>ML776747.1:572524-587936 GCA_009831015.1 Picea engelmannii | reverse complement strand
TGTGTGTGTGTTGTAGATTTTATATAGATGGAGATTTAATAAGTATAATGATGTTGTTAGTTTGTATGGATGTCTAGTTCCCTAAAAATTATGTAGAAAATCTATCATATAAAATACTTCAAATGCAATATGACTTACTCTATAATAATATAATTTTTTTAAGATGCATGATATATTTAAATAATTAAATTGAAATAAAAAAGTTAAATTACTTAATGGAAGCTCTAAAGGATGCAACATGAGTTGTTAAAATGGAAGCAAAATGTGGCTCTAAAATGGAAATAAAACTCGACATTAAATTTGAATCCATACTTGGAGCTATTTCTGGATCTAAGTAGGAAGTTAAATTGGTTGCTTAACAACAAGAAAAAATGGATGCTAATTAAGAAGCAAATCCCAACACTAAAAGGAAGCAAACCCTAGACCTAAAAAAGAAGCAAAACTAGACGCTAAAAGGGAAGAAAACCTTGGAACTAAAAGGAAGAAAACCATGGAGCTAACAAGGAAGCAATTCTGGAAGCAAAAAAAGATGCAATAATGGAAGCACATCTTGGCATTAATTTGGAAGCCAAACTAGAAGATATTTTCGACGCTACACTAGAAGAAAAATAGGAAGCATGATTGGGAGCTAAACTAGGTGCCACACCTGGAGCTAAACTAGGTGTTAAACCAAGAGCTAAATTAGGTACCACACCTAGAGATAAACTAGGAGCTAAACTAAAAACTAAACTAGGTGCTAAACCAAGACCTAAACTAGGAGCTACACTTGGAGCTACACTAGCGCTAAACCAAGAGGTAAACCAGGAGCTAAATTAGGTGCCACGCCTGGAACTAAACTAGGTGCTAAACTAGGAGCTAAACCAAGAACTAAACTAGGCACTAAACCGGGAGCTAAACTAGGTGTTAAACTAGGCACTAAACTAGGCGCTAAACTAGGAGCTAAACTGCGCTAAACTAGGCATTAAACCAGGAGCTAAAATAGGTGTTAAACTAGGTGCTAAATTAGGAACTAAACTGGGTGCTAAATCAGGATCTAAACAGGGCACTAAACTAGGAGAAAAACTAGGTGCTAAACCGGGAGAAAAACTAGGCATTAAATTAGGAGAAAAACCATGCGCTAAAGAAGGATCAAAACTAGGCGCTAAACTAGGCACTGAATCTAGCAGCCAAGTGAACACATCATTTAGCATCGGATTTTGTGCCATCCAATCGGCCCAATTCATGCACTAAATTCTGGCACTAATCTAGGTGCTAATGGCCTTTTTTTTGTAGTGAGCAGGTTTATAGGCTCGTGGGATGCATCTCAGTAGAGTAAGGAAGTGTTTATTGTAATCATTCACTTATTCCTTGGAATCCATTTTGACTCTTGACAGTTCTAGGACTAGCCTTGTTGGTGTGTTATTTTCTCCAAACTTCCTAAGGAAGATAGTTTTGAATGTTCTCTAGTCAGTGATGGAGGCTTCTTCTAAAGAGAATAACAATGTAGAGGCTCTATTCTCAAATGTAAGGGGGAACAATCGAAAAACAACATCTTTGTGCCGAATGATTTGGAGTCTTATGGAAAGTAAGAATTTCTTAACGTGTTCTTCAACCGAATCTTTTCTGTCAGGGTCAAATTTTGGTAAAAAATTCTCTGTATGTTTTGGCATGTCATGCACAATCCCTTGTATGGATACTGCATCAGGGACCAACCAAGGTTGATAGAGAGGGGGATTTTGATTAGCATTATCCCCAGCCATGTTTGGAGGTTGGTACAAGATTATCTGGATCAAGTTGTTTTTAGGTTCAATTTTGTGTTCCTCTTCTTCCTCGGAGTCTTCTTCTGACTCGTTTCTTGGTGTATAAGGTGGGGATTCAAAAGGATAGGGAGGTCTACCACCAGCACCATCATCTAGTATGCAAAATTCAAGGTCAAAATCATAGGTCTCTTCAAAATCTGATATATCTTGAGGCACATGATATCTAGGGATTCTGATAGAAGTATTTTCTTGTTATGTGTAAGGGTCGGTAAAGAAGAGATCTTCATTGTGAGGATCTTCCTAAACTTGAGGCAGTGAAAAATCAATGTGAAGTTATCCCATTTGTATGCTCAGTTGTATAGTTAAGTCGTGGTTCACATATTCCTAGGATTGCCACAGAATGGTATTAACCTCTGGGATGGTTAATATGTAGGGTTGAGGTGAAGAAAATGCAAACTTGGGATGAGTGGAAACACATTGAGTACTAGCCTGAGCTGGTGTATTCACAGCGTACGACAATGGAAGTGTAGTGTGCTCAGAATAAGGTGAATGGGAATCATTATATAAGGAAGTGATAACTTGCAGAATAGAACAGGAAGGGTTTTTGTTTCTCTTTGCAGCCATTCAGTTCTATGGCCCTCCTTCTAGCGCCATTTTTGTTGACGGGCCAGAAATGACCTGTTCAAACAGGTAAGGGAAAATGCCTGATGGAAGGTCCAAATTAGACCCACTCTCGTTTGTAATGGAATTTCTGACCAGATTATGGCCTGGTTACCAATCTAACTAATTTACTATCTAAATATGAATTTGAGAACCAAATGTTCGCAGATGAATTAAAACTCTAAAGAACTACTTCTAAGGTAAGATGAGTATCTATAGTCTTAATATGCACTTCTATTCTACTCTATTCTAACCATTCCTGATCAGGAGCAAACTAAAAGATAAGTGGAAGGAAATGTTTGTATTACTTGTGCAGAAATAATTCATATAAGTAAGAAACATGAAAGCTTAACAATACAATAAGTTAGAAACCAATAATTGATTTCCTAACTGATCATATTGTCACTGCACTTAAAGTGAAAATTATGGTAACTGTAAACATATGAAAATTAGTTCAGAAGTATTTCATAAAAACAACATTCACATATCGTAGAGATAAACATGCATAAATAGAAAAATCTCATCCATACACATTAACACCACAATCTTCAAAAAGTATTTTTGGTTCCAATTAACTTCAAGTAATAGTATTGTCCCGCTACATACGAAAACAAAAAGGCTCGTTCTATGGGCAGTCCTCCTTTTATATAATATTAGAGTGATGGTTTACATTCTCTTGGTTCTATCATGGGCCCGGGGTAGTTTTCAAAAATTACTCTTCATATACCTAATTGAAAATAAAATTATAAAACAAAAAAAGTGAGACATCTGGAGCAGTTACAAAAATTTGTCATTACGAATTCTTTTTCTCATGCATTTGGTTTTGATATTCTTCCCAGAGGGAATAATCCTTCATAATGTCTTCTAGATTGCTTGATTTCATTTTTTCAATCATTAATTCCCCATTGCAAACTTTAGCGGACACATCATTATGTAACTCCTTGGATGTGCTCTTCATAAAGTGTTGGGTTATGCTGATGAGTTTGGAAGGATTTAACAAGTGTTCTTCCAGGGATTATTTTCTGACATGAGTCAAAATTTCAATGCTTACCTTGTTATCTCACTAGCACTCCTCCACCTTAGTGATTCTTGTAGTGACAGGTGTTGCTTAATCGATGGGGGACAACGGTTGCATTTTGAATCCCTCGATGAAATTATTTCAGCTACTTCACATATTCACACAAGCATTATTTAAGGCTTATTGGTTGATTTGAATATTCTCCAAGAAAGGTTTCCAAGTGTCAAACAAAATCCGATGCATGATCCTTCCTTTTCTTGCATACCATGGTAGTGTAGTCAAGGGTGTGTCACACATTTCCTTCCAATTGAGAATTTTCTCAAAGGCCTCATTTGCTTCCTAATGTCGTCCGTGAATTTCCATCATCATGTCTTGTAGCCTTAACTTGTCATCCCGATCGGCTTGGATATTACTGAGCAGTTTTAGGAACTCTTTCTGTTTTGATTCCATTTTCTCATTTATCTCTAATGCTTGGGCCTTGACAATTTCCACAGTGAATGTCAATGCCTTGTTTTCTTCTAGAGATTTTGTTTTCCTTTGTCTTTCAAACCCTAGTTCTCTAGCATGGGTATCTTGTTGGTTTTGTATCTTTTTTCTCGAACTCAGTGTTCATCCCATATCTATGAATTTTCAATTCCTTGTTTAGATTTTCTATGTTGAGAGCATCAGCCACTTTTGTGGCTTTCTCAAACTCTGAAGTGAGCTCGTCTTTCACATTTTTCAATTACTTTTCCAACTCTATGATCCTGGTCTTGGTCATGCTTAAGGTGTTGGTCACTTCAAGAAAAGATGAGGCATTTAGCCTGGTGAAATCATGGAGAGTAGAGGTTGCTTGAACAACATTCTCTTATGGGTCAGGCCCATCCTTCCACTCTACTATTCTCCCTGCATATGACTTGTACTTTGTGGCTTCTCCTGTTTTTCTTTTGTTTGATATCTTCTCAATGATTTTTATTTTTTCATCATAATAATAATGTTTGATGGCTACTACAGTTCCTTCAAAATTCAGAGCTTGCGAAGAGAAGGAAGAATCACCTGGGATGGCATTGATGGGAGTGTAGTCTTGTGGGGGTATGTTTATAATAGACAAATTGGGAATTGATCGGGTGTTTGGAGTCTTGCTAAATTCTTGTGATTGTTTTTGTTTCAACAACTCTTTTTCCTTCCTTTGAGCCTCGGTATCCTTGTCCAATTGTTTGGCCTCTGCTTTATCATCCATCCTTCTAGCCTCTACCTCATCAGCCAATTGTTTCGCCTCTTCCTCAGCTTTATTATTTTGAAGGATATCCTACTCTACTTTTATTTCATTTTCTCTTTTTATTCTTTACTCCTCGTCTTGCCTTTTCCAGTACTCTTCCTCTACTTGAAGTATTTTTTGTTCTAACTCCTCTGCCTTCCTAACCTTTTCTTGTTCTTTGATGTTCACCTTTTCATGTTCTTGTTGGAGAAGTCTCTAAAAAAATTTAATTGTTACCCTCTTCATTTCTTCCTGCTCATATTCAAGTTCCTATTTGGAAGCATCCATGGGTAAATTTTGTAGTACCTCTTCATAGAAGAGGAATCGTTTAAACCTGTCTTCTTAGAAATCAACCACATGGATGTTAAAATGGGTGAGACCAACATAACTGATGTGGCTAACTGAAAGCTCATGTGGATCATGGCCTTTTGGATCTCCTAGGCATAGGCACACATATTGTATAGAATCATCTCTTTTCTTTCATGAGGGCCATTAGAAATGGTGTAACTCCCTATGTGGACTCGAAACACGGGCCATAGTTTATTTATACTACTCAAAAGTAGTGAAGTAACCCTTGTTCCCATGGTATGGTAAGCATTTTATCTCATTAGAAGATGATCTGGGACAAATTAGGGTAAGAGATGTGGGGCCCCAGTGGTGCCATACACCCTAATAGAAGAGAATTATTTGCATAAGTACCAAGATTCTACCCCCTTGATCCCAGTCCTAGCTTCAATGGAAATTTTTTGCCTTAGGAACCTAAAACGTACAGTATACAGAGGGGTGAGAAAAAATTTACATGCCATTTTAAAAGAACATAATACCTAAAATTCAACCAAAAAGGATGGTTTCAGAGTATCACTGAGCTAATCAAAGCAAGAAGAGCGTTTTACCAGCTTACAAAGGAAAATAGGTTGTAAAATGAGGGTTTAGAGCCAATTCATATGTATTAAATCATCCTTAAAAGCATAATAAATAACATGTGTATGAGGATCATTTCAAAATCAATTCGCAATCTTTGTCATTAATGCGATTTAAGATGGGGTTGCCCAGTTCTTCATAATGGAATCAAGGGAGGGGATTAAATTTAAAAATCTAGATATCGAATTCGAATGCATCGGAGCAGGAAAGTTCAGGGGTTATTTGTACTCTGAAGGAAAAGGATCGAGGAATATTCTATATTTTTCATGGGTTTGTATGTCGACATGATAGGGGCACGTGCCTAATAGGTGGGACCATGGGATTCCTATCATAGGAGGTGATGAAAGATTATACTTGATCATACCCTAATGGCATGGTATTGAAGGAATATTCTCTGTGACATAAATTTGTGTGTCGATCATGGGTAGTTGAAAAGGCTTTGAGCTATGTCGTTGGACTTTATAATTCAAAATCCCATAGACTCTAGATATGTTAGGACTCTGACAGAGAAGGTATCAAAATGATATTATTTTCTTGAAAAAATGGTGTCGTCCCTAAAGACAAGGAAATTAGTTGGTCCCACAAGGGTCGTAATGAGATTTGACGGCCAATCCTAATATGCCATGTCATTAGGTTATGATTACATGGGTCATATTGATCTGGAAGTTTTGGTGCATGCTTGTTTTTTCCTGACCACCTTATTACACATTATTTTCGTCACCCTGGTGATGTTTCTATAAGCATGTGCTTGGGCTCCCAAAAGGATCTTTCTCATGAGAAAAGTGACTGGTTTCTCCCTCTACAAAACTTGTTTTTAGAATGATGTCACAAGCTAGACATAAGACACAGTGCGGAAATGCCGAATTTATGTAGGTTGTCCTAAACCTGGTTTGCGTAATTTCCATAGGCTACTCTATAGACAAGGTGTGGCGGCGTTTGAAGACTAAGGAAAGGATGAAGTTCACAAAGGTTCTAGAAGGGAATCTTCTAGAATATGAGGTGGCATATGTATGGTTGGGATCCTACTAGCTTCTCTGATTTGGTGGGATCATCCTAATCTATTTAACCATCTCTCCTTCTCCCATATAATGATAGATTTATCATGGAAAATGTTAAGCAAAAAGAAAGCAAGATCAAGTAAGGAATTTATAAAGGAACAAGTTAAAGATTGTGTGAGGAACTCTATTTCAATTTATGCTTGAGGTCTCCATTTGTCCATCAAGCTATTGTGGGTCATCTTCATGCAAGTTTGAAGAAAGTGTGTGTGTTGGAGCAAAGGGCCACTAAAAGGGAACCTTGCAACATCAAGGTGGTTTGGTTGTATCTTCCACTTTTACTTAATATAATATAGTGGCATGTTTCTTTCCCATAAAATCATTCTCATTTTATTACATGTCTTCTTGATCACATGTATAAGTTTTCATTGAATATACTATTGTTGTCTTCACTTTGGTTGGTTTGTGTCATTGCAGATCTAATATCACAAGAGCACCGGAGCAGAGCAAGGACAACAAAGATATAAGGAAGCGATATTCAAAGGTATGTCACTCATCTCTTCTTTGATAGTAAATTCGATGATCAAAGCTTAGGGAAAGCGCCATGTCCTGTCTTATTTTGTTCTAGATCTAGGGGGATCTAGGGAGATCATTTTATGTTTTCATTCACCGATCTATCCAATAACAAAATTGGCAAATCCACTGTGGATACAACCTATTTTTTGTTTTTTGTTTTCCATTTTCCTTTATCCTACCTCTTTTCATTCTAATCCGGTGTTTGAGTCTATGGGGGATCCAGCCAGACTCTCTGGATCTTAAAGTTCTTTTATAGACTCTTTGCCCTCTTTCCAATTTTCCTTTGTTTACAGGAATTTCCGCACTATATCCCATATATAGCCTACAAAAACCTTAGATCTTTTCATCCTGATTGTTTAGACCAGTGTGGACTTTCCACAACCTACCCCATAGTTATCCTACTAAAACCTTTAATCGTCGCACTGTATCCTACTTCTGGGTTGCGACATTCTCTGTAAAAAATTTGGATTAGGTCTTCTTGTCTTCTTCTACCCAGTTTTGCTTTGATCACTTGGGAGGAACTTTTGGAGCCTGTATTTGATTGTTTTATGAGTTTAAGACTTGTCGTCGATCGGTTTTCAAAGATTGAAAACCCTTCTTTGTCATTTTACAAGTTTTTGCTTCTTGATTTTTATCAACAAGGATATAATCTATGATTTTGAGATCTGAGTGCTTGATTGATTAAAGTATTTGATTTGATTTAAATTTTTGGATTGATTACATTTTCTGGATTGCTTGTTGATTGGAAAGTCATTTTTATTTGCATTTAGTGAAACACTTTCTTGTCATCTTTATTTTTTATCTTCATTGAAAGTTTGATTTGGGTATTTGTTGAGTGTATATATCTTCTTTGATTACTTGTCCTTTCTTCGTTACATCCCTGATTTGGTTTTGGAAAGGAAGAATTAAAGTCATTTATTCTTTTTAAGTAGTCATTCATAAGAAAAAAAATTCATTCAATTTTCTTTTTTACAATAGAACAAATTGGGAAATTTCATTGTTTATGATTGTTTGAAATTGTATTCATTCAAGAAAAAGGAATTATATTTCGTATATTTCATGTTTTATGAAGAAATACTTTCTCCCTATTGTACTTAGAGTTCATCGAACTGAAACATTGCATCATTCATCTCTTCTTTCATATTATTGGGTGAAAGTCTCATACAACATCAGTTTCATCTCCATCTCCCTCTTGCGTAAACAACAACCTCTAAAACACTACGTAGTTTTAAAATTTATTAGTCACTTTTATTTTATAGAAACTCTTTCCACCAACATTATATAGGCTAATGATTTGGAATAGGTTGTGAGGTACACTCTCCAAAGAATAAAACACATTGTAGCATATTGTGATAGGGAGTGTTCAAATCCATTGGCAACATTTTGTCCTGGGAAGCCCTTCTCACACAAGGGTCAAACCTGAGGTCGCATTAAGGATAGCAGAGTTACTCACCTTGCTTTGTTGGCCTTAGTGTATATATTGTGCATATTACGAGGGTCACTTGAAGCTATACCCAAAATTATGAGTGGAAGCCTTTCAAGTTGATTTCGGGCTAGATACCCTACCCTTGCCTGTGGATCAGACTGTCAATTGTTTCCCCAGGAATCATTGTTGTTCTTGGTAACCTTAGTAGCATATCTTTCTACGGTCTTACACGAGGTGACTGTGGAGGGGAAAGTCTTCATGGTACCTAGAATCGGCATTGGCCACACTCACTCGGGCTCCTTGGAGGGTATACCCATGATTATGTGTGGGAGATTGCACCAAGGTGTAACTCTGTTAAGCAGGTCGTCAACATAACTTTTCCACCAGCTCTATTGTATCCCCTTCTTGTCTTGACTTCGAGACGTTGGATTTCACCACGAACTAGTGACTTCGAAATAAGGAGGTTTGTTTGATTGGTTTGATTTCTATAATTTATCAGTGAGTGTTGTTTGTTTCCGTAGTTGGCCATAGATTTTTTCCGTAAAATTTTTGGTTCGGCCAATATTGACCCTCCATGTCATTCATGCAAGATGCAAGGGCTACCCCCAGAATATCTGGAAGTTTATCACCCTTTGCCTAATAATCCATCGGAGGGATCTCCTCAACAGAGTGAGGTCTAGGACACCGTAACCTCATAAGAGGAAGGTTCTGCCTCTTTATAAAGTTTATGTATTATTTATGATTCTCTAGAGGCTTTCCACATACCTCCTGGATACGAGAGACATATTCTTCGACTGAATTCATCATGAGAATTGACACTTCTGGAATATCGATCGGACCCCATACATGCCCTAGAAATGAGAATCCCCTTTGGACTACTGACATATTTATAAGCCTTCCTTGCATGGTGTGAGACCTTTACGGAAACTTAGGAGCAGGTCCTAATACACCCATCATCTCCCAATTGCCCGAAACGTGTGTTACCTACACGATACCTTTAGACCATTTTGTTGGTACAATTAGAAATATCATCGTCATTTCAGACACACATTCAGTTGGTCCCAGCCTGACTTTTTCTCTCCAGATGGCCCATTATACTATGGTCCCACACATTACAACTATTCCTACCAAAAATGTGGTGGTTAACTAAGCTTCCATTGGCACACCACTCTCATCTAGACCTATCCCGTCCCTTCCTCCTAGGTATCAAGATTTGAATCCTTCCACCGCCATCCCTACCCAAGTTCCATCTGGAGTTTTTGGACTTTTTGTTCCACCTGGGCATAATGTTGTTGTTGGTTTTGTTCCTACACCATCCTAGGTCCTCTCCAGAGTGTCTTATCCACCTTTTCTTGGGGGATCTAGCCCTAGTGGCTCCAATCCAATTGGTAACACCCATCTTTTGTTCACTTCTAATTACCAGATTCCCGTCAAAGGGAAATCTCAAGCTAGGGGGAAACCTCAATTTGGGAGTCAACCTCAGTCTAGGGCACCACTAAACATTGGGGGGCAACCTCCACTTGGAGGAAAACCTCAAGGTGGACTCTATAACCCACTGTATGGACAGAACACATCCAGATCACTAGCCTACCTTTGGAACCTCCTTTCCCAAGGAAATCCACAATCATCTGGGGGGCAACAGACTCAAGTTAACTCTTTTGTTCCCCCTCACTCAGGACAGACATATCCAAGTTCTTTGAATCCCACTTGGGGTCCAAACGTTCACTCTAGTGTCCCTTTTCAAAGGAACATTTCCAACCAACCCAACCCTATGGTCTACATGCTTCCACATCCAAGCCTGAATCTGTCAGGAACTTCAACTTACATGCCAACTGCTTATTGTCCTACTGGTATACCGACGAGACTTCCTCCCCAAAGTCACCAGTACCCTCAAGTGAATCGACGGTTTCCCTTTTTATCCACTTTGTATTTACCCGACTTGTCTAGAATCTTGAATGATCCTATCTTACATTCTCCCCATTGGCCCGTTATACCAGCCAAGTTACCGTCTGACATTCCAAAATTTGATGGTAAACCAGGAGAAGACCCAAACAACCATGTTATGACTTTTCACTTGTTGGCACACAGGCAGACCCAGAGTTCAACGCTACAACAGCGCACCAACAAATCCCTAACTACTGGCCCTTTCGGCAACACCTGCGAAGAAGATGAAGTCTCACATGAGGTAGAGGTAGGGGTGGTTGCAAGACTCAAGTGACTGCAACCTTAGCTAGGAAATGGATCTGTGATTATAATACTTAATACAGCTCTTAGCACCGTCAGTTCCTTAATATGTAATCACTATTCACTTCACTAATACAACAAAGCTTCGTAGCATTCACACTAATCTACAGTATTCAAGAATTTAGCATATACAAATGGATCAGAATGAGCATATCAAGCACTAAGCATGGCTATCTAGATCAGATCTAACATTCTCACATATAATAAGCACAAAGAATAAATAGATCTATCTAAACATAACAGAGCACTTAGCATATAACATATGAACACATCAAGACAAAGCAGAAGCACATAACACAATGTTTACATGGTTCACCCCCACCCTGGGGCTACGTCCACCAACTCTTATTATTTATTATCTTCAGTCAATTGTTTACAAGCACAAAGCCATCAAAACCCTTACTCAACACAGGATAGAAGATCTACACATCTCGCTAGATCCTTCTTCCTTGCGCTACAGCACTAAGCTCTCCACAATCTGCTACAAGGATCTTTACTTAGCTCTGAAAGTATCTTACAGTCATGCAAAAATCACTTACAGACTCTACTCGCACTTAACATGCATTCACATCACATAGATGCACTATTCTCTCCTTCTTACATTTCCTATCCTTCTATTTATACATACAAAATAGGCCTAAACATGGGTAAACCCATGGGCTGACATCCCATTCCCATTACATATTCCCAAAAATGGGCCCAAAAGGGGGCTGAAATCCCATGATATCTGCTTCGTCTTGCGCTCCTCCTTTGAAAAGATGTTGAAGTCTCAAAATAGGTCAACATGACCAAGAAACTTCCAAAACTTGGTCAAGGGCCAACAGGCCCCCAACACTCACCTGTAACTCATCTCAAGTCACTCTGGTATGATCAGTTTGGCTTCGAATGCCTCGAGCTTGGCCCGAGCTGCTTCGACTTGCTGCTTTTTTATGGCCTCTTGTTCGATGAACTCCTGGATTACTGCGTAACTCCTTGCTTTATTGTAACTGTACTTTTTCTTCATCCCATTGCGCTTGCAGAGAAATATTTTCCTATTCTGCAGCAGTGCATTGCTCCTAGAGGTCTTTATGAACTTGCGCTAAAGCTTGGGTGGATTGTGTTGTCTCTTCTTGAGCTCGTCGAAGGTGAGCTTCTATTATATCAGCAATGTAGTGTAGTTGAGCTGGCTCATCACCTAGTTCTGATGTTCCTCCTAATAGAGGTGCATTGGAAACTGCTCAGCTGGACTATAATGCATGTTGCACCCCTTGGATCTCATCCTTAATCTGACTGAACACCTCCTCCTGCTTAGCTTCTTGCTTATCTTCTATCTCCGGTGAAGCATCGTTCAGTGTTGCGACGATGAAGTCGAAGTTGTCTAAGGTGAATGTGGTCTCAAATTTGGTCCTGGTTGCTTTCATTTTCTTCCTTGAAGAAGGTTTCAGAGGGGAAACCTTCCTTTTATTTGAGGGGTCCTTTTCATATCTAGGCGTTGTAACCTAGCCTTTATTTGGTTCAACTTCTATGCCATCTATCTCTCTGCCATCTCCTCCTTGCTTTGTTGAGATGGAAGTGGTCTTCACGGATGCACTGTCTAAATCATGGACCTCTTCGGTCTTCTTTATCTTCCTAGGTCCAGGTATATTTGTTGCAGTTTCTGGACTGACAACATCGGACATCTCTGCAAGTTCCTCTGGAACAAGGAGGTTCAGTGACCATTCCTTGGTAATCTCTTCCAAGTCATCCTCTGTTAACTTGTAGTACGACTGTAGCTGTTGTTTATTCTCATCAACACACGGTGTGATATAGATGAAATGGAAGTCCACGCTGAATTTCATCAAGGGCATGAACCTGTGGAGAGTGTTTAGGGTTATACAAGGCGTAGACTGGATAGCTACCTTCAACTAGTTGTAATAAGTGTGGAAGATGGCATTTGATTGCCACTTCTTGTTCATTTCGTTCGAGTACCATAGTGTACTGAACTTTGCGGCTAGAGGTTCAAATGGCTCGATGTCCGAGAAGGTCACACCTTCTGACATCTCCCATGCGATAAAAGCGTTCAAGATGAGAATCCAGCTGAAGTGGAACTCATATCCTTGATCTTGCACTTCCCTGAAGTCTAATTCCAACTGGTTTACGAGGTACTTCACCCAATTCATTTGTAGGCCCTCCCCTCACCTCCCTGCGAGGTCGACTACAAATATAGTTACTTGGGTGGGTCGGTTCTTTCAAACTAACTTCCCTACAATCAATTGATAGGCTAGGCGCACTGCACCACTCTGGATAGAGGCTACCTTGTAGCCTTGCGTTCCCTTCTCGACATCTCCGTAGGTATCTTTAATCTTCTGTGCAAGAGCGCGATCCATGGTTTTTCTAGGGTAGAAATCATGTGGGTCATGGCCTTGCATGCTTAG
Organism: Picea engelmannii; assembly: GCA_009831015.1. Lineage (NCBI taxonomy): Eukaryota > Viridiplantae > Streptophyta > Pinopsida > Pinales > Pinaceae > Picea > Picea engelmannii. The sequence goes on along the minus strand of ML776747.1, from coordinate 574,727 downwards.
CCCGGTGATCTAATTGATCAACATCAGATCCACTGTGATGCGGCAGTTCAGCCATAAATATCTTCCATGGTAGCAGGACAACAGTAGCCTGACGCATGCGTTCACTTCTTGGTGCCTTCCAAAGTGTGGGATCTTCATAACGTTGAGCAATGTGGGGTATAATATTCGAATTATTTCCCTTGGTTCTGGTCAGATACTTGTGCGGGGTGAGAATTTCATACACCTTCCTGTCGCCGAGGTTGAAGTTGCTAAACTTCAATGTTGTGATCTTATCTTGGTCTGCGCACACTGTGCGTATCCCCTTCGAGAGGTATGCAATGACCAATTCATATTCAAAGTCTCTGGGCACACTGTATTGGTTTATTGCATCGATCAAAGGTGGTAGATAGGCAGGTAGAATGCTCAGAATTAGCTTAGCATTTTCTAAGTCATCCTTGTGCTTAGTTCTCCTTTCACAGGACGGTCCATCTCCATGATCATTGGATGGGGATGCTTGCACTATTCTTGTGGATGAAGCCTGGATAACTTCAAACATAGACATGGATTTCTCAGTCATCAAGTCGATCAAAACTTCCTCGGCAGCTTTCTCTACAGCACTCAATGCTTTCGACATACGCACACGGGGTGAACAATTCGTGGGTTCAGGGAACAACTTAGACATGGTAATGAGATAGAGAGTGAGAGTACAATGATCATTGTATAAACTCATATTAGTCTGTGGGCTCAAATTCTCAATTATAAAAAGTTTTCTCGGTGCACGGTGCGACAGGATAAATAGGTAACTCGACAACGGTTCGCTTGCAATGGGTATGAGCCTCCATTAAATCATGTTTGATCTATTATGGTGCAGTCCAACGGTCTGATGAAAAAAATTTGTTGCTTTTCTGCCCGTTCGAAGAGGGAGTCGAACGGATATATTGGTTCCAACAGCTATATTTCTTCGTCACGGTGAAGTGCCATGTGTCACTGTTCTGATATCCTGGCAAAGCTCCAATTCTACAAATTTTCTTTCTGTGAAATTCCTTCTGGAATTTTCGGTAACTTTTCAATCTTATCCCTCTTCTTACTTAGATTTCTATCCTTGTTTCCATTGAGCTTCAACTCAGTATGTCTTTTTCCATTTTGATTCTTATCTTCTGTGGTCTTAGTCATTTCGTGTTGTTGAGATTCTTCCCTAGGGTTCCTGGATAATACTTCTTCTTTGTCTGGGATAGGTAATTAAATATTTTGTGGATTCTCTAATGTTATCTTAACTTAGACATCTGGGTTACTATCATTAAAAATCTTTGATCTGCTCTCATGTTCTTCAATCAAGCGTGTGATCCTTTTGGTCATAAAATATTTTAACTCTTGCTTCTTCTGTTCTAAAAATTCTTCTTCTTCTTTTCGTCTGGCTTGATCTCTATCAATCCAAGGTTTTCCTATTAACATGGTAAACGGGGCATGGTTCTCAATAAATTGAATAATCTCATAATCTTCTTTCGTCGAAGTTCCATTAACAATCATAGGTATCTGAGCGAGCCTCCCACACAGATTTACCAGTTTTCCTTTGAATAACCATATTCCTCCTAGTGAAGGGATCATAGCAGGCCTTTTGATAGCTTCCCAAGTTCTCTCTATCATGAAATTCACTTCTATCTCCTCATCTAGAACACAGTCAATGTTGAAGTCCCCTATTCTTGCTTCAAGGCACTCCTTGTCCCAAGACAGCTCCTATAGTAGTGTCTGAAGCATCGAAGGATATGTGAAAGGGGCGTGTCCAATCAGGTCCTCTAAGGATAGGAGCTGTAGATAGCTGATGTTTAAGTGTACTAAATGCTTCTTGACAGAAATTGGTCCAATTGAATTCAGCATTTTTCATCAGTAAAACAAACAGGGGAGAAGCTATTTTGGAAAAGTTCTTAATAAATCTTCTGTAGTATCCAGCATGTCCTAGAAATCTTCTTACCTCTGTTTGGGTTTTGGGAGTAGGAATATCCTTAATGACTTGTATTTTGGATGGGTCTACCTGAATTCCTTGAGATGAGATAAAATGTCCAAGCATTATTCCTTCACTCATCATCATATGGCATTTTTCCGTACTTAAGGAAAGTTGGGCTTGTATGCATCTTTTAAGTACCTTCTCAAGGTTTTCCAGTGCTTCCTGAAAAGAAACACCATAAGGAGTAAAGTCATCCATAAAAATTTCCATAGAGTCATTAAG
>ML776747.1:476210-519111 GCA_009831015.1 Picea engelmannii | reverse complement strand
AAAAAAAAAAAAAAAAAAAAAACCGCTTACCACCACAACGGAGGTCCGAAATACCACCCATCCCAAAAAAAACCACTTTTCTCATTTTTCGCCCATTTTTTCCTATTCATCATGTCTTCGTCCGAGGCCGTTTCTGGGCAAATGAAAACAAATTTTAAAAAACAAGAGAGTTTTTTCTCCGTAACGACCTGGAGAACAAAAACCTCTCTCGGTTTTTTCACACGTGCCATGAGCAAGGAGAATCGAAGTTGTCTTTTAGCCTATTTTTTCGGATTTTTGGTTGTTTCTTTTACAGTCTCGATCTTGCAGGAGCTGTTATGAACAATTGGAGGCGAATTTGGAGAAACCGAAGGAGGTTTTTTTCCACCACATGCCCATCTACCATAACTTCCTTTATTTTTTTCCTAGGTGTTAGCGTTGAAGAGAAATAGATGTATTTTCAGACCCCTTTTTTGCACAAATTAGGCTCGTCCTTCATGGCAAGCAGTTCCAGATTTTGGGGGATTCGTGGCTATTTTTGGCCGAGGAGGTTGAATACAACTTCTGAAACTTATGGGGAGACCTCTCCTATTTATAGAGATGATTTTTAATGTAAAAGGGTTGATCAGTCGAGGACCATGATTTAAATTTTGTAAAACAGCTCGCTGAGCTTTCTGTGTTTTTTTCATCAATTCAATTAGACAGTGCTATGTTGCAGGATTCTTGTGACTATTTCGACTGGTGATGTGCATCCCTCTGTGTAAATTTATTTCTCTGTTATCATAATTAATGTCTTCCTCTAAATTATTCCAAGAAGATTAAGAACAAAATTGGTTTTAATGCACCCTCTGTCTCTGGGTTGGTATAGTTTTTTATGTTTTCCACTGAAGATTAAACTCAGAATTCTTAGTTGCTCTGTGTTTAATTGGATTTCTTGACCTGTTTCGTCTCACCCATTTCATTTAAATCAAAGGATCCAGTGAGTTGTCTATCTTTCCGTGCAAATATTAGTCTGTTGACATGGGTTTTTTATCGTTCGTTGCAGTGACTCCATAACCTAATGGCCCTTTTCTCTTGCTCCAACCAAACCAATTAAAAAATCCAAACTCTGAACCCATTAACTGGCCTAATATCTATTCAAACAAAGTTATATCAAATAGAGAGATCCCTCTCTGAGTCTTGGAGGGCTAGATCCAAGACTCGAAGTGGTTTTGATGTTGCCTCTGTGACTGACTCCATAGCCTTGGGCAAATTACAAAGTGCTAACAAAGCCTATGAGTTAGTAGATTATGATGGCATTCCTTTGAGTGAAACCAGAAATAGGATTTACTTGAAGAAGTATTATACTTAGGTTATTTTTGCATGATTGCTTGTATTTTTACTGTATCATACTCTTGTGTGCTACTTTTGTGTGTTTTTTCATTATTTGGTTTCGACCCTCGATTGCTTACCTTGCGTTGTGCTTGGTTTCCAGATGTCGGTGTCTTCGCTACCCTACATTGGCTTTATCGATGGAGCTAGTCGCAGTACTCAAAACTTAGCATCTGCTTCTTGGGAAATCTACGCACCTACGAACAAATTAATTAGTCTACACAATGTCTGCCTCGGTCGTGCAACTAATAATATCATGGAATATAGTGCAATCATTGAATTTTTCATCAATGTTTTTTCACTTGGAATCTGTCGCCTGGTTGTATGACTCGATTCGTAGCTAGTAGTACTACAGTTGAGTAATTTCTATGATATCTGAAGTCCTACTTTGTTAAGGGTATATTTACGAATTCGCCTCTTGGAATGCCATTTTGATTAAACTGAATATCAACACGTTCCTAGATGTCTAAATACATTAACAGATGCATTAGCTAATTATGTGTTATACAGACATTTGAGACATTTATAAATCCAATCACATTTTGTATAAAGCAAAGTAAGCCAGTAGAAGCCTCATGTATATATAACGATAAAAGTTTTTACAAAAAGTGTTTATGTCCGAAAACCAAAATATCAAAATTTGAAGAAAATGGCTTAATATACAAAATAGCATCAAGGATGGTTCTCACAATAACACACAACTGTCTGTGCCACCCTATGGAGCATTTGACTAAGAGAACCGTATACGCCTACAGTATGGCATTGATATCATCTTGGGATCTCATCAATAGATATATCTAAGACATACACTGTCAACCCCTCTAGGTTTTGCTCGATTGCCTCGTAATCACTAGCATCCCATCCTACTACCTCGGTTGCTTCCCCTTGTCTCTAGATGGTGGATGTACCTGGAGGCTGGTGCAGTCCTACATCTGCATTGTCAAAGAGTTTTTGATTAGTCATCGGATTAAAAACATAAAAAACATTTCATATTTCAAAATTTACAAAAACATTATAAAAACAAAAATGTGTTTCTTACCTAAGTTCCCCCATTGAGAACCCTCAGGTAGAACCAAGTCTAGGTCGCCTCTGAATTCCAAACAGGCATACGCATAATCATCTACCATCAGTACCTGAGGCCTCAACTAATCAAAGAACATGTCATTGTATTTGACAATAGGGCCCGCCATATGTCGAGCCATGAGGTCACACCATCTTTTCATCCTTGGATCCTGTGGGGCCGGCAAGCCCCACTCTACCTGTAAGCGCAAGTGTGGAACCCTCTCGAGGAAGAAGGACACTAAAATGGATCCATACTTGAATTGTTTCAGGTCACCTTTCTTTCACTTTGTCAGTTGTTTCTTCATACTGCGAAGAACCCCGTCACACCAGTTAAATACCTGGGGCTCCATGCACTCCACTGCATACTGGAAGTAACTTTGTAGGGCCATGTGAGGAGATTCACTCCCTGCCATACGTGAGATAGTGAACAGGATAGTTCGTAGGGGTAAATATCAGACTCCCCTAATGCTAACTTTGTCCTTACATCTCTCGGCCTCAGGATCACAATACTGGTGGACATACTCACTCATCGATAAACCACCACCTCTGTCACCTGTCAATATCACATGGGATCCATGGCATGATAATCCCGTCAAAGTATGTGGGCAAGTACTCCAAATGGAAAGTGATTCTCCAAGAGATCAATTTAGAGTTTGAATGCACTAAGTCTAAGAAATATTTGGTTTTCGTCGAACTGATATGTGACCTTCCCTCCACTGAAACAGAAAATGTGGCAGAGGATTCCTTGTCCGATGAATCCCTTTTTCTAATCAGTTTTGATGATGTTTGGTATGGATATATTATCATTTATCTCCATACTCAAACTTTCCAACCTGACCTTTCTAGTACAGACCGTCATCGTATACGGTATCAAGCCCATCAATACATAATTCTTGGTGACACTCTTTATCATCGTGATGTTGACTCTATTTTTCGACGTTGTCTCACCTACAATGAGGCTAAGAAATCTTTGAATGACTTCTACTCTGGAGCATATGGTGGTCATATGTCTGGGTATGCCACTGCCCAAAATATCCTACAAGCAGGGTACTTCTAGCCTTCTTTGTTTAAAGATTCTATTACAGCCATCCAGAAATGCCATGCTTGTCAAACCTATAATAAAAAGATAAGATATCATCCCGCTCCTTTACACCCTGTAGTTTCCGTTGGTCCTTTCACAAAATGGGGCATTGACTTCATGACATGTAACCCTCACTCGGTCGGGGGGCATGGATACATCATCGTAGTCGTGGATTATTTCACTAAATGGGCTGAGGCGATGCCTACATTCGATAATACCGAAAAAACTGCAGCCTTGTTCATATTCAATCATATCATCACTCAATTTGGAATCTCGCAAGCTATCGTTACTGATCACGGTAGCCATTTTTTAAATTTCATGATGTTCGAACTTACTGAAAAGTTGGGTCTTCGGCATGAAAACTCAACCCCCTATTACCCATAGGCCAATGTCCAGGTTGAAGTGATAAACAAAGTTCTTATCACTGTGCTTCAATGGATAATAGGAATTCATAAGACAAGTTGGCACACGATGTTGTTTTCAGCATTATAGGCCTATCAGACATCCGTGAAGTCTGCCACAGGATTTATGCCTTTCAAATTAGTGTATGATATCGAAGTTGTCCTGTCGATTGAATGTGAGATACCATCTTTGAATCTAGTCGTTGAACTTATTCCCAACACCTCCACTAAAGAGGAACATATATTGTACCCGATGCAATTACATGAAACACATCATGATGCCACCCTGGTTATTGAAGCTCATAAAAAACGCGTCAAAGCCCAATACGACAAACATGTCAAGCCATGTGTTTTCTCTCAAGGTGATCTAGTTCTCCTCTACGAACAATATCATGATTTACTTGGAGCCATAAAATTCAAGGCTATGTGGCAAGGCCCTTATATTGTCAAATGAGTGTCGAAGAAAGGAGCCTATGAGTTAGTAGATTATGATGGCGTTCCTTTGAGTGAACCCAGAAATAGGCTTTACTTGAAGAAGTATTATACTTAGGTTATTTTCGCATGATTGCTTGTATTTTTACTGTATCATACTCTTGTGTGCTACTTTTGTGTGTTTTTTCATTATTTGGTTTCGACCCTTGATTGCTTACCTTGCGTTGTGCTTGGTTTCCAGATGTCAGTGTCTTCGCTACCCTACATTGGCTTTATCAATAGAGCTAGTCGTATTACTCAGAACTTAGCATATGCTTCTTGGGAAATCTATGCACCTACGAACGAATTAATCAGTCTACACAGTGTCTACCTCAGTCATGCAACTAACAATATCGTGGAATATAGTGCAGTCATTGAATTGTTGATCGACATTATTTCACTTGGAATCTGTCACCTGGTTGTATGACTCGATTCGCAACTAATAGTACTACGGTTGAGTAATTTCTATTATATATGAAGTCCTACTTTGTTAAGGGTATATTTACGAATTCGCCTCTTGGAACGCCATTTTGATTATATTGAATATCAACACATTCCTAGATGTCTAAATACATTAACAGATGCATTAGCTAATTATGTGTTAGATAGACATTTGAGACATTTATAAATCCAATCACATTTTGTATAAAGCAAAGTAAGCCAATATAAGCCTCATGTATATATAACGATAAAAGTTTTTACAAAAAGTGTTTTTGTCCAAAAACCAAAATATCAAAATTTGAAGAAAATGGCTTCATATACAAAATAGAATCAAGGATGGTTCTCACGGTAACACACAACTGTCTGTACCACCCTATGGAGAATTCGACTAAGATAACCATATACGCCTACAGTATGGCGCTGATATCATCTCGGGATCTCATCAATAGAGATATCTGGGAAATCCATTTTCAACCCCTCTATGTTCTGCTCGATCACCTCGTAATCACTTGCATCTCATCCTGCTATCTCGGTTGCTTCCCCTCATCTCTAGATGGGGGATGTACCTAGAGGCTGGTGCGGTCCTACATCTGCATTGTCAAAGAGTTTTTGATTAGTCATCGGATTAAAAACATAAAAAGCATTTCATATTTCAAAATTTACAAAAAAATTATAAAAACAAAAATGTGTTTCTTACCTAAGTTCCCCCATTGAGAACCCTCGAGTAGAACCAATCCTAGCTCTCCTCTGAAGTCCAAACTGACATACACATAATCATCTACCATCAGTAGCTGAGGCCTCAACCAATCAAAGAAAACATCATTGTATTTGACAATAGGGCCCACCACATGCCGAGCCATGAGGTCACACCATCTTTTCATCCTTGGATCCAGTGGGGCTGGCAAGCCCCACTCTACCTATAAGCACAAGTGTGGAACCCTCTCGAGGAAGGACACTAAAATGGATCCATACCCGAATTGTTTCAGGTCACCTTTCTTTCACTTTGTCAGTTGTTTCTTCATACTGCAAAGAACCTCGTCACACCAATTAAATACCTGAGGCTCCATGCACTCCACTGCATACTGGAAGTAACTTTGTAGGGCCATGTGAGGAGATTCACTCCCCACCATACGTGAGATAGTGAACAGGATATTCCGTAGGGGTAAATCTCGGACTCCCCTAATGGTAACTTTGTCCTTACATCTCTCAGCCTCAAGATCACAATACCGGTGGACATACTCACTCATCGGTAAACCACCACCTCTGTCGCTTGTCAATGTCACATGGGATCCATGGCATGATAATCCCAGCAAGTATGTGGGATCCCACATGAAAAACCTGTTGATCCACATCCCACATGTGGACTAAGTACTCAAGCAACCTCAGTTGGGCCCTCATGCCCTGGATCTTGAAGACCTTTAGGAGCCCAAATTGTTAGAGGGCATTAACTATGCCTGGGTCATTCCTGGTGAAATAATCATCATCCTCTTGTTCCCTCTCCCTCCACTCCAACATTTTGATAGTTGGAAACCTACATTGGAGCCATAGGAAGAAGTCAGCATCCTTATTTTACTTCCTTGGAAATTTTTTATTGGTTAAACTCACATATGAAATTTTGAGTTTCGCCTGCCGCAAGTGATGTTTTATACACAGTACAAAATTTCTATAGGTGAAACAAAGGGCTCCTGTAGAAACCTATGGTTTCCATAGGGCCCGATATACGCCACCTACGACGGCTCCCATGTGCACCTACCAACCTAAAATACAACTCAAAAAACTATTTTGAACCAGTAAAAATGAAAATCAATCCATGGAAAAGAAAGAGGAACATGAGAATACCTTTTTAGTGGAAGTCGTTCGTCGAATGGTTGCCCGTATCTCCCACAGTCGACAGAGGAAGTTTGAGGTAAAAAGGGGTTTTTTTGGACAAGTTTTGGGTAAAATGACAATGGAATGGTAAAAAAAAAAAAATTCCTATATTTATTCACTTTTTACCTTTTCTATTGATATTTTATATTATTTTATTCATTTTACCTAGAACCTAATGTTCTAATGGCATTGTGAGTGTTGTAAATCTTTCATAGGTGAAGGATTTAGGAGCCTGAATGATGGAATACAGATACTTTTCTTAATTTTTTATTACGTCTGTCACATGTACAAATACTTTTTAGGTTTTTCAGGAAAAACCTTGAGCTCAATCTTTTTTCTTTCCCGCGCTTGTAAATCAATGAGAATACAACCGAGTATACTTTTGTCGTCTTTTTGTACTCATCATGGTAACATGAAAATCAAAACTCATGGAGTATCCTTTAAGCTCTTTTTGCGCTCCGTAAAAATGAAAAGATTACCGAGCGACCTTGTTCTTTTCACGCTCGTAAAAGTATTTGAAGAAAACGTTTGATGGGTGGTAGGTTATCACTTTTTCGGTCTCATCGAACTAATTTACAAAAAAGTAACTGAGACAGTTCTCTTTAAGTTTTTTCAGACTCTCTAAATATGAAAAAACCCCGAGTTCTTCTCTCTTTGGACTCGTTAAACAAACATTGAAAGACCCATATGGGACCTAACCACTCCTTCTTAGGATTCGTTAAACATACTCTGAGGGACTCATTCAAAAGATGAGCCCACATCAACAAGCATATGTTATCCTCCTCAAGCTTGTGTAAAAATAAAGAGGTACTCGCCAGAAATGGTTGGGGAATTTTGGGAAATAAATGTGTCTTTGTGTTTGTGTTTGTGGCAGTAATAGTCGCTCTTGAACATGACACCCCCTTTATCATTATATCCGGGTTGGGAAATCCATTTGTCTCTCATTTAGTCTTCCATTAGTTCGTATATTCGATCATCCTTGAGTCAATGCTGCTAAGTCCATTGTCGTGTCGTTCATATTTTCAAGAGAAGTCCAAGAAAGCCCTCTATCGATTCGGCCATCTGTAGTGATCAATTCTTACCATGTCATCCTTCCCTGTGTCAGTTTCAAATCATTTGTGTACTTTGAACTACCCTAAATCTGTTACTTATTTCATGTCATTGATGAGGGATACATCAAGGCCCTCCTGTGACGATTATTTTCCTGTCAAATTCAACTCATCATCTAGGAACAAGACTTAGAAATCATTTAGTACCTTAGAGATTACATGCCTCAATGGCAGGTTTCTTCACTTTCGATAGTGGATTCACATCATTGATCCCTAATTGAGAGATTCCATCAAGTGTTTGACTTCAGCTCATTTATTCGCATTCGATGGATTGTACTGAGGTACCTTGGGAGTCATTGACATCAATGGTGATTTCCCTCACACTTGTTAATGGTTTTATCAATGACTGGTAATCAAGTGGTTTCTACCATGTTCGACTTCAACACCTGTAATCGCATGGCTAGATTCGTACTTATGGACGACGGGATTGAAGACCCTGGATCTCACCATTTTGGTCCAGGTTGCAATGGAGTATTTATGATTTGTATTGATGCATAGATCCACTTTGTATGTCTCATGGCTATGTCTGATTTTGAGTTTTCTAAAACATAGATCCATAGTGTATTCTTGGTGGCTATGTAGAATCTTGATGACATGTATCCACGGTGTATGATTGGTGGCCATGAATGACATTCATGATTTATGTAACTTGTATTCTGAGCATGGGAATGCCTACCTCATAAATGGTATAATATTGTGCAGATGCTTGGTTTTTTACAGGTTCTCGATTGGTGCACTCCTTGTTCCCGACACACAAACGCATTTTACAAAGTATTTATGTTGTCACGAGTTTCAGCCTCATACTTTGGGGGGCATTCTGTTACACATTATTTTTCTCACCCTGGTGATGTTTCTATAATCATTTGTTCAGGCTCACAAAAGGATCTTTCTCATGAGAAAAGTGATTGGTTTCTCCCTCTACAAAACTTGTTTTTAGAATGATGTCGCAGGCTAGACATAAGACACAGTGCAGAAATGTCTGATTTCCGCAGGCTGTCCTAAACCTGGCTTGCAGAATTTTTGCATGCTACTCTATATATAGGGTGTGATAGTATTTGAATACTAAGTAAAGGATGAAGTTCACAAAGGTTCTAGAAGGGAAACTTCTAGAATATGAGGTGGCAACCATATGGTTGGGATCCTACTGGCTTCTCTGATTTGGTGGGATCATCCTAATCTATTTAACCATCTCTCCTTCTCTTATATAATGATATATTTCTCATGGAAAAAGGTTAAGCAAAAAGCAAGCAAGATAAAGGAATTTATGAAGGAATAGGCTGAAGATTGTGTGAGGAACTATGTTTCAATTGATGCTTGAGGTCTCCATTTGTATTGTGGGTCATCTTCATGCAAGTTTGAAGCAAGTGTGTGTGTTGGAGAAAAGGGCCACTAAAAGGGAACCTTGCAACATCAAGGTGGTTTGGTTGTATCTTCCATGTTTACTTAATATATTACGGTGGCATGTTTCTTTCCCATAAAATCATTCTCATTTTATTACATGACTCGTTGATCACATGTATAAGTTTTCATTGAATATACTATTGTTGCTTTCGCTTTGGTTGGTTTGTGTCATTGCAGATCTAATATCACAAGAGCATCAAAGTGGAGCAAGGACAACAAAGATATAAGGAAGCGATATTCAAAGCTATGTCACTCATCTCTTCTTTGATAGTAAATTCGATGATTAAAGATTAGGGAAAGCGCCATGTCCTTTATTGTTTTGTTCTAGATCTAGGTGGATCTAGGGAGATCAGTTTATGTCCACATTCACCAATTTATCTAATAACACACCTATTGTTTCCACGTAGAATATGAAGGATACCATGTACGCCCATGCTATCAGAGTGTAGGAGTCAGAATTTGGAATTACTCGTGAGGGGGAATACTTCGACAGAGATGATTCTAATAGAATCCTTTCCAATGTGGCCATCGAAAAGGTTTATGTAGGAATGTAATCATTATGAGAATTATTTTAATTTTGACTAGAATTAGGCTAAAGGGCATGAGGTTGGAGTTCATCGAGCAGGTTAAGTGAAAATTAGGTTTAGGCACCTGTAGCAAGTGGATGAAACGATGATTTCTCAGGAAGGAGGGTTGATTGGCATAGAAAAGGGGACCATTGTTTGATTGCAATTCGCAGATAAAAAGGAATATTGATTGACTGTATAATCAATAGGGACTACTTCTCCATTCCAACACCTTTTCAATAAAGTAGAAATATAGTATCTTTTAAAAAAACATAGAATAGGGGAACCCATTTTTTATTTAAAAATGGGTTGTTGTGGGGGGGGCACAACACTATGAGCTCTCATTCCCTGGTCTCCCTTTCAAATATTTCCATTGGGCCTATCAGAGGAATTGTTAAGGATGAAGAAAAAAATCAGGAAGTGCATGGAGATATGGCATATGAAAATGTATCCCTAGAGCTCAACCTTCAAGTAGATATCAAACAAGAATCCCTTAGTGGGCATGTTTACTTCGAAGATCAAGTTTTTCTATGTTTTGTAAGGTATTTTTATTGTTATATCAATTTATTAGGCTTCACAGTTGTATACTTTCAATTATGATGATAAAACAATAAGAACTACTCGGATACTAGGAAGACTTTTTGGAATTTTGGATCTTTTTGAAACCCTGATATCCAAAATTCTATTTTTTTTGTATTTACTCATTGTACAGTGCGACCACACCTTTCTTTTAACACAAATGATAATTTTCCAATTAAAATAATTAATTAATTATCACATTAGATAATGATACTGACACATATTATTATAATGAATTACAAATAACAAAAAAAATTCTAAGAAATTAAACCCTATCTCATATCTTATTCTTTGTATTTGACATATGTTTGCTAATCTATCTAAGAAAGATAACCCTATATATTATATTCTTCTTTGTTTTTACATTGTTGTTGCTCTTGGTATGCATGAATATAATTTCAAGGTCTATTAACATCAATATATCCAACCACAATAACACATAGTCAAAGATTGAGTCTGAATAAAAAAATTCACATTATGCCCTATGTTATACTAGAGAGGTTAAGCAACTCAAGTAGAAGAGGAATGGGAGTCAATGTCAAGTAGAAAAATAAAATTGTGTTCATTTTCATCTTTAAGTTCTTCAAACATTTTGATGTTATTTTGAATAATATTAATGAAGAGAAAATACCCAAAACTATCAAAGATGATAATGCTTGGATTGTTTACATCCTCAATTTTAAGATTTATGTCTTGGAGTTTAGCTTTTGTAGTTGGTCAAAGAGAGACTTAAATTTTTTTATGAGTTTGGATTTTGTAGCTAATCAAATAGAGACTTAGATTTTTTAGTTGGTTTAAGGTTGTGGTCTCTCACAATAATTTACAAATGCTATATTGACTAATATTAATGAAGACGATGTGCCTAAAACGACTATGTTTGAGAATGGAAATTGGAGATGATAATGTTGGAATATTGTCACTACCATTGAAACAATAAGCCTGTTATTGATCTGTCAATGTCATTTCCATAACATGTCACTATTGTTATGATTAATAAACCATTACCACTCAAATCCTTATGCCTCAAACCCTCATACCAAGATCACAAGAATGTCTTTCAAATCAAATACCCATGAGCTACTAAGAAATTTATGTGTTGGACTACTGCATAATATAAACCATAACATACACATTAAACCATACCTCTCAAATTTTAGTTGAATTGATGGATTAGATCTTATGAACTTCAATTTCCTCAAAAGATCCACGCCTTGCACTCTATAAACTCATGGATGTCTGGGCTTTGTCCCACTGTGGCTCGTGGATGTTTGTGCCCTTCTATCTCTGCAACTCGTGGATTTATGTGTTTCTCTGTGCGTACGTTTTTTTCCTTCACTGAGCCCTATGGATGTTTGTGTTCTACCTTCACTGCAACTCATGGATTTATGTGTTCTTCCTTCACTGCAACTCATGGATTTATGTGCTCTTCCTTCACTGCAACTCATGGATAGACTCAAGAAAAACCTAGAACAGTAAGTTCAACTTCATCCCTTCGGCTCCTACAACTTCTCTCTTCAATGAACTTCACTACCTCAGACACATTGCTTCATATTTGTCAATAGTACCTTCCCATAACACTTTACAACATAGATATTCAATGTGATCAATAGGTGTTAATAAGAGTCTCCTGATAATCCATATCTTGAGGGCCGAGATCTAGAAGGCTTGATGTCAAGAGAGGAGGAGAGAAATCATACCAATCAATCAATCAATTTGTCATGAAATGAATCACAATAACATTGATGAGGAATGCATGAATAAAGTACACCACAAAAATATAATAAAGAGAGAGATTTGGATAAGAAGGATTCTATTAAGATGAACCATTACATGCAATGAGGCCAATTTTAGGACCTCTTCTTCCTGATCTAAATTCTCTTCCTATTTCCTTTTTTATAAGGTGTCTTCTTGATGAAGTCAACTTTGAAAAACTAACTCCATTTATTATATGTTCATAATGCTCCCTTTTACACATATGGATTTATGGATTTTTACATCCGAACTTAGACTATATGCCCCCCTAAGATTCAAATCAATCCTCCCCCCTTAGAAGATGATGGTCCCCATCATTTCACCCATGCTAAAAAGAGAAACCCCATTATTGTGCCATTATCATTACAATGTACCAATGGCCAATGAAGAGAATGGCTTTGTGTGGTTGAACCATAATTGTGGGTGTGTGCTTAACCCATAACATAGTTGACAATGGCATTGTACATGGGTAGAAAAATAAAGAAATTTTAAATAAATCCCAAAATTAGAAAAATAATATGGAAAAATCGTGACTTTGGGATTGTGAATGTTAGAAAAATCAGGATTGCGGAGCAATAAAATAAAAACAAATGTGGAAATAAAACACAGAATATACACAACACAATAGAGACACATATATGTGTGGTTCATCTAGTGTGGGCTACGTCCACCAGAGAAATTGCCAGGTCCTTCCCTTTTATTATCCATCAAATGAAGGGATACAACCTACAACACACCCACTGTAACTTCCTCTTCTTTCTCTCACAGTCTCCTATCTCAGAATAAAATATTCGCAATGATGCATAGCTGCAATACATTTCCCTCATAAAATAAGGTTTCCTTCTAGGGGAAAAATCCCTAACATAACTTATACCATCACATATGAGACCTTATAATGAACATTCCATATTTACTATGAAATTAAAATATACATTTACAAGGAAAATTTTCATTTGGGGGCTTCTCCCCCGAACCCCTGAGTCGAGGGGGATGAACCCCCCCCCCCCCCCCCCCCTCACGTGGAGGGGTGTACAATATTTTGGGGTGTATAGTATTCATGGGGTATAAACACGGTTGAAAACAAAGACCTATGAAACAGGAAGATAATCAGGCCATGAGACAATCTCCCACTTGGAGACTAATCACAACAATTCCATTGTTGGTGTACCTGCTAGACTATACTCCACCTTGGACCTGGAAAATTTCTCATCTTCACCTTCATGCTTGAAGACCAATTGAAACTAAGAAATAACACATTTTCTCCCTGGTTACTCCCTTTGTTAACATCACAGCAGGATTATGGCTAGTGTGTATCTTTTCCAACTTCAAATGTCCATCTTCCAAGATGGATCATATAAATGGTACCTGAGTTGTATATGCTTAGTCTTTGAATGTAATGCTAAGTTACTTGCAAGATGAATAGAACTCTCGTTGTCATAGTACAACCTGTTATTCTCTTTCTTCTTTCCCAATTCCTCCATAAACCTCTATAACCAAATCATCTCTTTACTAGCCTCTGTAGCAGTAATATACTCCGCCTCTATTGTTGAAAGTGAAACAACCTTTTGGAGTTTCAAAATACAACGTATTTTTGTTCCACCTATAGTAAAAACATACCATGTGGTGCTCCTCATGCTATCTTTATCACTTGCCATATTTGAATAAACATATCCCTGTAAAACAATGTATGAACCTCGAAAACATAATGCATGAGTAACAGTACCTTTCAAATACCTTAGAATCCACTTTACTTCCTCCCAATGTTATTTAACTATATTGTTCATATACCTACTCACAACTCCCACTGCATGTACAAAATTGTCGCATACATCAAGCTACCAACTGTTGATGAATAAGGGACCTTGGACATGTATTATATCTCCTCCCATGTCTTGGGACACATTTCTTTGTTTAATTTGAAATGGTTGGCCAAAGGTGTTCTAACCGGTTTTGCATTCTACATTCTAAACCTCTCCAACACCTTCTCTATGTATTCACCCTGAGACAATGTCAAATTGCATTTTCTCTTATCTCTTGTTATTCTCATACTAAGGATTTTCTTTGCAGCACCCAAATCCTTCATCACAAATGAATTAGATAATTTCTTCTTGAGCACATTTATATCTTGCATATTAGACCCTGCAACAAGCATGGCATCTACATACAATAGCAAGATAATATAGCTTCCATTTTCTATCCTTTTAAAATAAACATAGTGATTAGAATGACATCTACTATAACCTTGTTCTGTCATAAACCTGTCAAACTTCAAATACCGTTGCCTTGGAGCTTGATTTAGGCCATACAATCTCTTCTTCAACCTGCATACCAAATATCTCTTACCTTTGACCTCGTACCCCTATGGCTACTGCATATAAATCTCTTCCTCCAAATCCCCATGGAGAAAAGTTATTTTTACATCTAACTGTTCAAGACAAAAATATTCTACTACCACAAGACTTAAAATATTCCTAATTGAAGTCATCTTAACAATAGGAGAAAATATTTCATCAAAATATATAACTTTCTTTTGTGCAAACCCATTTACAACAATTCTAGCCTTGTACTTTTTTTTGCCTCCATCTTCTTCCTTAAACTTGTAAACCCATTTACTCTGCAATGCTATTTTTCTTACAGGAAACTAAACCAAGTCCCAATTTTGGTTATTTACCAAGGAATCCATTTCCTCTTTCATGCCTTGCTCCCACTTCTTTTTAGTGTCTACCGACATTGCCTCTTCATAAAATTTTGGTTCACCAGAATCAGTCAACAATAAATAATACAATAAAGGAGAGTATCGTTCAGGGGGGTCTACTTAACCTGGTAGATCTTATAACAACACTTGCAGGAGTTTGAGGTACATGTTTCTCTTGTTGTTGTAAATTTTGATTTTATGGTACCTTTGGAATTTCTTTTTCGGTGATCTCATCAAGCACTGTGTATTCTGGTTTTTATTTTTCCTGTTTCTTTCCCTACAACTGATCTTTGTACATGACCTTCTCATTGAATATGACATCTCTACTCCTAATGATTTTTTTTATTTTCATAATCCCATAAGCGATAACCAAAATCATTAACATTGTATCCAATAAAGGTTCACTTCTTAGATTTTTCCTCAAGCTTTGTTTCATTTTCTTTATCAATATGGACAAATGCTTCACAACTGAAAGTCTTCAAAAAACAATAGTTTACCTTTTTACATGTCCATAGCTCCTCTAGAATTCCACCATCCAAAGAGCCTGAAGGTCCTCTATTTATTAAGTAAACAACAGTATCTACAACCTCTTCCCAGAACTGTAAGGGAAAACAAGCATGCAATCTCATACTCCTTTCACACTCCATGATTGTCATGTTCATCCTTTCTGACACACCATTTTCTTGTGGTGTTCCTGGAACTGTCTTTTCCCTACGAATCC
Organism: Picea engelmannii; assembly: GCA_009831015.1. Lineage (NCBI taxonomy): Eukaryota > Viridiplantae > Streptophyta > Pinopsida > Pinales > Pinaceae > Picea > Picea engelmannii. The sequence continues at coordinate 503,613 of ML776747.1, read as the reverse complement.
CATGGTATGAAGAGCCCTAACCTCATCATCAAAGTCCACTTTTACATAACTTAGTTGATTAGTAACCGTATTAAATTCATATAAATGATCTGCAACAGACCCACCTTCTAACATCTTCATATTAAATAATCTCTTCATTAGAAATACCTTATTGGATGCCGAGGATTTTTCATATAGTTTAGCCAATGCCTCCATCAACTCCTTCATTGTCTTTTCTTTCGAAATATTGAAAACCACCAACGCTGCCCGGCTCAACCGTATCGTTCCTAGTTCCTTTCTGTCAAGAACCTCCCATTCTTTGTCCTTCATGGTTGTAGGATTCTTTGTTATTCCACCCAATGGTAGGAAAAGATCTTTCTAATATAAATAATATTCCATCTGCATCTTCCATAACTGGTAGTTTTGGACGTTAAATTTCTTGACCATAAAATTTCCATCTTCCACCATTTCTCCTACTCGAACCAAGAACCCTCTTTTTCTACGAGTTACATTTCGCTATGATACCAGTTGTTAGAAAAAACAAGATCATGGAGCAATAAAAATAAAAACAAATGCGAAAATAAAACATAGAAGATACACAATAAAATATAGACATAGATATATGTGGTTCACCCAGTGTGGGATACGTCCACCAGAGAAATTGTCAGGTCCTTCCCTTTTATTATCCAGCAAACGAAGGGATACAACCTACAGAACACATGTTGTAACTTCCTCTTGTTTCTCTCACAGTATCCTCTCTCGGAATACAATATTCACAATGATTCATAGCCACAATATATTTCCCTCATAAAACAAGGTTTCCTTCTAAGGATAAAAACCCTAACATAACTTCTACCATCAGATATGTGACCTTATAATGAGTAGTCCAAAAGACCTATGAAACAAGAACATAATCAGGCTCCACAACCAACAGTGGACATCCTTCTGCAAATTTATTCATAACTTCTACTACAAGTGATGAAATCTAATTTCCTCAAAGACCCATTTTAGCTATTGAAGAGATATTTCCATCGGTATATGGAATTTGTTCTGAGGTGGTCAATGGAGTGAGAAAAATTTTGTTGACGTTTCAGGTACGCACGGTTGTCTTCGAACAAATACATGCAGATATTCAATGAGCGATATCTCTCAAACTAGGAAACGAAAATAAATTCCACGAAATACCCATTTGAGATGACGGAAAAATGTTTTCGATGAGATATGGAATTTTTTCTGAGGTGGCCCAAGGAGTGATAAAAATATTTTTAATTTCCAAGTACGCGTGGCCATATTGGAACAAAGACATGCATATCTTCAATAATCGAGATCTCTCAATCTAGGAAACAAAATAAAATTCTACGAAATAAACATTTGAGATGATGGAAAAACCTTTTCTATGAGCTATGATAGAGCCTATAAAACATAGTGTGCATATTGCATCATCTCTGTAAAGTTTGTATAATAGGTTTGTTCTGCATTATGTCCAAGATTGTGCTTCCATGGCGGTCGTACAAAGAATTCCAAGGGTTTGTAGAGATGTATGGGTTGTTGTAGAGGTCACAGAACCTTTGATAGCATAGAAACCCTGCAAATGTTACAGAGCAATCGATGTAGTAAATCCATGTATGGATTCTCCTACAATGGTGAACGAAGATCCGAGGGAAGAAAAACCTTGTAGTGCCTATGGACCAACTATGATTCTTACAGTGTATGGCCCAGCAAATGGATTCTGAGAGTACCAAAAGGAGGTTGGTTATGGCTGCAAATATTTGAACCCGCAACATGATTAAAACCCTTGTTCCCATGGAGTGCTAACCTTTTTCTAATACCATTAATCCATATCTTGAGGGCTGAGATATAGAAGGCTTGATGTCAAGAGAAGAGGAGAGAAATCATAACAATCAATCAATCAATATGCCATGAAATGAATCACAAGAAAATTGATGAAGAATGCATGAATAAAGTACACCACAAAAATTTAAGAAAGAGAGAGAGAGAGAGTTGGAGAAGAAGTATTCTATTAAAATGAACCATTACATGCGATCGGGCCAATTTTAGTACCTCTTCTTCCCAATCTAAACTCTCTTCCTATTGCCTTTTTTATAAGGTGTCTTCTTGACGAACTCAAACTTGAACAACTAACTCCATTTATTACATTTTCATCATGCTCCCTTTTACACTTATATGGATTTATGGATTTTTACATCCTAACTTAGACTATATTCCCCCCTAAGATTCGGATCACTTGAATTCTTATTTATACTTTCCAAGTGACTTCCTTTAGGGGATAGCTTGTAATTTTTTTACCCCTTTTCCTTATTTTAGGGCTAACCCACACTCTCTTGTTGCAACCACTTTACCCTTAATTAAATTATTGTTGCAACTACTTTACCCTTAATAAATGGCCTGTCACTTCTTGTTGACCTTCTAGGGGCTTCTAGATCATTCTTTTGGGTCCTCTAACTTCACAAGGTCATAAATCCTCAATTGTGAGGTACCACGTGGTGTACCAGATATCATAGGAAACAACATGATATGTAATTTCCATCCATGAATGAGTTACAGGCATTTACACTATCCTTCGAAAAAAAATTCCTCGAACAACTGCAGGTTCCATAACCATACCTTTGGGACTACCTGACTTCTTCAAGGGTTGACATCAATGACAAACAATATTTCAACAATCTCCCCCTTTGGAATTGATGGCAACACTCTGATGCAATATTGCAACACTAATGGAATGGAAAAATATATGTGCATGCTTATGCTCCCCTTTTACCATCGCTCCCTATGTCTTTACACCTATGATATTTCTCTTTGTTTCTCTACATATTCTCATTCTCTCTCCCTTTGACATAATTGACAAAGGATAAATTTCCTTGGGGCTTCTCCCCCTATCTCAGCTCACCTTGGGGTTGCAAAATAATGTCATCAACATAAACTTCAATTATTAATATGTTATCATGATTTAACTTTATGTAGATATTAATGTCTACATTAGCTTTCTTGAACCCTTGTTGTTGTAAATACATGTCCAACCTTGAGTACCATGCTTTGGGGGCTTGGTTGAGACCATATAGTGCTTTCTTCAACCTGTAAACATAATATTCCCTTTCTGACAGTTGAAATACTTCTAGATGCTTGATGTAAACTTCTTCTTCCAACTCTCCATTTAGAAAGGTTGATTTCACATCCATCTGATATACCTTGATCTTCTTTGAACATGCATAAGCCAATATTAATCTAATTTCTTCCATTCTAGAAACTAGGGAAAACTTTTCTTCAAACTTTATTCCCTAGGCCTAGGAATATCATGTGCATACTAGCCTTTCTTTATTTATGGTTACCTATCCAGTTTCATTCATCTTGTTCCAAAATACCTATTTTTTGCAATCATGTTCTTGTCTTTCAGTCTAGGAACCAGTTCCCATGTGTTATTCTTCTCTATCTGATCCAATTCTTCATCCATATCCTTGATCCAATGTTCATCCTTGATGGTCTCTTCAAAAATCATTGGTTCAACTATAGCTAACAATGCTAGGTGTTATGTTCTGTTAAAATTATTCTTCTTCGGGTTTCAACTGCTGCATATTTATTCCCAATAATTTTTTCTGGTGGATGATTTTTCTTTACTCATCGACTAGGTGTATTAAGAGGTATTTGTTTCTCATCTTCCTTTTGTTCTGCTTTTATATTCTCTTGTACTTCTACTTCTTCTTATTTTAGATCTTCCTCGTTATCCTACTCTTCTAAGTCTTTGTTTTCTTCTTTGTCCTTCCGTACATATGTCTCATCAATTGTTACATTGAGGATTTCCACGATTTTGTTGAGTATTGGACTGAAACATTTATATGCTTTTTTTTTGCTTGAATACCCAACTAGTATGCATTTGTCAACTCGGGAGTCAAATTTTCCAAGCCTTCCATCTTCTCTTTTGATATAACGTTTGCTTCCAAATACTTTGAAATGTTTCACATTTACCGTTCTTCCTTTCCATAACACGTAGGGATTCCTATCATTGTTACTTCTGAGCATTCCTTTGTTCAATATATGAACTCATGTATGTACTTCCTATGCCCAAAATATGTCATTCAACTTGCAATATTTCAACATGGTTATGGCCATTTCTTGTATTGTTTTATTCTTTCTTTCGACAACTCCATTCTACTGATGTGTCCTAACTACTGAGAACTATCTTTTTATTTCATGTTCACCACAAAAATCCATAAATTCCTTTGATGTAAACTCTCTGCCATTATCTGATCTCAAACACTTGATTTTCAAATCCATCTCAGTTTCAACCATTTGTTTGCATATCTTGAAGTGATCAAATGCCTCTGAATTCTTCCTGAGAAAGAAAATTGCAGTCATTCTTGTGTAGTCATCCACTAGTAGCATAAAATAATGTTCATTTTTTAATCCCTTTGTTCTTGTAGGTTCACATTGATCAGTATGTACAATCTCCAATGGTTTTGTCATGGAGTACTCTTTTGATTTGAACTTGGTCCTAAATTTTTTTCCTTGTAGACAATGCTCACATAGAGTATTTGTTGGTGTTGGCATGGGGGAAGACCCAGGGTTCAATGCTTAATAGTGCACCAACAAAACCCTGACTACCGGCCCTTTCGGAAACACTTGTGAAGCAAGCGAAGTCTCACCCAAGGTAGAATCAGGGGGGGTTATAGGACGCAGATGTTTGTAACCAAGCTAGGACACAACCAAGTTTTAGGGATGGCCCTCGACCAAGTTTTGGGGAAACTTTGGTCATTTTTAGCCCACTTTTGGACTTTGAAACACTGATCGAAGTAGGAGTGCCCAGGCGAAGCTGAGATCGCAAATATCACCTATTTTGAGGGTTATGTGGACCCAGTAAGGGGTCCTCTAGGGTTTTTGTAACGGGTTTATGGGATGTTGGCCCATGGGTTCTCCCCATGTTTAGGCCCTATTGTTTGATTGTTTAAGTACTTTACTCAGGTTAAAGGGTAAACGAATGCTAGATTTAATTCATAGTGATAAGTGCTCAGGGTATATAATCACTTGTTGTTATTGCACTTATTTGTCTTTGATTATGCTCTGCAATGTTAATGGGGTTAATAAACTAATGTATTTTCACTTCCTAAGACTTAACAGAATATTATAAGAAGTGATCTTATCACATATTCATGTCCTAGCTTGGTTATAGACACCTGCATCATGTAACTCCCCCTGCTTCTACCCAGTGTTCAATGCTTAACAGTGCACCAGCAAAACCCCGACTACCGGCCCTTTTGGAAACACCTGTGAAGCAGGCGAAGTCTCACCTGAGGTAGAAGCATGGGGGTTGCAGGAAGTAGATGTATGTAACCAAGTTGGGACACGAATATGGGGCATATTGGCGTGCATTTTTTGTGGGACACGAATCTGTGAGGGAGGAGGAGAAGATGAAGGAGAAGAAGAGAAAGGAGGAGGTGAAGCTACGCCACTTGATGATCCCACTTTTTGGACAGTAACACCACAAAAGAGGAAAGTTACTCCAAAGAAACCCTCAGCAAGGAATAAAAAGTGCACCAATAAGCCTCGAATTCGTGTCCTAGCTTGGTTACAGACACCTGTGACCTATAACCCCCCTACCTCTACCTCAGGTGATACTTCACCTGCTTCGTAGTTGTTGTCGAAAGGGCCAGTATTCGAGGTTTTGTTGGTGCGTTGTTAAGCGTTGAACCCTGGGTAGAAGTAGGGGGGGTTACAGGATGTAGGTGTCTGTAACCAAGCTGGGACATGAATCTGTGATAAGATCACTTCACAGAATATTTTTTTAACACTTAGGAAGTGAACATGCATTAGTTTATTAACCCCACTAACATCGCAGAGCATAAGCCACAAAGTTGAACTTCGCACAAGACAGGATATCTGCACACTAAGAACTAGATCCCCCTTCTCTACCTTCCAAAACTAGATCAAATGCACAGAGCCAAAATCTCTTCTCGTGACACTTAGCACCTTCTAAAAAACCATAGTTGAGCACAAAGCCTTGAACACATACTTTCCTTTGCACAAAGAACTCGGGACTACTGTTGCTACAATACAATCCTCTTATTTATACTTTACAAAATCTTACAATATGGCCTAAACATGGGGAGAACCCATGGGCCGACATCCCATAAACATTATACAAAAACCCTAGAGGACCCCTTACTAGGTCCACATAACCCTCAAAATAGGTGAGATCTGCGATCTTAGCTCTGTCTTGGTGCTCCTACTTCAATTAGTGTGTTGAAGTCCAAAAGTGGGCCAAAACTTACCAAAGTTTCCCCAAAACTTGGTCAAGGGCCAATAATTGTCTTTGATATCTTAGGAATTTTTTTCACTACTTCCTTTCTGCTAATTTTGACAAGGTGTTGGAGTAGGCTATTTTGGGAGAAAATTTCGAGGAATAAGGAAGAGCACAGCAAAGGAGGTAGGTAGCTAAGGAAGGGACCAAAGAAGCAGCGCACACTGGGAAAGAAGGAAAATTGGCGCAAGGAAAAGAAGATTCAAAGAAAGGAATGATTGGATCAAGGACCAGTCGCGCGCAGGAGGTCGATATGTGGACAAACCTAATCCACTAGGGTTAGGGTTTTGGGTTATGATGTAAAGGGTTTTTACCCATTTTGGTAGTATAAATATATGATGTATGAGGTAGATAGGGTATCATCATCATCTTTTGGAAAATATCTTTGAGAACTTTTATGAGTTTTGAGTCGCAGTTACTAGTTTTTGGTTGAGAGTTGTGTAGCTCAGATTGTATCAGTTTTGGAGACTTATGGAGTGTAACTGAGGTTCAGGTCACAATTTTTGGAACTTGGTGTGACATCGGTCATCCTCTCCAACTTATGATGTAATGCGCGCAACACACTATTTTGATGAAGATGAATAAAGAATCATAGAATGCCAAATCTTTTTGGACATAGCACAGGGGGGTGAACCATGGTAAAATACCATGTCAATGTGTGGAATGTTGTTCTTATATATTTTATGTTTAATGAATGAATAGATGAATATGTTAAGGTTAACTTACAGTGCGCACTAGATTAGACATGTTATTTATGCAGAATGAATGTTAAATTTCAAATGAATGGTGGATCTGAATCATGGTATGGTAGATCTGATGAATGATAAAATAGAAGTATAAGTGTGCCTAACATCCCCATGAACCATATCTCTTCCAATACTACATACATTTAGGTCCTACAGTCACCCATAATCCATCTTGGGTGAGACTGCATTGTGCACTCTGTGCACAGTGTTTCCTTCTGGTTTACTAGAGGGGCTGATGGTTTCTAGGGTTTTGTTGGAGAACTAAAGTAGAACTCGAGTCAGTCCATACATCCAAAAAATGGTTCAAGAGGATGGGAAGAAGATCAATATAGTTACTAGACGTGGATCCAATATCGTAGTATATGCAGCAAAGAATGATCAGGACCAAGACCAGTGGGTCAGAAAGAATACAACACCCCAACAGAATTTTGATGTGCGCAAAGAGAAGGAGACATTCAAACAAGAAAGACAATAGATTTTGAAGGAGAATATTGCATCTACTTCAAGAAAAAATCCAGGAGATGATGTATCAATCTATGACATGTCTTCACTATTTGATCAAACTAGCAGAGATCATCCATCATAATAAGTAAGTAATCTGAGAAAAAATTTGGGGTCTTGTGTAAAAATATTGAATGAAAGAAACTCTTTACAAGTATTACAGAGTTTGTTAGAGAAGTGCAATTCTGACGAAGAGATGAAATTAGAAAAGAAGAGAGTCTATCATGTTCGTAAGAAAGAAGAACAAGTAGGGAGTTCAGGTTGAATGCAAACATTGGAGACTTCAATATGGGGGATATCATACTTGACTTAGGGTCTGAAGTAAATGTTTTACCTAAGAAGACATGGGAAACCATGGGGGTATGTTGAACCTGAGACAGAAAATTTCATTACAGAAGACATAAATCAGTTGTATAGAACTATTGCGTGAGAGGAGGACTATATTAACCCCACTGCAAATGGAATGTTGATCTGGAGGAGAATTAGTTCATGTGCATCAAATTTTGAGACGGGTTTGGAGAATTGTAAGCAGTGTTTGCATGATTTATCTACCAGAAGATGTGCAAGGATGACGCGTGCACTAAGATGTGTTGGTACAAAGGTAAGAGAACCTCCTACTTTTATGGTAGGAATGACTTAGAAGAATTTTTAATGAAGTTTGAGTTAGAAGTAGTGGAAAATAAAATATTACCAGTATTAGATGTGGCCTTAAAATCAACACCTGCACAATGGTGGGTTACACATAAAGAAAATATCAACAACTGGTATCAATGCAACATACTACTATGCATCATATTTGACGCAGAACGTGAGGATAGATATGTGGAGAAATATGATAGAATTGGACAACCTAGAGAACATGTAGAAAGATGCATAATTCAATGGATATTAGTACCACCATAGGAGTGGCCACATCACTTTATTCATACATTAGAAGGCATCCCAGGGAATTGGTACACATAATTGGAACAGCACAGGGAAACTGCAATTTGGGAGGAGATGCAGCAGAATTTTGTGATTACATTTTCCTTTGAGCATGAGAATCCAGAGATAGATACAACACTCAAGGTGGTAAAAGATAGGATATTTTAAGAACCATAAGTGGAGATTGTGACATCTTATCAGAAACATAAGAGACAGATAGTCAAACAGTTGCTACACTTTTATCATGTCACAGAAGAAGAATACCCAATAGAAGAAAACTCGCGCAACATTCATATCACAGAAGTAGAAGGGGAATGAGAAGTAGAAAGTCCATAGTTAGAGTTAAAATATTATGTTGCACCTATGGAGATAAAGAAGGTAAATATTGGAACAACAGAAAACACAAAGATTGCAAGTATTGGAGACTATTGGGATAATCATATAGTAGAAAGAATAACATAGTTATTGCATGAGTATAGTGATTTGTTTCGAGCAAACTTTTAGGAGATGAAAGGAGTAGTAGGAGAGATTGGATAGATGAAGATCCCAATGAAACCAAATGCTAGAATAATAAGACAAAGACCTTATAGCTTGAATCCAGTATGTAATAAAAGTTAAAGGTAGACCAAACAGAGAAGTAGTTAAGGAAGGCTCAGTTGGAGCCATTGCAAGAAGGGGAAGAAACAATGACTATAGAGTTGGAAGTAGCAAAGAGCAGGATAGCATAGCTACACTTGGAGAGTGTAGAAGTGACGAAGGAGTACATTACAGCATAGTTGGTGGAAAACATTGCAGAAAGGATTGTGTAGGTGAAAGCACAAGTACAAGAGCTCACAGGAATATTTGAGGCACTGAAGAAGTCAGTGCAGGAGGAAAACACTACCTGAGTGGCTCGGGACGAGCCACAAGTAAGTGTTGGGGGCTTGTTGGAGCAAGCTATTTTGGGAGAAAAGTTTGAGGAATAAGGAAGAGTGTAGAAAACAAGACAGGAAGCTAAGGAAGGGACCAAAGAAGTGGTGTGCGCCAGGAAAGAAGGAAAAGTAGCACAAGGAAAAGAAGAGTCAAAGCAAGGAACGATTGGATCAAGGACCAGCCACGCACAGGAGGTTGATATGTGGACAACCCTAATCCACTAGGGTTATGGTTTTGGGTTATGATGTAAAGGGTGTTTACCCATTTTGGAAATATAAATATATGATGTATGAGGTAGATAGGGTATCATCATCATATGTTGGCAAATATCTTTGAGAACTTTTCTGAGTTTTGAGTCGCAGTTACTAGTTTTTGGTTGAGATTTGTGGAGCTCAGATTGTATCAGTTTTGGAGACTTATGGAATGTAACTGAGGGTTAGGTCACAAGTTGTTGAGCTTGGTGTGACACTGGTTAGCCTCACCAACTTATGATTTAATGTGCACAACGCGTTATTTTGATGATAATGAATAAAGAAGCATAGAATGCCAAATATTTGTGGACATAGCCTAGAGGGTGAACCATAGTAAAATACTATTTCAATGTGTGGAATGTTGTTCTTATACATTCTATGTTGAATGAATCAATAGATGAATCTGTTAAGGTTAATTTACAGTGCGCACTAGATTATACATGTTATTTTATGCAAAATGAATGTTAAAGGTTAAATGAATGGTGGATCTGAATGATGGTATGGTATGTATGATGAATGATGAAGTGAAGTATAAGTATTCATAACATCCCCATGAACCACATCCCTTCCAATACTGCAAAAATCTAGGTCCTACAGTCACGCATAAGTCATCTCGAGTAAGATTGCATTATGCACTATGTGTGCAGTGTTGCCTTCTGGTTTACCAGAGGGATCGATGGTTTCTAGGGTTTTTTTGGAGAACTAAGGTAGAAACCAGGTCAGCCCATACATCCAACACAAGTTTTTCAAATTTCATGTCACCCATCCATCTATGCCAGAGATAAATTTCATTTTCCTTTCTTAAGCAACATTTTTCCCTTCCAATCTCATTCAGGACATATATGTTGTTTGAGGTTCTTCTAGTTGTAGCTACCAATTTGTTTGATCCTTCTTTTATGATCTCGCATTTTTTTTATTCAAACAAAATTTTGTGTCCTTGATCACACATTTGACTTAGACTTAGAAGATTGTGCTTCATATATTCAACCAGTAGAACATTTTTTTCCTTGGCATCTTTGCTCCCAAGCTTGACTATGCCTTTACCTATTATTCTGGATGAGTTATCATTTCCAAATGAAACCGATCCATCTTGTTCCTTCTTCAAAGTCAAAAACTTTTTCTTGTCACCTGTCATATGCTTCAAACAACCATTGTCAACATACCACCAACTTTTCTTGTGTTTCTCTTGTAAAGCAAGTGAGCATTCTTCATTGTTGAATTGATCCCATTTTCTTCTCCATATTCTTTGTGGTTCTTGTTTATGAATGTTTTTATTCTGCTTTGGTTCGTTTGGAGGAACAATCAGTCTACAATCTTTGGCCATATGTCCAAAATCATTGCACTTGTAGCACTCTATTTCATTACTTAGTGAACGAAAACTGTTATGATTTGTGTTATGTGCTTCATGTGACTTTCTAGTATAATTGTTGTTTGAATAGTCTTCATAGTTGTTTTTGTTTTGTGCTTCATGTGACTTTCTAGGTTAATTGTTGTTTGAATAGTCTTCATAGTTGTTTTTGTTCTTGACATAGGCTCTACAATTTTTAGCTTTGTGACCAAAATTGTTACAATAATAGCATAAACTAAGAAAAATAGTTTGATACCTAGATGTAGGGGATATTCTAAATGGTGTTTCTCTTATGAAGCCTTCTTCTTCTTGAGATGTTGTTTATTGTTGGTTATGTGTTATGAATATTCTAGGTGGTCCAGTTCCTTTGTGATTTTCTTCTTGAGTACCTTTGATTATTTCTACATAGGTGCTTTGTGTTGCTTCTTGTTATGTTATCTTGGAGCTTGAACCTTTCTTGGCCTGCATCTAATTGTATCCTAGCCGGGACCTATCATAATATGGCCTTTGACTGTTGATTATCTCATCCAATATCTTGGTGTTATTCTGTTGCATATCTTTCTTCTAAAGATCTTTTCTTAGGGTAATTATTTATGCTTCCAAGTTCTGAATCATCCTCTCTTTATCTTCTAACTATTCTCTTAGTGTTTCTTCAATCCTTTTGTCTTCTTCTACCTGGGTTTTTAATTTTTTTATTATCTTCTCGATTTATTCTAAGTTGGAATTTTGAGATCCTTATTTCTTCTTTAACTCTTCCTTGAGTGACTTGATTTTATTTCTTTATTTCCCTAGTTCTTCTAAGGCACTGATTAATTCTGCTCTGAGGTCAACTTCACCTTCTTCTTTGGAATATTCAAAATCTTCTTCATCATATTCTACTACCATGAAGAGTACTCTTTTTGAATCATTGTCACTATCATCATCCTCATCTTATGAAGAGTTGTCTTCCTTTGAGTGGAATTTTTTCTTGAAGAATTTCATTTTGTTCTTTCTCTTGTCTCCCTTTTGATTGTTCTTTTTCTTCTTAGGCTCTTCTTCTTCATTGCTACCGCTATTCTTAGCATAAGGAAATTTAGAAGCAAAATGACCAATACCATCACAATTAAAACATTTTAATGGAAGTATACCTTTGTACTTGTTGATTCCTCTTTTCAACTTTCTCACGAAGTTTGCTACTTCATCATCTTCCTTTGAATCATCATTGTAGCTAGAATATGGTTTTGACTTTGGCTTGTTCTACTTCTTTGTCTTCTTGGATGCCTTGAATGTTTCTTCTTTTGTGACTGGGTTATCTTGTTCTATTCCCATTTCATAAGTTGTGAATATTCCATGTAGCTCATCCATACTCAAACTGTCAAGATCAGTTCTTTCTTCGAGGGAAGATATTTTAGGATCGAATCTCATAGGAAGAGATATTAGAACCTTTTGAACAATCATTGATTCATCAACTTATTCTCCCAAACCTCTAGTGGTTTTCATTGCTTCTTCAACTCGTAGAAAGTAGGTTTCAATGTCTCCATCTTCCTTCATCTTCAATTGCTCAAATTTTGATCTAAGGATTTGAATCTTAGCTCCCTTGAATTTGGCATCTCCTTCATAAATATTTTGAAGTTTATTCCAGAGATCCTTTGCAATATTGCAATGCATAACCTTGACAAAAAATGAATTATACAAACTTCTCAAAATGGTGCCTTTAGCCTTCGAATTACTTTCGCCGAGTTTATTTCCATTTTTGTCAGTTGGGGGACTGGCTAGTGATATATATTCATCTACTACTAACTTCCAAACATCAAATCCTTATGCATGTAAAAAGGTTTCCATCCTTTTATTCCAAAAGACATAGTTTTTTCCATCAAACGTTGTGTTGATTAAGGTTGCTTGTCATTGATGTCAATCCTTGAAGAAAGTTTGGTGGAAAATTTTGGTAGCACAAAGGTTTGGGTAATGGACCCAAGGTTGTTTCATGTATAATGGTATGAGTTTTAATATATTTTAAGGTAATACTATTATATATCGATATTACATGTTATTCCATTTCTGGTGGTATGTGGAACGTCACATAACTCCTCACGGTTTGAGAGTTATGGCCTTACAAAGTTGGAGGACCCGCATATGTAGGCTTGAAGCCCCAAAAGGTCAAAGAAGTCAAAGAGCTTGCAAAGAAGAAATTATTATTTAAATGGTATAGAAAAGTGACAAAGTCAAGGAGGATTATTTAAATAATAAAGTGAAGTGACAAAATCAAAGAAGATTATAAAGTGAGCTGACAAAGTCAAGGAGGAATATTTAAATGATCAAGAAATGGAGAACTTTCTAATTATTGTTATTGGATAAATCCATAGGTGCGGACACTAACCGATCTCCCTAGATCCACTTGGATCTAGAACAAAGCAAGACAGAACATGACTCTTTCCCTAGATTTTGATCATTGAATTAAATAGGAGGTGAGAACTAATAACATACCATATTATCGCTTCCTATGGTCTTTGTTGCTCCCGCTTCGCTCCAGTGCTCTCGTGCAGTCAAGACCAAGACAACACAAACCAACCAAAGTGAAGAAAGCACAATCTATTCAACGGTCAATCTATGTATATGATCAAGGAATTATACAATAAAGTGGAAATAGCTTTATGGGAAAGAGACATATTACTGTATCATATTAATGGAAAGTAAAGATTACAACCTGAGCCTTGATGTCGCAAACTTCCTTTCGATGTCCCTTGGCTCCGACACACACACTTGCTCATTTGCATGAAGAAGATCAACCCCTTTGAATAAACTTGTTGGAGTCTCCAAGCTGTTGTAGCTTCAGTCCTTCACACAATTCTTTCACTAATTCTCCAATGAATCTTGCTTAACCTTGCTTAACCTTTTCCATGAGAATTCTCTCAATATATAGGAGAGAACGAATTAGTTACTTGGATAAGAATGATCCCAAAATATCAGGGAATCCAGTACTAGGATAACCATTCGAATGCCATCTCATCCTTCTAGAAGATTCCCTTCTAGAAGCATCGAGAATTCATCTTTTTGCTTGCTTTAGAAATAGTTCGCACCCTAGCAGTTCAACACAGTGAAAACTTCTCGCACCCTGGCTTAAGGCAGCCTGCAAGAATCATGCATTCTCGTAGGCAAATATACTAGCAGCCTGCGAACAGTCTTTAAAAATGAGTTTTCTGGAAGAGATGAAAATAAATTTTTCTCAGGAGAAAGTTCTTATGAAGATTCTGATTACACCATCATTAATACATCATCATGATGACCAAAATCATGGGTAACAGAATGCCCCCCAAAGTATGAGATTGGAACCAGTGACAGCCGATAGACTTTGTAAGCTACATGTGTGTGCCGAGAACTAGGAGCACATCTAATCGGAAACCTGCGAACAACCAAGCATCTGCAGAATATTATATATATCAATTCTGAGGTAGGAATTCCCATACTCAGATCACAGACTGATGAGATTATAGACATGTGTCATGGCCACCAATCATACACTGTGGATCCATGTCGTCAAAATATAGCATAGCCACCGGAATACACTGTGGATCTATGCGAGAAATTTCAAATCAAGATGACATAGCCACAAGACATACACAGTGGATCTATGTGTCGCAAATTATACATACTCCATCGCAACCTGGATTGCAAATATGATATCCAGGGTCTTCAATATCGCCCAAAGTACGAATCTAACCATGTGATTACACGTGTTGAAGTCGAACATGGTAGAAACCACTTGATTACCGGTCATTAATGAAACCATTAACAAGTGCGAGGGAAATCACCATTGATGTCAATGAATACCAAGGTACCATAGTACAATCCATCGAGCATGAATAAATGAGTTGAAGTCGAACATCTGATGGAATATTTCGATCAGGGGTCAATGATGTAAACCCACTATCGAAAGTGAGGAAACCTGCCATTGAGGCATGCAAGCTCCAAGGTACCAAATAATTTCTAAGTCTTGATTCTGGATAATGAGCTGAAGTCGATGGAACAAAACTCGTCACAGGAGGGCCTTGATGTATCCCCCATCAATGACACAAAATGAGTAACAGGTTTTGAAGGTGAAACAGAGTATGATGTGAAGTGGACTGCACACAAGGAAGGCCGACACGGAGATAATGGATAACTGCAGATGGCCGACTCAATATAGGTTTCAAATGGACTTCTCTTGAACATATGAACGACATGAACAATGATTTGGCAGCATTGACTCAAAGATGACACAGGGAATGACCTTGTAATAAATCGAATGAGAGACAAATGGATTTCCCAAACTGGCTTCAAATGATGAATAGGGGGTGTCATGTTCAAGAGCGACATTTACTGCCAATCAATACGGTGATGAAAACATATCCCTTTCCCAAATTTTCCCGCACCATTTCTGGCGAGTACCTCTTTATTTTTACGCAAGCTTGAGGAGGATGACATATGCTTGTTGATGTAAGCTCATCCTTTGGACAAGTCCCTCGGAGTATCTTTAACGAACCCTAAGAAGGAGTGGTTTGTTCCCATCACGGGTCTGTCAATGTTTGTTTAACGAGTCCAGAGACAGAAAACTCGAAGGTTTTTCAAGATTATAGAGTTTGGAAAAACACTTAAAAGAGAACTCTCTCAATTCCTTTTTCGTAAAATAGTCTAGATGAGACCGAAAAAGAGATAAATTATCACTCACCAGACGCTTACTTCAAATACTTTATCGAGCGTGAAAATAGCAAGGTCGCTCGGCGATCTTTTCATGTTTAGAGAGTCTAAAAAGAGCTTAAAGAGGACTCCAGGGGGTTCCTTTTTCGTATAACCTTGTTGAGCGCGAAAAAGTGATAAAAGTACGCTCAATCGAGTTCTCATGTATTTACGAGCGCAAGAACGGACAAAGACTACGCTCGAGGTTTTATGTAAAAACCATAAAAAACAATCAAAAACACACGATAACAAAGAAAAACATATTTGTATCCCTGTATTTGATCATCAAAGTCATCACGCCTGCAAGAGTTACACTCAACATGACATTAGGGATTAGGGTTTAATATATATATAAGCATAAAAAACCAAATGACATAGTAAAAGTAAATAAAAATGAGTAAATACTCTTTTTACCACATCATTTTTACATTTCCACTATTGAGCTCAAAAAACCCCTCTTTTACCCTCCAACTTCAGCGTCAGATTGCGGGAGCTACGAGAGACCATTCAGCAAGCCGTCTGTGACAGTTAGGTAGCCTCTTCGTCCTTAACACTTTTATGGTTTAACTTTTTAATTTCATTGGTTAAATTTTCACTTTTAAGTTGATTGTCCAAGCCCTACATGCGCGTTGCCATTCTCGTAGGCAGGCTATATGGGGCCTGCGAGAATAAGGCGTTCTTGCAGGTGAGCCTAAGGCCACCTATGAATTTCTCGCACTGTGCACACAGGGCACCTGCAAGAACCGCAAATCCCAAAAAAAAATTAAAATTTTTACCCAATAAAAAAGATCCAAAGCATGAAAAAAGTTGTTAATCCTCTTATTGTGTTCCTTATGCAGATAATTGGCCATCAACATGGTGCTTGAGTGGCGCCAAAGGGAACATGAAGAGGATAATGCAATGGCCGAAAATCATCCACCTACCATATCTTCTTTGAGAGATTGTGGGCTCTTGAAGTACTTTCGCATCCCGGGCATGAGGGCCCAAGTCAAACTATTAGAGTACCTGGTGCGTATGTGGGACCCTGATCAACAGGTGTTTCATGTGGGGGTTCACACACTGTCCTTAGACATTGAGGACATTTACTTTTTGATTGGTTTGTCACGGCGGGGGTACTATGTGAGCCTGACAGGTAGTAGAGGTGGTGGGCTAAAGATGAGTGAGTACTGCAATTTACACTGCGTTCCCGAGGCTGAGAGAAAGAAAGGAAAAGTAGCTATCTGGGGGGTACGAGACTTGACCCTCTGTACTATCCTTTTCATTATAGCTTGTATGGTTGGGATTTATACTCCTCATATGGCATTACAGAGTTACTTCCAGTATGCTATTGAGTGTACTGAGCCTCGAGTGTTCAACTGGGAAGATGTTGTGCTTCGCAGTATAAAAAAGCAATTGACCAAATGTAGGTGAGGTGACCTGAAACAATTCGGGTACGGATCTTTGTTGGTATCATTCTTCCTTGAGTGGGTCCCATTACTAAGGCTACAGGTGGAGTGGAATTTACTGGCTCCCAGGGATCCGCAGATGCTGAGATGGTGTCGGCTCATGGCCTGGCACGTAGCAGGACCGATCATCAAATATGATGATACTTTCTTTGACTGGCTTCAACCACATATGTTGATGGTTGATGACTACGCTTATGCTGGGCTGGATTTCCGAGGAGATTTGGATTTGGTATTGCCAGAGGATGCTCAGTGGGGGGACATTGGTAATAAGTACACACATTTTTATTTTTATTTTTCAAATGTTTTTGTGAATTTGTATCATATTCAAATGTTTTTGTGTTATACATTCGTCCAAAGACTAAAACAAAATCATTTGTTGATAACATAGATGTTGGACCTTACAGACCTCCTGGCACTTATCCCATCCAGCGGCGAGGAGAGGTAGCAGCAACACCATAGTATGCTAAGGATTATCAAGTGGTGGAACAGAATCTAGAGGGTCTAACTGGAGACATTCCATACATGACTCTGGAAGAGGTTCCACAACGTGATCAGCATCATACTGTAGGGGTATCAGCATCTATGAGTCGACTGCTCCGTAGGGTTGCTAGGGCAGTCGTGTGTTACCATGAATTTCATCCATGATGTCACTTTGTAGAAGCTATGAGCTTCAAATTTTGACATTTTGGTCTTCAGACAAACTTTTTGTAAAAAACTCTTTTGATCATTATATATATAAATGGCTTCTACCGGTTTACTTTATATTGTGTGAATTTCGATGTGTTTGATTTATAAATGATTCAAATGTATGTCCAATACATAATTAGCCAATGCATTTGTTAAAGTATTTAGACATCTAGGAATATGTTGATATTCAATGTGATCAAAATAACGTTCCAAGAGGCAAATTCGCAAATACACCCGTAACAAAGTAGGACTTCGAATAGAGTAGATATTACTTAACTGTAGTACTACAAGCTGCGAATCAAGTCGCAAAACCAAATGACGAATTTTGAGCGAGATAGCATCAACCAATAATTCAATAACGGCGCTATACTCTACAATGTTGTTGGTCGCACGGCCGAGGCACACACCTCGTAAAGATACAAGTTCATTTGTTGGGGTATAGATTGCCCACGCAGTGAAAGCAAGGTTCCAAGTACTACAGCTAGCACCATCAGCAAAGCCAATATAGGGTAGTGAAGACTCTGACATCTGGAAATCAAACACAATGTCACATAAGGGCAGCGACCAGATAACGACAAAAGAAAGCTATAGTAACACACACAAAGTATGATACATTAAAATATAAGTACTTGTGCACAGATGATTTATGCATAGTACTTCTTCAAGTACAACTCATTCCTGGGTTCACTCAAAGGGATACCATTGTAATCTTTCAACTCATACGCTCCTTTTTCTAAAACTCGACGAATAATATAAGGACCTCGCCACATGGGTTTGAATTTCCCAGCTCCTAACACATCTCGATCCTGTTCATAGAGAAGAACAAGATCACCTTCAGAGAAAACGCGAGGCTTGACATGCTTGTCATATTGGGCCTTGACACGTTTTTTTTGGGCTTATATTACTAGAGTGACATCACATCGAGTTTCTTCTAATCACATAAGATACAATAGACATTTTTCTTCAGTAGAAGTGTTAGGTAGGAGTTCAACAGTTAGCTTCAGAGAGGGTATCTCGCATTCTATAGGAAGAATGGCTTCCACACCATAGACTAACCGAAAAGGCGTAAACCCAGTAGCGGACTTGACGGATGTCTGGTATGCCCACAATGCCAAAAACAACATTGTGTGCCAACTTATTTTATGAATTCCTATCATCCGTCGAAGCATAGTTATGAGAACTTTGTTGATTACTTCGACCTGGCCATTAGCTTGTGGATAATAGGGTGTTGAGTTATCACGATGAAGACCCAACTTCTCAGTAAGTTCAGACATCATAAAATTCCTAAAGTGGCTACCGTGATCAGTGACGATAGCTTGGGGAACACCAAAACGAGCTATGACATGATCAAAAAGAAACAAAGATGCGGTATTTCCAGTATTGTCGAATGTTGGCATCGCCTCGGCCCATTTCGTAAAGTAATCAACGGCTACAATGATGTAACCATGCCCCCCGGCTGAGTGAGGGTGACATGTCATGAAATCAATGCCCCATTTTGCAAAAGGACCAACTGAGACTATCGGATGAAGAGGAGCAGGATGTGACTGAATTTTCTGATTGTAGGTCTGGCGGGCATGCTATTTCTGAACGACAGTAATACAGTCGTTAAACAAAGAAGGCCAAAAATACCCTACGCTTAAGATCTTTTGGGCAATAGTATACCCATACATATGACCACCACATGCTCCGGAATGGCAGTCATTCAGATCTTTCTCAGCTTCATCGAATGTTAGACAACGTCAAAAAACAGAGTCAATTCCCCGACGGTAAAGAGTATCCCCGAGGATAATGTATTGACGAGCTTGATAGCGTATGCGGTGTCATTCAGTACTAGACAAAGTATACCAGAAATTCTGGGTTTGGAGATATATAATGATATCCCCATACCAAATATCATCAGTGCTAATAAGGAAAAGAGATTCATCAAGTAATGAATCAACTGCTACATTTTCCGTTGCAGAGTGAGGAAAATCGCATATCAACTCAGCAAAAACTAAGGATTTCTTGGACTTGGCGCGGTCGAATTCCAAGTCAAACTCCTGAAGTATGACAATCCATTTGGATTATTTTCCCCCTAGCAATTGACATGTCAAAATATGTTGCATAGGGTTGCAATGAGAAATCATCGTAGTCTTGTGTGAGAGGATATAGTGTCGGAAGCGTTGGACGGCTTGAACGGCAGCCAAAGCCAGTTTTTCAACATGTTGATACTTGATTTTAGTTGGTGTGAGACTTCGACTCAAGTAGTAAATAACATGTTCGACGTGCGCATCATCCTCTTGGACGAGAACCATGCCAATAGTGTACTCTGAGGCAACAAGATAAAGGAAATAATCGCGACTGTAATCAGGAGGAAAGAGAAGTGGAGCTCGCGTAAGGGATAACTTCAAAGATTCAAAAGCATTTTTGGCAATGGTATCCCATACAAACTCTGAATCTTTCTTTAGTAGTCGCGTAACACCACGAGTGATCTCGGCGTAATTAGGGATAAAACGACGAAGAAAGTTTGCTTTCCCCTGCAAACTTTGCAACTAGCACAGTGTAGAAGGAGGAGGGAGATTAAGGATCACCTCAACCTTAATAGGATCCACCTGGATCACTTGACGTGAAACGATAAAACCGAGAAGACGGCCAGATTCTACACAGAAAACGCACTTATGGGGATTTAAACGTATCTGGTAGAATCGACAATGAACGAAAATAGCCCGGAGGTGGGTTGGGTGATCAACTCTGTGCATAGAATGAGCTGGTAAATCATCCAAATAGGGTTGAACGATATGCTTGATATCATGAAAAGCATAAGACATAGCGCGTTGAAAAGTTGTGCCCACATTCTTAAGTCCGAAAGGGATTTTCCAATAGGCAAAAGTACCCCAAGGACAAATAAAAGCAGTCTTATGTTGATCCTCAGGAGCAATGTTAATTTGATTATAGTTGGAGAAACCATCCATGAGAGAGAAAATTTCACTTCCGGCGTAATCATCGACAATCTGATCGACGAAGGGGGTAGGAAAGTTGTCTTTGGGACAAGCTTTGTTAATATCCCTATAATCAACACATACACGAATACTACCTCCTTTCTTGTCAATCGGGACAGGATTGGAAACCCATTCTGTAAGAGCCACCGGATAAATAAAACTGGATTTCAGAAGTTTCTCAACTTCGAGTTTGATAGCAGCCGCTTTACATGGGTGAACTGGACGAAGGCGTTGCCAGACTGGTTTAACATCGGGGTATGTCTTTATCTCATGTACAACAATTGCAGGGTCAATACCTGGCATCTCTTCGTAGCTCCAGGCGAAGATGTCATGAAATTCTTTGAAAAGGGACGTATAAGTGACTATTTCATCCGAGGAACACGAAGCTCCAATATGGACATTTTCGACGATTCTAGGTTTAACGAATATATCAATGGGAATCGTGGGAGAGATATTACTTAGGTTCCCTTGAGCAAACACATCGTATGTAATCGCAGGAACCATCGATATGACAACAATGATCGACGGAGTTGAAATCCATTGGTAGTTCTCAAGAGTGTGTTGTTCCAAAAAGAGGATGGAATGATGATGCCCATCGTCCCAAGGGGTGTCCTCCATGACGGAAATGATCATCTCGTCAGTGGGAAAAATAACACGAAAAGGATCGGGAGACAACTCATCAAGAGAGGAGGTAGAAGGTGTTGTCAATTCAATGGCCTAATAAGCGGATTCAATCGGACTTAACGGCATTGCGTCGCTGAAACGAAGATGATCTCCAAGGTCAGGGATAATCCAAGGGTCGTGAGACGCAAGAAGTTCATGAGGCATGGTGGAAATCATGTTGATAGAAGCAATGGATGAGCATGGAACATCGGGTGGTGGAATGGGAAAAGTACCCATTAATGAGGAGTCCCTTAAAAGTCCTACACCGACGTTCTCATAACCCGGTGGGGTTTTAACAATAAATGGTACATTGCCAGTACAGGTATCAGAATTGAAGAAGGCAAGTTGGTCAAAGGTAACAACCTTTCCTTGATGAGGGAAACGTACTACATGGAAAAGTGTTGACACAACGGCGCGCATGGAATCGATCCAGCTACGGCCAAGTAGAAGATTATAATCAAGGGGAGCGTTAAAGACTTCCACTTCGACTTAGACTGTTTTACCTTCTAACATGATGGGCAATGAAGGAAGAACACTGTAGGGCTTAAAACCAGAGCCATTGAAGGCTTTAAGAGTGTTCTGGGATTCATTCAAAGGAGGAGAGCTAATGGCTTTCCAACAAGTAAGAGACATAACACAAGTCGAGGCACCCTCGTCAATAACAGTTCGGAAAATGTTTTTGTCAGAGATAACCCCTTGGATTTGAAACGCGAGTTGAGGGGGTAACCTTGGAATGTGATCTTCCAAGTCAAATACTATTAAATTCATATATGTCGGGTCAATTCCACCTATATCTTTCAACAGTGCCTTCCGTTGTGCAGGACATTACTGAAGGACTTCAAGGGCTAACATTGTTGAAGGTGCCTGGGCCAGATCTTCAACAATGTTGTAGTTCTGGGGTGCACGAGCATGAGGATTGAAAGCTGATTTCCAAACGACACCCTTAGGGGGAGGTCGCAGAACTGTGTCGAGACTCAGTCGTTCGAGATGAAGAGGACCGTTAGTAGGTGGAGTCGCGGGAGAGGGTTGGACCAACAAAGGAGGTAAATCATCAACCTTCTCCTTATATGGAGAATAATATTTGGCTCGAGTAGTGAGTGCAACGTTGTTCTGCTTAGAATCACCAGTACACATCAAAACATATGATGTCGTAGAAGAGGAGGGTTGGTCGTGAATGACCAACTGAGCCTGTTGTTGAGACGGGAAGGGTTGGGACAAGACAGCTGGTGCAGGTGGTTTTGGAGCTCCTTGAAGGAACTTAGTGACCTCGGCACGTCGTGGACAATCCTTCGTGTAATGATCATCACCACAGATAAGGCAAGGGTATTGTGGTTTGCGCTTATTCCAATCTTCAACAGGAGTGGTTTTAGTTTGCTATGCTTGATTATTATTTTTTCCCTCCTTATTCTTACCTCTCCCCTTTTTAGATTTGTTTTTACCGGCTGGGGTAGATTGGACAGCATTTACCTCAGAAGTTTTTACCGGTGGGAGTGGTAGGAGACGGAGCATTTTGAACATTAGAAGAAGAAGATTTAGGGTTTGTGCTTGAAACATAATGTGATTGGGCTTGGGCAGTACCAATCACACCGTCAGTTGTATTAAATCATAAAGTGTTCCCATTTGTGAATAAACAAGGTCAAGATATTGAGCACGACTTATAGTCTATTCTTCCATGAAAACACCACCCATGGAAATATCCTTACCGATTTCGTTCACAAATGATTTTGTAAACCATTCTGCCAGTAACTGATCAGGAAGCTCAAGTTTAATGAGACGGCATATCCTTCGCCACTCATGGATATGATCCGATATATGAGTGCCTTTAGTCTGTTTGAAGGAAGTCAAAATCTCAGTCTCGGTATCATAACGGATTGGTAACTGGTAATGTGTAAGGAAATCCATAGCTAGGGTGTTGAAATCAGAGAAGAAACCTCGTGGCAATTCGATATACCACTTCGCAGCAGAACCGGTAAGGGTTCGTTGAAAAAGACGTAACCTAATAGAGTCATCCATCAACGAGTTGGATGAACACCATAGGTGAAAAGTCATAACATGATTGTTCGGGTCCTCTCCCACTTTGCCGTCAAATTTAGGAATGTCCGATGGAAGCTTGGCTGGAATAACAGGCCATTGTGGAGAGTGACGAATAGGATCATTTAAAATCCTAGACAAATACGGCAAATCCAAAGTAGCGAGAAAAGGTAACCGTCGATTCACCTGCGAGTACTGGTGGCTTTGGGGTGGAAGCCATGTCGGCAAACCAGTAGGACCATAAGAAGTCTGCACATAATGGGAAGACCCAGGCAGATTCGGTGGTGGTTGGAGAGGATAGTAGCTCCAGGGATTGTAACCTTGAGCGGGGACATGAGTTTGAGCATTCGTACCCCAAATAGGATTGGGTATACCTGGATATGGTTGGCCTATAGTAGGGACAGGCAATTGCTGCCCCCCAGTCGTTTGAGGAGGATTTTGTATCATCTGATTCCAATACTGGGCCAAAGAGGGAGGTATATTTTGTCCAAAAGGTGGGGTTGGTCCCCCTATCATAGGCGGATTTCCTACTGGAAGTTGTGTCCCAATCGAAGGTTGTGTAGTAATTGGAATGTGTCCGGTAAGAGGAAGTTGAATTGTACCCTCTTGTCCACCAACAGGAATCTGCAAGTTTGGTGTAATGGATGGGATAGTGCCACTAGGATTAGGATTTCTAGTGGAAGATAAGAAAGGTCTTCCAGAAGGAAATTGAGGGAGTGTCGGAATAAAACTGGGAATAGATTTCCCAGGAAAAGAAGGACCACCTGGAGAACCGGATGGGGTTTGCGGAGATGTTGGAATAGAAGCATTCAACACACGGTATATGGGTGGTAGTGTTGGAGTGACATTGGGTGTTCGCTATGTGTTTATAGGAGCAATACCAGCCGCAGTGAACCCGGTTTGGACACTCGTAGTATTCGTGAGATGGGCCATTTTGGTAGGGACAATAAAGTGATAAGTGGTATTCAACGGTACAATCTCTGTCTCAGAAAACACCAGAGGGTCGATTTCAGAGACCACAGGCGAACCAGGACCAAAAATGTCCCTTCGGAAAACACCTGTGGACCAAAAAGGATCTTGGCCTTCTATGCCGGGAAAAGGCCCAATGGGTGATCCAGAAGATGTAACAACTAATTCTCCGAAAGAATTCAGTCGCATAAATGGTCGCTTAGAACCAGGGTGAAGTCGAAAATCCTCCCGAGTATTGGTAATTCGGAAAGGTTCTAGAGAGTCAGCTCGTTCCACTTGTGGTGTGGTGACGACTTTGGCTTCACTTTGTCAAGAAGAGCCCTCAGGTGTACCTGTAGGCAAGGGTTGAGAACCATCCAGATGCTCTAGAGATAAACCCCGCATTCTACGTGAATGACGTGGGGGAGCTATTGTAAACAAGTAAAAAACTTCGCGAAGAAAATCTGATGGTCAACTTCGAGAAACAAACAACACGCGCTAGTAAACAAAATCTAGGAAGCAATCACCAGGCAAACAAGACCTTCTAATTTTTAAGCCACTAGTTGGTGATGAAATCCAACGTTGCAACAACGAGACGAGAAGGGGCAGATCTAGGTTGGAAAATTTACGCTGACGACCTGCTTAACGGAATTACACACTGGTACAAGCTCCCACACATAATCGTGGGTATACCCTCCAAGGAGCCCAAGTGATTTTGGTCAACATCAATTCCAGGTACCGTGAAGACTTTCCCCTCCATAGTCACCTTGGGTAAGAACCTAGAAATATAGGCCACTAAGGTCACCACCAACAACAATAAATATTGGGGGAACAGTCGACAGTCCGATCCACATGCAAGGGCAGGGTATCTAGCCCGTAATCAAATCAAAAGGCTTCCACTCATCATTGTGGGTATACCTCCGAGTGATCCCCGTAATACGTGCAATCTCTACACTGATATCAACAAAGCAGGGTGAGTAACTCTGTCAATATCAATGCGACCTAGTGTTTGACCCTTGTGTGAGAAGGGCTTCCCAGGACAAGATGTTAAAAATGGAATTTAAGACTCCTTAACACAAGATGCTATTGTGTGTTTTGTGCTTTTGGAGAGTGTATCTCTCTGCCTACTCCAAAGCGCTAGCCTAGCTAAATGTTGGTGTAATAGAGCCCTAGAAAAGAGTTACTAGATAAATTTTATGATTACACAATGTTATTAAGAGYTGTTGTTTACTCAAAGGTAACGGAAATGAAACTTATGTTGTATGACTCTGACCCAACAATGCAAGGATGAGAATGAAATATATCACTTTTCGTTCAATGAATCCTATGTATGGGAGAGAGAGAAAGTTTTCTAGATCAACCTTGAACTATAATGCAAAATTTCCTTTGAAATGCAAATGAAAACAAACACTTATCAAATGACAACTCTCTATTGTGTCTTTTTCAAATACTTCAACAATCTCAATAATTTGATTTTCAATGTTTTCTAAAACGAAAAGAATTTTTTGAAAGAAAAACTTTTTGTTCACTTTTCAAAAAGGACCCTCACTATGCCAATGAGAGTACCGAAAATCAAAAACCAAATGAATAAGCAATGATAAAAACCCAATCCACTCTTTCAACGAAAACAAAAATAAAGAGAAAACCAATTAAGTCTTTTCAAATGCAAAAAAAAATGATCTTTCAAACCAATAAGCAAATGAGAAAAAACCAAGCACTCAACTTTCAACCAATCACTGGTTCTTAACTAATAAAACACACTTAGATTCTGAAGTCAGAGAGAATGGTTTTTCCAAGAAAAGTCAAGAAACGAAAGTCAAGACAAAAATGACAAGAAAAGCCTTGGAACCCTAAGACTGTTCATGCACACAAACAAAGACAAGAAAGATATCAATCAATAGTCCGAGAAACTCTTATGAGGCAATCAAACTGATCTGGGCAGTTGAAAATACCAAAACTCAAATCCAAAAATTTTGAAAAATGGTGTTCGCAGACAGGCAATATGACACAGTGTGAGAATCACTGATTCTCGCAGGTGACCCTTGAGCAGGGTGCGAGAACCTCGCACTAAAACCTAAAGGCAGAGTGTGAACTCTACCAATTCTTGCAGGCTATAATGAAGTACAGTGCGAGAATTCCTGAACATAAACAAAATTTGAAAAATGAAGCAAATTTAAAAAGGCCTCTGGACCCAGAGGTTCTATCAGGATATCCTGAAGACTCAGAGATTGATATGAAAGGAGAAAAGTGAAACCAGAGAAAATGGCCACAGAAAAATACCAAAAGCCACAAAGAAAAGGGGATTGTTCCCTAGTGGAGTCGCCAATTTTGTTATTGGATAAATCCATAGGTGCGGACACTAACCGAACTCCCTAGATCCACCTGGATCTAGAACAAATCAAAACAGAACATGACTCTTTCCCTAGATTTTGATCATTGAATTAAATAGGAGGTAAGAACTAATAACATACCTTATTATTGCTTCCTATGGTCTTTGTTGCTCCCGCTTCGATCCAGTGCTCTCGTGCAGTCAATACCAAGACAACACAAACCAACCAAAGTGAAGAAAGCACAATCTATTCAACGGTCAATCTATGTATATGATCAAAGAATTATACAATAAAGTGGAAATAGCTTTATGGGAAAGAGACATATTATTGTATCATAGTAATGGAAAGTAAAGATTACAACCTGAGCCTTGATGTCACAAACTTCCTTTCGATGGCCCTTGGCTCTGACACACACACTTGCTCACTTGCATGAAGAAGATCAACCCCTTTGGATAAAATTGTTGTTGTCTCCAAGCTGTTGTAGCTTCAGTCCTTCACACAATTCTTTCACTAATTCTCCAATGAATCTTGCTTAACCTTGCTAAACCTTTTCCATGAGAATTCTCTCAATATATAGGAGAGAACAAATTAGTTACTTGGATAAGAATGATCCCAAAATATTAGGGAATCCAGTACTAGGATAACCATTCGAATGCCA
>ML776747.1:463019-476160 GCA_009831015.1 Picea engelmannii | reverse complement strand
TTCCCTTCTAGAAGCATCGAGAATTCATATTTTTCCTTGCTTTAGAAAGAGTTCGCACCCTAGCAGTTCAACACAGTGCGAACTTCTCGCACCTTGGCTTAAGGCAGCCTGCGAGAATCATGCATTCTCGCAGGCAAATATACTAGCAGCCTGCGAACAGTCTTTAAAAATGAGTTTTTTGGAAGAGAGGAAAATAACTTTTTCTCAGGAGAAAGTTCTTATGAAGAGTCTGAGTACACCATCATTAATACATCATCATGATGACCAAAATCATGGGTAACAATTATGGAAAGCGGTTAATCCTAAAAATGAGAAAAATAGGTTAAGTGACCTAGAAATGGGTTCAGTGACCTAGAAATAAGTTGAGTGACATAGAAATCAGTTAAGTGACCTAGAAATAGGTTAACTAACCTAGAAGTGGGTTAAATGACCTAGAAAATGCTTTTAAGGAAGCTACTTGGAGAGAATAAATAAGAGGAAAGGCTCTCTCATTTCATATCACACTTGAGCATATTGAATATCTATAGGTTACTGAGGTAACCAAAGGATATCTAAGCCAAATTTCAAAGGAAAGGTGAAGAAAAGAAGGCAGGAATTCAAGCGAGGATAAATTCTTTTGATGATGCTTTCTAAGGTATGTTATTTTCAGGTCATCTCACCATTTTCGCAATAACTTGTTTTCTATAATGATTCAGACCATGAAATTGATAGGCCATTGAGGAAACATATCCAAGTATTTGTGGTAAAAAAAAAATCTTGTGGGTCATTGTATTTTTGGAGTTACACTCTTTGGAAAATAGGGTTTGTGGCTAGTCCTTAAACTAGTCTAAAACAGGTGTTTCAGGTAAAAATGGCATAACCTATTCATAAAAGATCCAAATTAAGTAAGTCAAAATGTGTTGGTTAGAATACAGCCTTTTTTATTCTGTGTAACATTTTCAGATCCATTAAACAAATATTCTATGTGGGGCACGCTCTACAAGGTCACTCTCTAGAATAAGCCAAAATTCAGAAAGGTATGCTATTTTTGCTATAAATCCTTTTCTGAGAGGTTCCAAGTAGTGCCACCTGGATGAATTACATAAAACACACTGAAGAACATTGTGTACTATTTTCAAATATTTATTCATTACAGGTACATAGTTATGATTATTTCAAGTTAGGGTTGTTGACTAATACCAAACTAGTCATGTGAGACTAAAGAAAAGGTTGATGAAAATGCTAGTCTCTTGTTGTGAAAGTTAAGGAAGGTTTGCAGGTATGTGATCATATGCACCAAGTCTATTACAGATTTACAAATCATATTTTGATGATGAAATTGATGAGGGCTTTTGGTTAAGGTACATGTTGGGTACATGATTGAGACAAGTAGTTGATGAGTTGGCAATTACATGAGGTGTATAGTTAATGATGTTGGTACATTTTGATGAGTCATAGTTGATGAGTAGCTGACACATGATTGGTACCTACTTTTTACATGGTTGGATGCACTTTTTGATGGTACAAGTTGATTACAGGTTCCTTTGGTACAGGTTGGTGCATGGTTGATGCACTTGTTTATGGTACAGGTTGAGGTCCAGGTTGATGCATGGTTCAGGTTTATTGGTACAAGTTTACAATGGTATATCTCATAGTGATAGTGTGACAGTGGTTCCATCATTCTACTTCTACTTCAAGACGGTTGGACGGGGCAAGGACAGGTGGTTGTATCCACCTTCTGGTTGTAGCCGGAGAACATAGGGGGTTGTAGCATCCTTTTGGTTGTAGCCAGAGAATAGGGGAGTTGGAGCTTCCCTCAGGTTGTAGCGTGAGAAACAAGGGGGTTGGAGCCTCCTTCCAGTTGCAGCTGGAAAACAAAGGAAGTTGGTGCTCCTAATGAATGTAATTCTTCAAGACATATAAGAAAAAGCATTATGTGGTTTTCTTTCGCTTTGGGTTTCCACGTAAAACATTGGTGTACTATGTATGTGTATGATTTTTCATTTGTTCATTTCTTATTTACTCTACAGTTATTGGATGATAATGCTACATTGGTATAACACTTGGATTATATGGTTAAAAAGGATTAAATTGCTTTATTACTGATTCACCCCCCTCTCAGTAATCCAACAATTGGTATCAGAGTAGGTTCCTTCAGAAATCAGTTTAACCACTGAAAGGTAGATCATGGAGAGAAACAAATTGTATAAAAATGGAATACCACAGTTCCATGGATAGAAGTATGCATTTTCGAGCATAAGGATGAAAACATATATACAGGCACAGGGATTTGAAATTTGGAAATCAAGTGTAGATGGATACACGGCACTAGCAGTTCCGCTAACAAATGACAAAGCAATGAAAGTTGGTCAGAATAATTCCAAATCCAAAAATGCACTTCTGAATGGTTTTAGTGAAACGGTATTCACTAAAGTTGCACATTCTAAATCCGCTAAAGAGATTTGGGACAAACTTCAAAATATTTATGAAGGAGATTCAAAACTCAAAGAAGCAAAGCTTCAAACTTACAGAGGTCAGTTGGAACAACTTAAGATGAGGGAAGATGAGAATATTGCAGCTTGTTTTTTACGAGTTCATGAAACAGTAAATGCAATCATAGGATTGGGAGAAGAAAACAAAGAATCTGTAATTGTTCAAAAAGTACTAAGATATCTTCCTATGA
This sequence comes from Picea engelmannii, assembly GCA_009831015.1. Lineage (NCBI taxonomy): Eukaryota > Viridiplantae > Streptophyta > Pinopsida > Pinales > Pinaceae > Picea > Picea engelmannii. The sequence goes on along the minus strand of ML776747.1, from coordinate 473,498 downwards.
TATTTGACCCTAAGATATTAGCACTAGAAGAAAGATCAGATATAAACTCAATAATCATGGACAAATTACATGGAATCTTCACAACATATGAAATGAGAATTGAACAGGAAAATCCAGATATAAAAGAAGCAGCCTTCAAAGCATCCAAAAATTCAAATCAAAAGGGAAGGAAAAAAGAAGAACATAGCAGCAACAGTGACATCTCGGAAGATGATGAAGAAGTGGCCAACTTTGTCAAAAGATTGAAGAAGGGAACTGACAGTAGGTATAGAGGTAAGCTTCCTTTAATTTGTTTTAATTGTGATGGTATTGGTCATTTTTCTAACAAATTTCCTTATAAGAAAAAGAGAAATGACGAAGGTTAATCAAAAGGAAAACAAACATATAAAGGAAAAAGAACCACAAAGAAAGTTTTCAAGAAAATCTTATGCACCAAAGAAGACATATCGTCATCAGATGAAGATGAAGTCAGTGACAGTGAGACAAAAAGTGGTTTATTCATGGTAGTAGAAGACTCTGATAAAAAATACTTCAAAGAAGAATATGAAGAAGTCAAAGAAGAAATTGAAGAGGAAGAAGTTGACTCCCGAGAGGAATTAATGTGTGCCATAGAAGTTATCATAAGAGGAAAGAAGAAAAACAAGAAACTACAAGCATAACTAGACAAGAAAGAAGACACTCAATAACTAGAACAAATGATCACAAATTTGAAGGTTCAAATAGAAGAAGATAAAAGAATTGAAGAAGCACTCAAAGAACAGCTAGAAGAAAAAGACAAGATCATTGGAAATTTGGAAGCAGAGATTGTCACATTAAGAAAGGATCTTCAAAAGAAAAATATGCAGAACAGCTCAAAAGTTTTGGATGACATTGTCAGCAGTCAAAAATATCATCATGACAAGTCCGGACTTGGATACAATCAGACAGAAAAAGGATCAAGCTCCAAAACAATAGAGCAAGAAACATATCCAAAAATCTTTGCAGAAACAATCAAGGAGGATAGGAAGATCTACAAGGAAGATTACAGGGACACTCCTCCACCGAGAAGATTCAGATTTCATAATGAACAACTGACAGATAGGCCTCAGGAAGAAAAAGAATTCATAAGAGTAACTCCTTTCAGAAGATCTTCAACTCCCAGGTATCAAACTATGTTTTTTGGTTTATGTTATGCATGTAATAATTTTGGACATAAAGCTATGAATTTCATAGCTAACAATGGGAACAAAAAAAACTTTGAAAGTCATACACAAAGGGGTTATCCAATAAGGCCTAGTTAAACACAGAGAAGAAGTTACAATAGGTTTGAATCTTTGAGCACTAAAGTGGAATGTTACAAATGTAACAATTTTGGACACATGGTCAAAGATTACACAATGACAATCCCTCCTAGAGAACCGCAACAGAATAGCAACAGTCACAGAAAGGAACCTCAAAAAGGACATGGATAAGAAAGCAGGATTAGTATAGAAATGAAGAATGCACACTCTCTCTACAATCTAAGCAGAATAAACGTGGTTGTTGGTATGTTGACAATGGGTGTTAAAAACACATGACAGGTGATAGAGACAGGTTTCTTACATTACAAATTGAAAGATATGGATCAGTCTCCTTGGGAAATGATTATTCAGCCAAAATCTTTAGAAAAGGCACAGTCAGAATTGGGAACAAGAATACAAAGGAAGAAAATGTTCTACTGGTATAAGATATGAAACATAATCTTCTAAATGTGAGTCAAATGTGTGACCAAGCTCATAAAGTTACTTTTGATTCACAAAAGTGTGAGATAAGAAAAGAAGGTTTAGGAAAATTGATTGCTACAGTTGCGAGAACTTCAAGCAACATATATGTGTTAAGTGAAATTGGAAATGAAAAGTGTTGTCTAGGAAAGGAAGATGAAAGTTGGCTATGGCATCGAATAATGGGTCACATACATTTTGATGACCTTGTTAAAGTCAACAAAAGATAAGAAGTCAGAGAAATGCCCCAGATCACGAAACCAATCAACACTTTATGCAAGCATTGTCAACAAGGAAAGAAAACAAAGACCAGGTTCAAATCAAAGGAATATTCAACGACAAGGCCACTGGAAATTGTGCATATTGATCTAGTTGGACCAACTACAACAAAGGGATTAAAAGGTGAGAAATATTTTATGTTATTAGTTGATGATTATACAAGAATGACTGCAGTTTGCTTTCTCAAGAATAAGTCAGAAGATTTTGAAAACTTCAAGATCTACAAGGAAATTGGTGAAAATGAAATGGATTCAAAAATCAAATGCTTGAGATCTGATAATGGAGGAGAGTTCAATTCAAAGGAATTTATGGACTACTGCAGCAGTCATGGAATAAAAAGGAAATTCTTCGTTGCTAGGACACCTCAATAGAATGGAGTTGTTGAAAGACAGAACAGGACAGTACAGGAAATGGCTCGAACAATGCTAATGGATTCAAAATTGACATATGTTTTTTGGACATGGGCAGTGCATACATCAGTTCACATTCAAAACAGAATAATGATCAGAAACAACACTGACCAGCAAATGTAAAGCACTTCAAAGTTTTTGGAAGCAAATGCTACATCAAAATAGAAGATGGTAGAATGGGAAATTTGGACTCTCGTGTGGACAAATGACTACTTGTTGGTTACTCAAGTACAAGAAAAGAATACAAGTGTTACAACCTAAGATTGAACAAAGTGGTGGAAAGCATCAACGTAACAATTGATGAAACAAGTAGACAACAATTAAATGAAGAAGAAAATGAATCAATGGAACAACTTTAAGAAGAAGAAACAAAAGATGAAAAAGAAGAGGAAGACGAAGAGGATCCAACAGAAATAGAAAAGCAAGTTCAGCAAGTAACTCCAAAAACACCTAGCAGACGAGTACAGAAGAATCATCCTTCAGATCAGATTATCGGAAACAAAGACACAAGAGTTGAGACTAGAAGAAGAATCCGTTCACCAGAACAAATGCACCTAGCACTCACATCTACGATTGAACTAACCTAAGGATGAATTTTGGAACAAGGCCATGGATGAAGAAGTGGATCAAATAGAGAAAAATGACACTTGGGAATTGGATCAAATAAGAATGTGATCGGCACAAAGTGGGTATATAGGAATAAATTGACTAAAGATGGATAGGTTACAAGGAACAAAGCCAAATTGATATGTAAAGCATATGCACAGGTTGAAGGAATTGACTTTGAAGAGACCTTTTCCCCAGTTACCAGAATGGAAGCACTCTGATTGCTTTTAGCTTATGCATGCTCCAAAAATATTAAAGTGTATCAGATGGATGTAAAATCATCTTTTCTGAATGGGGAACTTGAAGAAGAATTCTACATTGAACAACCAGAAGGATTTCAGTTGTCAGAGAACGTAGATTATGTGTGTAAATTAAAGAAGGCCTTGTATGGTCTAAAACAGGCTCCTAGAGCATGTTACTCTAGATTGGATAAATATCTACAGCATGCAGAGTTCAAAAAAGGAAGTACAAACAACAACCTCTACATCAAGGTAAGTCAAGATATTATTTTCTTAATTGAAGTTTATGTTGATGATATTATTTTTGGTAGTGATGATGACAGGTTAAGCCAGAAATTTGCAAAGGATATGCAGAATGAATTTGAAATGTCATTACTTGGAGAACTATCCTTCTTTCTCAGACTTCAGTTACATCAAAGAAACCAAGCAATTTTTATTTCTCAAACCAAGTATATCAGAGAAATGCTAAAGAGGTTCGGAAAGGAAGATTGCAAACTAGTTACCACTGCCATGCAAACCAGTTGCAAGTTAAGCAAAGATGATGATTCAAAGTCTACAGATCAAAGGCAATACAGGTCAATGATTTGTAGCCTACTATATGTGATAACATCTAGACCATATGTAATGCAGGTAGTTGGACAGGTGGCACGATTTCAAGAAGCACCAAAGGAATCACATGTGTTAGCAGTGAAGAGGATTTTCAGATATCTCAAAGGAACAGAAGAGTTTGGATTATGGTATCGAAAAGGAAAGGATCTATCTCTTATTGCCTACATAGATGCAGAATGGGCAGGTTGTATTGATAACCGATGAAGCACCAGTGGAGCAGTGTTCTACTTGGATGAGTGTTTAATATCATGGCTAAGAAAGAAACAATCATCAGTATCTCTATCTACAGTTGAGGCAAAGTATATTGCAGCAGCAGCATGTTGTACACAGATTCTTTGGATGAAACAAACTTTGACAGATATATAGGTTGAGTATTATGAGCCCATTCCAATCTATTGTGATAATATAAGCACCATCAATATCTCAAAGAACCCAGTGATGCACTCCAAGATGAAGCACATTCCAATCAAGTATCACTTTCTACGGGAACAGGTTGCAAAAAAGAACAACAGAGTTGAGTATGTGGGAACAAAAGAACAAGTGGCAGACATCTTTACAAAACCACTTCCATGGGAATCCTTTGAGTATCTTCGCCAGAGACTCGGAGTTATTTCTACTCCAAAATGAATGCTTTTGAATTCTTATCTGATATGTCTTAGATGTACACGAGGAAGCACCATAAAGAGGACAATTCAGTTAGGGGGAGTAGCCTTGGATGGAAAGATACCTTTGCCATTGATGTCAAAAGGGGAGAGATTTATCAGATGCAGAGGATAGAGGCATGATTCCAGGGGGAGAATTGGTCATAGAGATGCAAAGGACAGAGGCATGGTTCTAGGGGAAGCATTAGTGATATGACTTCAGTATTGCATGAAATGATTTCAATATTGCATCAGATTATTTCCATCAATGCCAAAGGGGGAGATTGTTGATTAAGGTTGGTTTTCATTGATGTCAACCCTTGAAGAAAGTCCGGTAGCAAATTCTGGTAGCACAAAGTTTTGGGTAATGGACCTAAGGTTTTTTCATGTATAATGGTATGATTTTTGATATATTTGCAGGTAATACTATTCTATATGGATACTACATGTCATGCCATTTCTGGTGGTATGTGGAATGTCACATAACTCCTCGTGGTTTGAGAGTTATGGCCTTACGAAGTTGGAGGACCCTCATATATAGGCTTGAAGCCCCAAAAGGTCAAAGAAGTCAAAGAGCTTGCAAAGAAGAAATTATTATTTAAATGGTAAAGAAAAGTGACAAAGTCAAGGAGGACTATTTAAATAATAAAGTGAAGTGAAAAAATCAAAGAAGATTATACAGTGAGGTGACAAAGTCGAGAAATATTTAAATGATAAAGAAATGGAGAACTTTTTAATTATGGAAAGTGGTTAACCCTAAAAATGAGGAAAATAGGTTAAGTGACCTAGAAATGGGTTAAGTGAACTATAAATAGTTTGAGTGACCCAGAAATAAGTTGAGTGACCTATAAATGGTTTAAGTGACCTATAAATAGGTTAAGTGACTTAGAAGTGGGTTAAGTGACCTAGAAGATGCTTTTAAGGAAGCTACTTGGAGAGTATAAATAAGAGGCAAGGCTCTCTCATTTCATATTACACTTGAGCATATTGAATATATATATAGGTGACTAAGGTAAACAAAGGATATCTAAGCCGAATTTCAGAGGGAAGGTGAAGAAAAGAAGGCTGGAATTCAAGGGAGGGTAAATTATTTTGATGATGCTTTCTAAGGTATGTTATTTACAGGTCATCTCACCATTTTTGCAATAAATATTTTTCTAGAATGATTCAGACTATGAAATTGATAGGCCATTGAGGAAACATATCCAAGTATCTATGGTAAAAAATTCAGCTTGTGGGTGGAAATAGGGTTTGTGGCTAGTCCTGAAACTAGTCTAAAACAGGTGTTTTGGGTAAAAACGTCATAACTTATTGATAACATATCCAAATTCAGTAAGACCAAATGTATTCGTTAGAGTATAGTCTGTAGTATTCTATTTAAAATTTGTAGATCCATTCAATAAATACTTTGTGTGGGGCATGCTCTACAAGGTCGCTCTCTAGAATAAGAAAAAATTCAGCAAGATATGCCATTTTAGCTATAACTCCTTTTCTGAGAGGTTCCAAGTAGTGCCACCTGGAGGAATTTCATAAAACATACTTAAGAACATTATGTACTATTTTCATATATTTATTCATTATAGGTACATAGTTATCATTATTTCAAGTTAGGGTTGTTGACTAATCCCAAACAAGTCATGTGAGACTAAAGAAAAGGTTGATGAAAATGCTAGTCTCTTGTTGTGAAAGTTAAGGAAGGTTTACAGGTATGTGATCATACACATCAGGTCTATTACAGAGTTACAAATCATATTTTGATGATGAAATTGATGAGGGATTTTGGTTAAGGTACATGTTGGGTACATGGTCGAGACAAGTAGTTAATGAGTTGGCACATACATGAGTTGTATAGTTGATGATGTTGGTACATTTTGATGAGTCATAGTTGATGAGTAGTTGACACATGATTGGTACATACTTGGTACATGGTTGGATGCACTTGTTTATGGTACATGTTGATTACAATTTATTTTGGTACAAGTTGGTGCATGGTTGATGCACTTGTTTATGGTACAGGTTGATGCATGGTTCAAGTTTATTGGTACATGTTTACAGTGGTATATCTCACGATGATAGTGTGACAGTGGTTCCATCATTCTACTTCTAATTTGGGGTGGTTGGACAGGGAAAGGACGGGTGGTTGTAGCCACCTTCTGGTTGTAGTCGAAGAACATAGGGGGTTGTATCCTCCTAATGGTTGTATCTAGAGAATAGGGGAGTTGGAGATTCCCTTAGGTTGTAGCATGATAAACAAGGGGGTTGGAGCCTCCTTCTAGTTGCAGCTAGAAAACAAAGGAATTTGGTGCTCCCAATGAATGTAATTCTTCAAGACATATAAGAAAAAACATTCCGTGGTTTTCTCCCGCTTTGGATTTCCACGTAAAAAATTGGTGTACTGTATATGTGTATGATTGTTCATTTGCTCATTGCTTATTTACTCTACAGTTATTGGATGATAATGCTACATTGATATAACACTTGGATTATATGATTAAAAAGGATTGAATTTCTCTATTACCGATTCACCCCCCCTCTCAATAATCCAACACCTTGGTGCTCCAATATTAGTGTATTCCATGATTTCCTTCCAATGGTTAAATTGTTTCTTGAAGGACCTTATTTGATACCTGTTGTAGGAAAATCTCCCTGCGGACTGGTAGATTGCCTCAAAGAGCTACACCCTAAATTCTAAGACAGAAAGTGCTTAATGTGGACACTGACTTCCTTTCAAATCTATACAAACTAATGCATGAGGAGGAAGGAGAATAGAAATACCTTTTAATCGATGTTTGTCCCTGCACGCTCCGAGTCGAGCTCCAAACTCTCGCTCCTCGATGAGTCCTGTAGACAAACAAAGTACGACCACTTCCTACTCTATTGATATTATCTTGAAAACAGATCTATCTATCAACGATAATTTCATGTAAAATCAGACACAAACTAGAAAGAAACAGGCCAAGCATGTCATATTAATGAGAATAACGACAGCAGTACTTACAATCGTAGATGCAAATGTGACGGCTTCGTCAAGTCCCCTTTGCCTAACCCTTGCTCGAAAGATCCACGACTTGGATGATAACAACTTCACTGATCACTCTCCTTCAGTTGACTATGTGTTTCCTATGAGATCATAGGTTTCATGCTAGCAATTCTTCCCCCCTTCTCACCATCATAGAGCCTGCTTATATAGGTTAAGAGAGGCTTAACCTCTTGAGGTATCTTTAGGGTAGGTTGAGGAATTCCCTCCTTAGATCAAGGATCTTCTTATTGAACCAAGAATTCGAATGCAACTACCTTCCAAACTTGAAAGATCCTTCCCTTATTCTCCTCAACGGGTCAACCACTGCTCAGATTAGACAGTGCTCCCTCAAAAGGGGCATCAGGGTGCTATAGCGCTCCCTAGGAAGCTTGAGGGGAGTGCCAGCACTCCAAGGATGGATAACACTCCTTCAGAGGGGAAGTTTGGAATTATAACGCTCCCTAAGACCTTATAGGGGAGCGCCAGCACTCCTAAGGCTGATGCAGGGGAGCGCTCACCTTCAAAACCCTTGTTTAAGAGCTCCTTTCAAGTGGTAAGAATTCCTTTACTTCAGTTAATCATTCTCCCTCCTCCAAATCAAGTGTCTGAGTTATTCTAGATGTCTCCTTGGTGTCCTCATTATGGCAGCATGCTTTTTTTGATGTTCGCGACATTTGTGAATGACATGCGACACTTGCAATAGCTATCGAAGTGAGCGATATTGAGGTGTAACAATACCAATTGTTGGAATATTGTCACTACCACTAAATCAATCAACCATTTATTGATCTGTCATTGTCACTACCATAACATATCACTATTGTTATGCTTCATCAATCGTTACCACTCAAATATGTATTCCTCAAACCCTTGTACCAAGACCCACAAGAATGTCCTTCAAATCAAATACCCATGAGCTACTAAGACATTTATGTGTTGGAATACTACAGAATGTAAACCCTAACATAAAAATTAAACCATACCTCTCAAATTGTAGCTGACCTAATGGATTAGATCTTTTGAACTTCAGTTTACTCAAATAAAAATTGCCTTACACTCTGTAAACTCGTGGATTTCCATGCTTTGTCCCACTGTGTCTTGTGGATGTCTGCACCCTTATATCTCTGCAACTCGCGGACTTCCATACTTCTCTATGCATCCATGTTTTCCTTCACCGAGCCCTACATATGTTCGCGCTCTTCCTTCACTACAACTCCCAGATGTTTGTGCTCTTCCTTCACTACAACTCACGAATAGCCTTTGGGAAAACCTAGAACAGTAAGTTCAACTTCATCCCTTTGGCCCCTGCAATGTCTCTCTTCACTGAACTTCGTTTCCTCAGACTCACTACTTCAGATCTATCAATAGTACTTTCCCATAACACTTTACAACACATATATTCAATGTTCTCAATAGGTTTTAATAAGAGTCTCTTGAAGTCTTATTTATACTTTCCAAGTGACTTACTTTAGGGGCTAGCTTGTAATTGTTTTACCCCTTTTCCTTATTTTAGGGATAACCTGCACTCTCTTGTTTCAACCACTTTACCCTTAATTAAATTCTTGTTGCAACTATTTTACCCTTAATAAATGACTTCTAACTTCTTGTTGACCTTCTAGGGGCTTCTAGATTATTCTTTGTGGTCCTCCAACTTCACAAGGCCATAACTCCTCAATCGTGAGGAACCACGTAGTTTACCACATATCATTGGAAATAGCATGATATGTATTGTTCATCCATGAATGATTTATCTACATTTACAATGTCCTTCATTTCCTTTTTCCTATAACAATTGCAGGCTCCATAACCATACCTTTGGGGATTCCTAACTTCTTCAAGGGTTGACATCAATGACAACCAATATTTCAACAGATAATGCTTGGATTATCTACATCCGCAATTCTAAGATCGATGTCTCAAATTTTACCTTTTTTAGTTGGTCAAATAGAGACTTAAATTTTTTATTTGGTTTAAGATTGTGTCCTCATGCGATAGTTCACAAATGCTATATTGAATAATATTATAGTGAAATTATAGTGAAGAGAAAATCCAATAAAAAATGGGATCTAAGATTCAGGTTGTGTAACAAGTGTTTATAAGAGAATAGAAATGACATAGAGAAAAGCAACAACTTCAAGAAAAGAAAAATAGGACATAAATATGGATAATGGGTGGGCCACAAAAGTATTTAAGAAAACTCGTCAAGCCTCTATAAGTCCAAACTCTTTTTTGTTTTTTTATTAAATTGGTCTTATTTTACCAATTTCATAGTGAATACATAAATACATATAAGAGGTTGAAATGAAAATTAAGTCTTAATACTTTTTAGAAAGGTAGATAAAAAAGCCACATGTGGCAATGTCCCTGCCAGATACTAAGGTTATGTAAAAGCAGATTATAGCGGTGGGCATGAACGTTCAATAATAACAAACAAAGTTGTTGTTCTTTCCTGTGAGCATTTTTGTTAAGAACCAAATATCAATATAGCATAGAAAAACCTCAGAAAAAGTACTCAATGCCTTGAAAAAGAGATAATTTCAGATAATAAGCCTCTTCGAGGGGGGAACCTCCTTTTACCCCACTTAAATGTTCAAGTCCAAGATGATTCAAAATGAAAATGTCTCCTTGGTATATATAGGAGACTAGGAGGTTTAATGGCCTAAAGCCGACATAAATAAAATAACATTACTAATCTAAATTACAACTAATGGCATAAAGCCGACATAAATAAAATAACATTACTAATCTAGTATGCCCCAATTAAGTGGTAATGAGCCAATATTAGGGCTTAACATGCCCCTCCCCTTGAGACAAGTGTTGTCCGCAATGCTTGAGTAACTCTGGATGCTTCTGTATAAAAGATTCATCTTCCCAAGTGGAATCTTCAGCTGGTAGTTTCCTCCATTTAATGAGATACTCTGAAATGGATCTATTCCT
>ML776747.1:445722-458550 GCA_009831015.1 Picea engelmannii | reverse complement strand
GGAGACTAGGAGGTTTAATGGCCTAAAGCCGACATAAATAAAATAACATTACTAATCTAAATTACAACTAATGGCATAAATCCGACATAAATAAAATAACATTACTAATCTAGTATGCCCCAATTAAGTGGTAATGAGCCAATATTAGGGCTTAACAATTTTGATGTCCACCCAATTCCTGAGAATTGGCAAAGTCTATGCAGTAGAATTGGCACTCATACTTTTGATTGTAGCCCAACGTTACCAAGAATTACAAGGCAAAGCATTACCGAAAACTAATGACAGATGAGCTTACCAGAAACTCATTATAAAACTTTCGATTGTAGCTTAGTGTTACCAGCAATTACAATGGAAAGAATTACCAAAAACTAATGACAAATGAGCTTACCAGAAACTCATTACAAAAGCATTGGTTATGAGATTGTGCCCATTGTTATAAGCTCCCCCTATTTCACCCACCTAGGATTTTGAACAAGGCCCATAATTCTGCAGGAGAACTTGGTGGCCCTTGATTGTGGATACTAAGGTTAAACTAATGACTTCATATAAAATAAAATAAAACTACTGAGCTCAGATAACAAAAAAAATATTGACCTCAGATAACAAAAACTAATTATCTAAGATTGTTTGTTTCTTAGAACTATTGATGACAAGAAAGTTATTGATGATTACAGGGTAATCATCAATAGACAATATTCACACATCGACAGTGTTTCATCTGCATCACTTATGTCAAAAAGGCATATTCACGTTGACAATATTCTGCTTTATTCACTTTTTTTTCCATGGTTGTTATCAAAAAAATGAGACCTCGAGTTTTCAATCCATTATTTATGAGTTTTCACTACATTTATATGTTTCAATCTTCAAATAAAAATATGTATACAGATTCCTATTGGTTAATAGGATTATTGCATGTAGGTTTATAAAACATATGGTATTGTACTCTTAAGGAAATGCCAGTAAAATATTTTTGGAATCGCTAAAACAAAATAAAATTAAGAATGTCAGATTGAATTTTTGAACTCCCACGTATAAGAATCCTTTTCTATGGAAAGACCAGGTTTCATCTTTGTTTAATACAAGAGTTAACAAAATATGTAGAACAATATCACTTCATCGAGTATTTCAAAATTTATATACTATTTTACAACATTTAATGTCAAAGTCAGAAAAGACTGAATTTCAACCACAAAATCTATTCACTTTTTGAAATTCTATAGAAAAAAAAAAGGCACCGTGATCTAATCATCAATTAAAAAATTGAATTTATAGTAAGGTTTTGAGGAAAAATTGAAAAACTAATATTATGAATTGCATTGATTGTGAATAATGGGCTCTTTATAGCCACATACATACCAAATACATGATGTTGACAACCACTCGCCATGTTTTTTAAAGTCAATGATTTCCACGATGGGAGAAGACGTGACTACTTGTGATATGCTTAAGGGAGACAGTCTTCTAACATGCTAATGCATGGAATTATTATGCCCATACACACCATGTGCCCGGGAGCCAATTTGAGATGGAATCCCTTGCCACAATCCATTTCATCTTAACATAAGAAAAATCCTTCTAATTCTAATTCTAGAGCCGAAATGTGTCTTTTCTGGTTCCGAAATGGAATCCTTCGGACAATTACACAGGTCCCTTATGAATGCTCAATTGGCTTTTTCAGGCACCAAGAGTGCACCCCCACAGTGCATGACCAAGGACTGTGACCAAGTTCCAAGCCGAAAAGGCACTTATCGGGGACCGGGACTTCCCAAGTCAAGTGTCCTGTCTTCTGGTCTCTCAAACCCCCGGTAGTCGAAATGCCCGGCACCTCTTGACTTTGAGATTTTGCGTTTCGTGAAATCAGGATACAAAGAGTATCCCTACTCCTTGGAGTCACCGGTTGCCAAAAAGCCGAGATGACCCAGCGCCTATTCCCTTTCAGGATTTTGCATTTCACGAAATCAAGATGCAAGGGGATGTCTCTGCTCCTTCGAGTCCCCGGTTGCTAAAAAGCTGAAATGTCGAAATACCTCGGCGCCCGATCGACGGCTCACGACAATCCCTGTGATCGACGGTCCTGGTCAATTCGCGATTTCGCAATTTCACGATTCGGGATCTTGAAGGACAAGATCCCCTGCCTTTTCAACTCACAGTCCCTGAAATCCCAAAATGACCGTCGAGAAACTCTCGCCGCTAACCTCCTCACAGCTCCACCTGATCTAACGGCCTGCAAAGTTTCGGTGTTCCTCCTCGAGGATCCTCCACCGTCCGTTCGGTTCTCCGAATTCCCCTCCTGGATATATGCAGGGTTAAAGTTTGCGCTCATCCCTTCAATCGGACGATCTGCAGAGATTTCCACCGCAATCCAACGCTCGACGGCGTTCTTCCTCCTGAACTTTTACTTAAGTTCGACTTAGGAGATTTCTAAGTCTGTGAAGACTCGGTCTTCGCTCCTCCCAGGGAATGGTTCCTGGATCCCGATAACACTTTTTGAAGTGTTATTCCTCCTGAGCTTTGTCTAGTTCAGATTTTGGATCCAGTGCACTCCTTGCATTTGAGGGAATTCGATAGCTCAGATTCACAGCATTTTCTCTATGGCTTGATCCACACCTTGCAAAGCTCCCAATGAAGAGAAAACAATTTCACAGTGTTCCTCCCTAGCTCAATGCACACCTTGCAAAGCTCCAAATGAAGAGAAACAATCGAAACTGCCAAAATCTCAGAGTTCCATTTACTTGTTTATAAAACCAAAAATAACAGGAAAACACACACAGTCCAAGCTTCACAAATTTGGATCAAATTTCCATTTTGTTATATTCACAAGTGCTCAATGGCTACAGATTACCTTCAAAATTACAGTAACTCAAAACATTTTCTTCCTGCTAATTCGCAGTTCTCTCCTACAGCTAGTTTTTCTCTATATTCCCCTCTCTCGTCTAACTGGGTCTGTCAACTTCTACATAAATCAAATATGCTTCTAGGGTTTCCCCTGGCTACTTGCCTACTCTAAATTTCATCCTACACTATACAAGTCCAGTTGCATTCCAGAGCCGAAGTGGAAACTCCTGCTCTGTTTACAATTTCAAAAACTTGCTTCACAGGGTAAAATTCGGCACCAGTTCAAGCGTGCCTCCAAAAGTGAATTCTGGCGCTGAGTGGAGGCAGATCCTGAAATCTATTGTAGCTGCCCACATCGAAGTTCTGGAAGAACTAACACATATTGAATGTTCCCACCTCTATGCGCTTGACACGATGCTCCTGCATCATACTCCCCTTGACAAAAATCATGGACTCCTATCCATGAGCTCCTCAATTGATTTTCCCTGCTTCTGGATAGCAGCTTCACTTTCCCAACTGGCATCTTTGATTGGGTGTCCCTTCCATTTGACCAGATACTCAAAATAAGTCTTCCTCCTGGTCTTTTTTCCAATCCTCTGATCAACAATCTTCTCCATCTGTGGATTTTCTTCTACATGCATCTGTCTCTCCCACTGAATCTTTCCTTGATATTCTAACCCTTCTGTGTCATCTTTCCTACAAGGATACAGGTCTAAAACATTGAATATGGGTGAAATTCCCGCACCATCTGGCAGTTCGATCTCATAGACGTTTGCATCGAACTTCCTCAAGATCTTATAGGGTCCTATCTTCTTCATCTTCAATTTGTTATATGTTCCCCTAGGGAACCTTTCCTTATTGAGGTGTGCTAAAACCTTATCTCCCACTTCAAATCGAAGTTCCATGTGATGTTGATCATGTCTGTGTTTGGATTTCTGATTGGAACGCTGTAATTTTTCTTTGATCCGACCATGGACTCTTTGCATCTCAGCAGCAAAATCCTATGCTCCAGTGCTTCTAATCTCTCCCTGTTCCAAGTCCCTTAACTCAGACACTCCCATGGGTTGCATTCCATAGAGTATTTGGAACAGGCTCCTTCCAGTGCTTTTGTTTGTTGAGTCGTTGTATGCAAATTTTTCTTGTGGCAGAATCCGATCCCACTGGTTATGGTGTTCAGTAACCAGACTTCTCAATAAGTTTCCCAAACTTCTATTTACAACCTCAGTCTGCCCATCTATCTGAGGGTGATAAGCTGAGCTGAAGGACAAATCTGTCCCCATATTCTTCCACAACGCCCTCCAAAAGTGACCAACAAATTTTGTGTCTCTGTCTGAGACAATGCTTCTGGGTAGGCCGTGAAGTCTCACAACTTCTCTGAAAAACAGATTTGCAACATGTGTTTTATCACTGGTCTTTTGGCATGGGATGAAATGTGCCATCTTTGAAAACCTATCCACCACCACAAATATGGAATTGAATCCCCTTTGTGTTCTTGGCAAACCTAACACAAAATCCATGCTTATTGCATCCCAAGGCCTCTCTGGTATTAGCAATGGTTGATACAATCTAGTGTTCTGTCTTTTCCCCTTTGCATGTTGGCAGATTCTACATCTGTTCACCAAATTTATCACATCTGTTCTCATACCTGACCAATAGTACAAGTTGCTCAACGTTTTATCATGGCCGAAATATCCAGCCAATCCTTCACTATGCTTCTCCTTCAGAAGATTGTCCCTCATTGAGCATCTTGGTATGCACAATTGATTTTCTTTGAACAATAATCCTTCCTGAACCATATACTCTGTCCACCGACTTCTATCTCTCAGTACAGGGCTTGTACATGCTTTGTAGGCCTCCTTGAAATCTATATCATCACAATACATATCCTTAAGGTATTCAAACCCCAAGGTCTCCACTTGGAATTCCTGCAGGATTAAACATCTCCTACTTAACGCATCAGTAACCTTGTTAGTATTCCCAGCAATATGTTTTATGACAAAAGTAAATTTTGCATAAATTCCACCCATTTTGCATGCCTCTGATTTAGTTTTTCTTGTCAGGTTATGAATTGTAAATCTTGGTTATCGTTGTACAATACAAAATCTTGTGAGACAAGATAATGCCTCCATTTCTTCAATGCTTGAATTATGGCATAGAATTCCTTTCCATATGTGGAGTATTTCCTCTTAGTCTCATTCAGCTTCTCGCTGAAATAGGCAACAGGTCAATTGTCCTGACTCAAAACTGCTCCTATTGAAACTCCACTTGCGTCACATCTTACCTAAAACGTCTTTTCGAAATTCGGCAAGAGCATAATTGGTCATTCTGTTATCTTCTCCTTCAATATATTGAAGCTGTTTTCAGCCTCCTTTGTCCATTTAAAGGACTTGTGTTGTTTCTTCACTGTATCCATCATTGGTGCGCAAATCCCACTGAATTCTCTAATGAACTTTCTGTAGAAAATTGCTAAACCATGAAATCTCCTTACCTCGAACATGCTCCTTGGTGATGGCCATTCTCTGATCTCTTTCACCTTCTCTGGATCCATCTTCAGTTCATTAGAAGAGATCACGAAAGCCAAATAAATGAGTTGTGTCTTCATAAAAGAGGATTTCTTCAAATTGATCAGTAGCTTCTCCTGTTGTAACCTTCTCATTACTAGTGTTAGGTGCCTCAAATGCTCCTCTTTAGTCCTGCTAAAGACCAGTATATCGTCCAAATATACAACCATGAACTTGCCAATGAAATATTTTAGAATTTCGTTCATCGTCCTCATAAAAGTGCTCGGGGCATTCATTAAGCTAAATGGAATAACTAGCCACTCATACAGGCCTTCATTTGTCTTAAAGGTTGTTTTCCATTCAACACCTTCTCTCATCCTGATCTGGTGATATCCACTTTTCAGGTCTATCTTAGAAAAGAAATTTGCTCCACTTAAGCAGTCCATTAAATCATCCATTCTTGGTAAAGGGGATATGTACCTAATGGTGATCTTGTTGATGGCTCTCAAGTCTGTGCACATTCTCCATCCTCCATCTTTCTTTGGGCTTAACACAGTTGGTACTGCGCATGGGCTCAAACTTTCACTGACTAAACCCTTATCCAACAACTCTTGGACTTGGTTCTTCACCTCCTCTTTTTTTCTAGGTGTTAATCTATACATTGCCTTGTTTGGCAAGCTTGCTCCTGGTATCAAGTCGATATGATGACTGATACTCCTGATGGGTGGTAATGAGTTTGGCAGCTCATCCACCACTATATCCGCAAAATTATCCAGCAGCTCCTGAGCTTCTTCAGGCAAATCATCCATTGATGTACTCGTAAGGATGACTTTGGGCTTCCTCACCACAGTGAACTGCATCTCCTCTTCTTCCTTGACTTCTTTCAGGAGTTCCTTCCTGCTCATGAGAAGTATGCTTGTGTTGGCTTCCTCTTTCGCTCTCTTCTCCTCCATTGGCAGCAACATATGCATCCTACCATTCTTCTCCAATGTATATGTATTCTTTCTTCCATCGTGAATGACATTCCTGTCAAACTGCCATGGTCTTCCCAACAAAATGTGGCATACGTCCATGGGAATTACATCACATAGGATTTCATCTTTATATCCTCCTATTTTAATTTCAACGAGGCATTGTTTAGCGATTGTTACCTGGTGTCCTTTTTGCAGCCATGAGACTTTGTATGGCCTCATATGTGCAGTCGTCTTCAGCTCCAATTTCTCCACCATCTCTGTGGATACTAGGTTGTCAGTACTCCCACTGTCAATGATTACCTTGCATACTTTATCCTTAGTCTTGCAAGCTGTCCTGAAGAGACTATTTCTCTGCACTGGATTCTCAATTTCTGCCTCTGGTTTTAGGAGAAATTTTTTCAACATCAGGGATGCTCCATCCTCTGCCCCTTCTGCTTCAACATCTCTTTGTCTTGCTTCTGAAATGTGAGCTTCTCCTCCTTCCTTCTTCTTCTCAGGACATTCCCAAGACATGTGCCCTATCTTTCCACAGTTATAGCACCTTACTCCTCCTTTGCCTCTTCCTCTAGAAGAGTTTCTTCCACCACCATGTCTTCCTCATGAACTTCCTCATCATTCTGATTGAATGTGCGGTTTTTCAGCCTCATCCTTAGACTGATGTGCTCTGTCATGGTTAAATCCCTTGCTTTTGCTTGGGACCGAGCTTTTACCTTTTCCTCGCTGGTTCTGTTTTCTGGCTAGCTTCTCCTCTGCCTTCAGCACAAATGGATAAGAATCTTCCACAATCCTTACTGACATCATGCTAATCTCATCCTGGACTTCATATCTCAAGCCATTTACATATCTGGCGAATTTTTCTACGTCTCTCTCCCTTTGTCTAGTCCTGATGTTCAACCAGTAGAACTCCTTGGTGTACTCCTTGACTGTCATTCCTTTCTGTCTTAGGTTTTGTAGATTCCTGAACATATTGATCTGATAGTCCTTGGGTATGAACTTAGCCTTTAGTTTGGCTACCATCATGTCCCAACTCTTTATCCTCGTTTTGCCTTTACTTCTCCTCTCAGCCTGCAGTTCGTCCCACCACAGTGTTGCATGCCCTTTTAGCCTGGTGACTGCCTACTTCACCTTCTTTTCCTCATCGAAATCTTCATAGTCGAAGTGTTTGTCCATGGATCTTATCCAGTCCAACAGTTCTTCAGCATCTAGATTTCCCTCATACATGGGGACCTCTATCTTAGCTCTGCCTCCCAATCTGGCAACTGCTCTCAACAAACGTTCTTCTGCAACATCCTCTCCTGCAGCTTCTTCAACCTTAGCCTCTTCACTTTCCGCATCACTGACATCCCCAACGTCAGGTGCTCTTCTCTGTGTTGCTTCTATTGCTTCCATTCGGGTGCGAAACTCTCGCATCTCCCTTTCTACAGCATGATTGGCTAAAGGTGGATCTCATCTTCTTGGCGGCATTGTGTTGACTATCTGTCACACATAGAGTACAGCTCCGAGTTTTCTGTCTCCTTCTTTTTCCTCCCTTGCTTGAAATATAGAGACGAAAAATGGGCTCTGATACCACTTCATGCAGACCCCCTATCCCTCCTAAGGACCGCGTGACCTCCTAGTCAGGATCTTCTAATTCTAGAGTCGAAATGGCTCTTTTCTGGTTCTAAACTGGAATCCTTCAGACAATTACACAGGTCCCTTATTAATGCTTAGTTGGCTTTTTCGGGTGCCAAGCGTGCACCCCCACAGTGCGTGACCAAGGGCTGTGACCAAGTGCCAAGCCGAAAAGGTTTTTATCGGGGACCGGGACTTCCCGAGTCAAGTGTTTTGTCTTCTGGTATCTCGAATCCCCGGTAGCCAAAATGCCCGACACCTCTTGACTTTGGGATTTTGCATTTCACAAAATCAGGATACAAAGAGTATCCCTACTCCTTGGAGTCTCCGGTTGCCGAAAATCCGAAATGACCCGGTGCCTATTCCTTTTCGAGATTTTGCGTTTCGCGAAATCAAGATGCAAGGGGATGTCTCTGCTCCTTGGAGTCCCCAGTTGCCGAAAAGATGAAATGTCGAAATACCACGGTGCCCAATCGACAGCTCACAACAATCCCTATGATCGACGGTCCTGGTCGATTTGTGATTTCGCGTTTCACAATTTGGGATCCTGAAGGACAAGATCCCCTGCCTTTTCAACTCATGGTCCCCAAAATCCCGAAATGACCATCGAGTAACTCTCGCCGCTAACCTCCTCGCAGCTCCACCTGATCCAACGACCTGTAGGGTTTCGTTGTTCCTCCTCGAGGATCCTCCACCGTATGTTCAGTTCTCCGAATTCCCCTCCTGGATCTATGCAAGGTTAAAGTCTGCGCTCCTCCCTTCAATCGAACAATCTGTAAAGATTTCCACCGCGATCCAACGCTAGACGGCGTTCTTCCTCCTGAGATTTTACTCTAGTTCGACTAAGGATATTTCTAAGTCTGCGAAGACTCAGTCTTCGCTCCTCCCAGGGAATGGTTCCTGGATCCTAATAACACTTTCCGAAGTGTTATTCCTCCTGAGCTTTATCTAGTTCAGACTTTGGCTCCCACGCACTCCTTGTGTCTGAGGAAGTTCGATAGCTCAGATTCACGGCGTTTTCTCTTTGGCTCGATGCAGACCTTGCAGAGCTCCCAGTGAAGAGAAAAAAATTTCACAGTGTTCCTCCCTGGCGCAATGCACACCTTGCAGAGCTCCAAATGAAGAGAAACAATTGAAACTGCCAAAATCTCACATTTCCATTTACTTGTTTATAAAACAGAAAATAATAGGAACACACACATAGTCCAAGATCCACACATTTGGATCAAATTTCCATTCTGTTATAGTCACAAGTGCCCAATGGCTACAGATTACCTTCAAAATTACAGTAACTCAAAACATTTTCTTCCTACTAATTCGCATTTATCTCACACAGCTAGTTTTTCTCTATATTCCCCTCTATCGTCTAACTGGGTGTGTCAACTTCTAAATAACTCAAAGATGCTTCTAGGGTTTCCCCTGGCTACTTGCCTACTCTAAATTTCATCCTACACTATCTAAGTCTAGTCGCATTCCAGAGCTGAAGTGGAAACTCATGCTCTGTTTACAATTTCAAAAACTTGCTTCACAGGGTAAAATTCGGCACCGATTCAAGCGTGCCTCAAAAAGTGAATTTTGGCGTTGAGTGGAGGTAGATCCTGAAATCCGTTGTAGCCGCCCACATCAAAGTTCTGGAAGAACTCGCATGTGTTGAATGTTCCCGCCTCTATGTGCTTGACACGATGCTTTTCCATCACCTGAGAGTGTACTTCATTTTTTATTCCTTTTTCTAAATCCTATATACTCGGAACAAGTGGAAGGAAACACTTACTTTTAGCACAACTCATTTGGTGAAACATTCTCTTGTTTTTTGTAAGTGAGACTACAACAATTAAAAAATGTGGTTGACGAACAATAATTTTTATGATGAATAGGAGCAGGAAAGTCTTTTTTACCCTCTTAATAAAGCACAAACTAACCAAATCTTTAACCTTGACTTTGATGCGGTAGAGGACAACTGCGGTACAGGTGAAGGGTAAAGCCACAGTAGACTTGATTTTTAAGCTTAAAAACACCAGGAAACAGTCTCCCAAGAGCTTCTGGGTTTCCTTGATTATCTATTTTTCTATCAATGGAAGATTCGATTGGGCCCTAAATCAACAGATACCTTTGAAAGGTCGAACCTCATTTTTTCATCAAATATTAAGAGTGAGCGCTTTAATTCTACTCACTTGAGTCCCATTTATCTGGACTCCTTCAGGTGCCCTCCATCCATGAATCTTTCAAGGGTCATCAATTTCTGAGCCTTCTGCAAGTTGTCGCCAAGACATTGTAGTGTTCACAGTTACCTTCAACTTTTTTGTTTTATCCCACAATCTGCCCGCTCTGGGATCCTTGTATCCTACGAAGAAAGAACAACATCAGAAAAATAAAGAGGGAGAACTATACCAAATCCAACAACCATTACATTGACAACGAACTTACCAATTTGTAGGTGGTTTTGTTTCACTGCGAAGGCACTTTCATCACTCAGATCCACCGCTATAGTGATATTCCGATGGGCTCCCTGATGATGATGTTGTTGCCGATGCAAGGCGGATGATAAAGGCATTTTGAATTGGAAATTTTTCGAATTTGGGAGAGCAGGGAAATCAAACATGAGACCTGAATTGCAGAAAATAAATATCGAACAGGTTCACAATAATTTCGATAAATTCACGGCCCGACAAGCGTTTTCCAATCTTATCCAATCCTTAGATTCTACAAACCCTGCGCATAGATTATAAATGCTCAAAAACCCCAAATTCAAATTGGAAAACCTTTAAAAAAATAGATATATGTCAAGAAGGAAAGGAATGATAATGGTGGTACCTGGCTGCAGCAGTCTTAGGCCTCTTGGTATGTAGCTGGAATTCCTCGAAAGATACCTCAGTGACAGGCAGAGACAAATCTTGCCTCAGCCTTTCTCTTTTGGGACCTGTGGCGTCATCGTTGGTGGAACAGTGGCAGGGGGACCTTGCTGTTCTATTTCTACCAATTTGTTTGGCTCCCACACTGTCTGATTTGCAAATCTTTCAACTTTAGGCCTGGGCTCATGAATATATGAAATGTTTTTGTTCTTGACCCTCATCCCTGAAATGATCCCACAAGGATCATAATGCCATGGGAAGCTCATGGCGAACTTCATCTCCCTCAGCATCCTGTCTGCTTCTTCCCCAGCTCCTCGATTGTTGTAGATGAAGGAGCCAATCTGCCCCTTGATTCTAAGCTGCTACTTTTTCTTCAATGATACAAAGTGGATATCATTGGAATTTATAATATGCCTTATATATTCTAAAGCACAAATCCTGACAGACAGATATTTGGGCAGCTTATACGGTGCTAACTCGCACCCGTATACTCTGATCTCGGTGTAATCCTGGTATAAATACCAATCACCCGTCTTTGTGTTATCTGAGAGGTGCAGGATCCTCTAGACTTCGTCGTTTATCCGAGGCTCGGGCCTGTCGCCTAGCATACTGACCACAGGGTGGTAGAACTGATCGATGAACTCCCTGAATTTGTACTCTATGGAGTTGTGATTGAGCAAGGAGGTCCACGCTGTGACTGCCTGAGGTCTACCATCTGTGTCCATCTTCTGCATGGAAAAGCCAAACTTATCTGCCTGGAAGAAGACGAACAAGTATGCTAGTACCGATGAGTATCTAAACATGCCTTCCATGCCAAAATTCATGAACTGTTCGTGAATGTTGTCTGCCAAGAATGTGCTGAAATCAAACTAGGTGGTGGGATTTTCTTCGGTAGAGAAGATGGATAGAAAACCCAAAATGGGTTCATCTACCCACTGATCAGAATAGTATCCTAACAAATCACAAAGGGATGAGATGATCTGGTTTCCCTTTGTGGAGAACATGGAAGATGGATAAGGAGGATTTGTGGAGGGAAATTGAGTGGATGGGGGAAGGAAAATCTTGAATATTTGAGCTCTTTGGGGGAAAGTCATTTTCTGGTACAATTCCGTGAGAATTTCCAGGTTGAAAGGAGACGCAGAGTCAACTCCGGGGATTTGCATCATCTGGTCTATGGATTCGGGAGTGATGAGGAACAGGATCTCTCCGGACGAGGGGATGACAGCTCCTTGTTCGGGAATATAGTGAGCTTTACATTTGAGAGCGAACTCGGGAAAATGGTGGATCTGAGGGAAAAGGTAGAGGGGTAAATTGGACTCCCAGAGTCCAATTTCATCACTCTGGTCCAGGAAAACTTCCATGATCCACGACTAGAGGTATGAGAAATCAAAATCACATTTAGTATCCATGATTAATCGGCCTTTGTCGACCAGTGGGATCATGTCCAGGTCTACAGGAGGCGGGAGAAACGGATTCTCCTCTCCTTCTGTTTGTTTGGATTTTGGCGTCATTTCTGCAACAGTACATGCAAAAAAAGACAACGTTAGTGGGGGCGACTAACTGTGGATGAGGACAACGGACTGTAATGGAGGGGTAAGCGGTGAATTTCTCTAGTGCGATGGGTGAATGGCGAAAGTAAGGGGGAATAACGGTAGTTTTATTTAAACGGGGGTCGGTTGGGCGTGGGAGACAGGTCGGCTGGATAATGGATAGGACATCCAGTACTAAATGGCCAATGGATCACTTGAGGATGAGATGGAGGGTGACAGTGACTGAGGGATGTGGACGAGTGATGTGGAGGCTATCTATTGGAGGTAAAAGTCATAATAAGGGGCTTGCCACAAGAAAATAGGGGAGAAGGACTGACAGCAGTTATGGGACATGACCAGTTCGGGAAAAGGTGGAGGGTGACGTCCAGTGGTGACGGAGGTCTGTCAGATAGCAGATGGTGACGGGACTCGAGGCAATAGATCGATGCCACGTATAACAAGGGACCCGCCAGAGGAAGAAAAACATTCTGGACCCCCCCCCCTCAGTTAAAGGTAGATCAGTCGG
>ML776747.1:433474-445672 GCA_009831015.1 Picea engelmannii | reverse complement strand
CTGGACGCAGATCTTTGTGTGCCTTTTATCACTCATTCCAGACCCCCCCCCTCCATTAAAGGAAGAACAGATGGGGGGGTCCGGAATCCAATATTGACCGTTGATTTGAGCGCTCGATATTGAGCCGTCCAGATGAGTGCGAGTCTTATCATCGATTCCAGACCCCCCCCCCTCGGGGTTAAAAGCAGAACGGTCTAGGGGGTCCAGAATGCTCTGTCCACCATAGATCTGGGCGCCATGTTTGGGACCATTGATATGTGCAAGGGGCTTAAGTTGGGGGCGAAAAACACATGCGCCGGGGAAAAACTTAGGATAAATGCTTTTTATGGGTATTTCCAAGGTTTTCCAAGTAGACACCACCAAGGGGTTAGGCAAACGATCCTTTTAAGCATCTGAAAACATGGTGCAATACTTACATCAAACTGGTTCTTATTGAAATGAAGCAACAAAGAAACTAGCCTACATTCTAACCTATCTTCCTATGGCAATTAACCCAGATTAGATTGTTGGGTTAAGAATTTACTCTACCCTGAGGCTCTCTGACCAAGATTAGACAGTCTTGCCAGATTTATTCACTAATCTACCTAGACACTTTGGCTAAGATTAAAATGTTTAGCCAAATTCATTCACTACCCTATCAACATCAAATTTAAAAAAGAACTTGACCATGCTTGAAAGGTATGGACCAAGTTACTATTATTGCATGGGGCTTTTATTGAAATTCTTTTATGCCCTCTTTTTTTTTTTTTTTTTTTTGGCAGAATGAAGAATCATTTGTCAACAAAAAATACTAGAGACAGATAATATCCCAGTCACCAGTTGATCCTATAAATTATAGGATGATAACAGCGGCTCCACCTGGGGATGGTACTTGCCCTGTGAAGTGCCAAGAATCTTGGTTCCTGTCATTCTGAAAATCTCTGCCTAGTAGCCTTCGTTGGTTTTATTCTCAAAAATTGGAAAAATAGTGGTCAGCAGCTTAGGGCCTTCTCTTCGGGCTTCAACCAACTGACTAATGTTCTTCAATCAGAAAATGCAAGTGAAAAATAAAAATAAGAACGGTATATACAATGGAGAGTGAAAAATTGAGTCTCTACTGAGGGGGCACATAATGTTTCATCTTTCTGCCATTTACAGGTCCTCCTAGCAGATCTGTCCCATCAGGGTTGTTCAGCAAAAAAGTGTTGTTCCCCCTGAATGCTTGAGTCATGTATGGACCTCTCCACAGACTGTCAAATTTTCCATGCTTTCCCTTGTCTTCATTTCTGGCGTCCCATCTCAGCACCAAATCTCCTAGTTCAAAATCATCTTCCTTGGTTCTTTTGTCAAAAATCTTTTTGATGCTTTCTTGGATTACCTGAGTCTTGTTGAAAACATCTTCCCTAGACTGCTGCAAATGGATCATCTGGTTGATCCTTCTCTATGAGTCATTTGGCTCGGCTTGTACATCTTGAAGCAACTTCATGACAGGGACTCCTAAGGAAGTGGGGAAAATTGCTTCTGTTCCATAGAACAACTAGTATGGTGACATACCAATTGACCTCTTGGTGGTCAGTCTGTCAACCCACAAGGAAAACACCAACTTGTTATGCCACGATTTCTTGTTTTCCTGCAATGTTTTCTTGATGATATTTACCAAGGTTTTGTTTGAAGATTCCGCCAACCCATTCCCCTGAGGGTAGTAGGCTATGGAATGCCCCAAACCAATGTGATACTGGTTACAGAAATCTATGAGCTTCTTCGACTGAAAACCAGCTGCATTGTCAGTTATAATCTTTCTAGGACATCCAAAGCGAGACAAAATATTATTTACAAGGAATTTGATAATAACAGAGTTAGTGGCTTACCTTCTTGGTACTGCTTCGATCCATTTGGTAAAATAATCGGTGGCAGTGAGAATCCACTTGTGTTGGCCTGAAGAAGGGGGGTGTATTTCTCCAATGAAGTCCAGTCCCCATTGCTGGAAAGGAGCTTCAACTGAGATCGGTTTCAGGGGAAGAGGAAGGAGTTTCCTTTTGCCTTCAAACAGCTAACATTGATGACATGCAGTCACTTTATGATGTACATCAGCGAATAGGGTGGGCCAATAGAATCCAGCTCTGAGTATTTTGTTGGCTATGACCTTCCAGTTTAGATGGCCACCACATTCTCTTGCATGAAATTCTTGTAACACTTTGTCGGCTTCATCTTTCAATAGACAATTTAACAGAATGCCTCCAGGATCTTTCCAATACAAATTGCCCTCTAGAATACAGAATTTTAAGGCTTTCAACTTTAAAAATATAGCTTTAGTCTTAGTCAAACCAGGGGGAGCTTGTAAATTTTGCAAAATGAATATAATGTCTGCGTACCATGGAGAGTTGAGAAATACCTCTCTCACGCTTGGAGTTTCCATCTCGCCCTGTTCATCTGCTGCAGCTAAAAAGTTAATGTCAAGAGCATGGAAATTTGATTCAGCCATTAATTTTGCTAGGCCTTGACCCTTGATTAGTTTTGTAGGCTTAATCTCTATATCATATTCTAAAATGACAGCAATCCATTTTCCCCTTCTTCCATCAAGGTTGTCTTGGGTCAAAATGTCTTTTACTACCGTATTCGAAACATATGCAATGGTATGAGAATGGAGAATGTAGACTCTAAAGTCCTTTATGGCTTTTACCAAGGCAAAAGCTTGTTTCTCCATGATCTTGTAATTCAGAGCAGCGTCTCTTAATGCTTTACTAAAGAAATCTATGGGTTGTTCATACCCTTCGTTGTTCTTTTGTAGTAAGATCGTTGCTATAGTATGTTCAGAAGCGAAAGAAAAAAGATAAAAAACCTTAGTAAAATCGGGACTGATTAAGACAGGGGCCTCTGTGAGTGCTCGTTTGACTTGTTCAAAAGACTGTCTGGACTCAGAGTCCCATTTTATTTTCACATCCTTTTTTAGCATATTTTTAATGTTTCTAAGGAGCTCGGCCAGATTGGGAATGAATCTTCATAGAAAGTTTATCCTCCCGATAAAAGACTGTAGTTCTTTAAGGTTTCTTGGGTGTTCTAATTTTTGTATTGCCTCGATTCTGCTGGGGTCTATTTTGATTCCATCCTTGGAGATGATGTGTCCTAGCAGTTTGCCTTCCTCTAGCCCGAAAAGGCTTTTCTTAGGATTTAAAGAAATCCCAAACCTTCTACATTTCTCGAAAACTCGTCTGAGGTGTCGCAGGTGTTCGTCATCAGATCAGGAAAACACAGTTACATCATCTAAATAGACGACAATAAACTTACCCGATTCTTCCACGAAGGTGATATCCATCGCCCTCTGGAACATGGCTCCAGCATTCATCAAACCAAAAGGCATTTTCACATCCATGAAAGTGCCCCATGGTGTGGTGAAAGCGGTTTTGTCTTGGTCATCTGGGTGGACGAGGACCTGATTATAACCCGAAAAACCGTCCAGCAAAGATATTCGACTGGATCCAACTACCCTTTGAAGGATGTGGTCCATCTTTGGCAAGGGGTAATTATCTTTCAGGGAGACCTTATTCAGATTTCGAAAATCAATGCACAGTCTGATTTCCCCAGATTTCTTACGTGTAGGGACCAAATTAGAGACCCATTTGGAAAAACGCAACGGTACTATGATTTTGGCATCGTACATTTTTTTTATTTCCTTTTCTATTAGAGGGAGAAACTTGGGATTTATCCTCCTAAGTTTCTGTCTGAACGGTTTTTGGTCTTCCTTTATTGGAGTCCTGTGTTGTATGATGCTGGTATCATAAGCTTTCAAATCCTCATAACCCCAGGCAAAGACATCCGAATATTCTTTGAACAACTCAATGTATTTGAGTTTTTGCTCTGGGGGTAATGATTTAGACAGTTTGACTATCCTGGGTTTCTCTTCAGTTCCTACATTACAATCTTCTACCTCTTGTCCATGTGCTTCAATTTTGGGTTTTTTGGGTACGTCGTTAAAATCAAACAAGTCCTTTAAAGGAACTAGACCCCTAGGCAAAACATTGTTTTTCAAATGTAAAACATCGGCATCCATTTCATCATCGCCTAATTCTCCTGAATCTACGTTATTTACACTATCAATTTCAAAATCAGATCTATTTACATTTTCATCTTCGTTCTCTAAATCTATATTTGTACATTCAAAATCGTTTTTGCACTGCAGAAAGTCTTCGATTTGATCATCATTACCAAACACTTGCCAGTACCTGATATTATCGGGAACGGTTGGTCTGCATTTCACCTCCACAGTGTACGAGCGAGTCGGGCGGAAAGGAATCTTACATGTGGCTGCTGACGTAGCCAACCCGTCCACAAGAATGTTTTGTCCCTCGGCATTACCTGCAAGTCAACTTCAGTGAAACATCTAAGGGCATCAAGAAAGGCATTCCTATAAGCTCTAAGACGTGGGTGTTTCGCAGCGTACTCACCTTTGATTTGCTTGATTATCAACTCAGAATCACCTCTTACCATAATCTGTTTAGCACCAACTCTTTTCAAAAGCTTCAGACCGAGCATCAAGGCTTCATACTTGGCAATATTGTTAGTGCATTGGAAATTTAATTTGTAAGAATGGTTTTTTGAATACCTGTTTCTGTGATTATGCAGCCAGACTCCTGCTCTAGCTCCTTCTTTGCTCACTGCTCCATCAAAATCCATGCTCCAAAAATCCGTCGGTAATTCCTCAGTTATCACGTTTTTCATCCTTGGTACCTCAATGGTTTCTTGGCCTACATCTTGACTAGATGTATCTTCTGCCAGCTGAGTATCGTGTTCTCACCATCATTGTACAAGATAAAATAATCCAAATCGGAATGCGCAGAGTAAAGAGGATAGTTGTGCGGTTTTTCTTGGCTACTGACCATGTATTTCATCAGTGTTTCTCTGTATAGCCTTCTTTGTTGACTGAAAACTGGGATAGTGGCATAAGACAAGTCTAGCTGCAGTGTACCTCTCAGCTTAGCCCCCCAAGACCAGGATAGCAACATTCCATATTTCAGAGGGATGTCTGCAACTACCACATCCATTACCATGCTCTTCACATGAATCTGAACCAAGGTGATTCATAGGTCCTTGATCAAACCAATACATCTGACTTTATTGGAGTCGAAAGAGTGTAAATCATTGTAAGGTTTGGTGACCTCCAGTCCCAGTTTCTCCATTACTTCTTTGGGCATCAGATTGTGGGAAGCACCCGAATCAAGAATAGCATTATGCAAGATCAGGTCATGTATATTTAGACTGATGTAAAAAGGAGTGACAAAACCAGTATCATCTCGACCATCTACTTCAAGTCCGAACAAAAGTTCGAGTTGATCATCAGTAAGGTTCACAGTATCTGAATGATTGGTTGATTCGATGGTTAAGGCCTTCGTGCCTATGTCAGGTTCAATGGTCAGTGCTTTGATCACCTGTGAACGATAAACGTCTTTGTTCATCAACTCTGAAAGTGGGATGGCAATTTTTACTTTGGCTAATTCCCCCTCAAAGCTAAAGGGTGTAGAAGCTCTGCCTTGGCTCATCAATTCTAGTTTTTCCACCATGCTCTTCTGGCCAGAAGAACTTGGTGGGTCAACAGGTGAAACCTTGGGCTGTGACGATCTTTTCAGAATAGTAAGGTTTTTCTTCACAGGAGCTTCGGCAGTACTCTTCTCAGGAATCTTCTCGGCAGATGGCTCAGAGGTCTTCTTGGTTTCGGTCACCTTCTTCGTTTTAATCGTCTTTTTTGGGGAACTCCCTTCTGTCTTTTTACTCCGCAGGTTATACTGTCAGTGTACCTCCAAAATGGCATTTTTGAATGCCTATTGTTCTGCATCCTCGGCTTCTTCACTTACCTTCGTTTGATTGAGAAGGAAAAGTTCTTGCTCTTCTTGGGTAAGGAAAATAGCTTCGTTATCGTGAATGCCCATGAGATTTATGTGGGTATCCTCTAATTCCTCAATCACTTCCTCCCCTTCATCAGCATAATTTTCTTGCAGAGGAGGTCTGATCTGCTGATCCAGACCTCTCTGCTCTCTTTGATTCCTAGGATATCTCTATCTGATTTGAGGAGGGTTTCTCCTAAAGTTAGGATTCCGAACCTGAGGAGCTAGTGGGTTTTCTCTTGGAGGATTTCGGTCTGACACAGTAAGTCTTTCCATCATTCTTTCCATTTCTCTGGCCAAAGAATCCAATTTGGAATCTAAGGTTGATGTGGAAGGTTCTTCTTTAATTTTGACTCTCCTCTCTGACCTATGATGTGCCCTCTTTGCCAATAAATTGGCCTCCACACTTATTGCACTTTTCTGCATGTCTTCCAGGGTGGTAGAATTTATTTCCCTTAGTTGGTATGACATGTCAACGTCAAAGCCATCAGGGAATTTTATCAAGGCCAAACCCTATGGAGGTTTGATTTCAGCTGGGATTGCATTGTACAGGTTATTAAAACGAGTGCAGTAATCTTGCAATGTCTCACCTTGATTTCTTTTAATACTTTCATGTTCTGACAATATTTGGAGAGGGTTTTTCTTTACCTCCCATATGTCTAGAAAACTCCTTTGGAATGCAGTAAGGTCAAGGACTGAGGCGACGCGCAAACCTTTGTACCATTTTTTAGCGTCACATGTCAAACTTTGGGCAAACAATCTCATTTGAACGTCAGCTTTGTCTACTTCATGCAGATCATAATAATCATTCATTTTATCTACGTGTTGTTGTGCGCTCAAAGGTCCCATCGCATCGAACTGTGGAAGTCTCGTTTGGTAGTCCTGGGGCATGGCATGAAGAGGTGGAGTCAACACCAAGGGAGCATATCGAGCTACCATGATGGGTGGAGGAGGTGGGACGACAACTTGGATGATCGACAGGGTAGCGACTAAAGACGAGGACGAGGAGGGACTGGATAGCACAGAGGGAGTGATTTGCGGTTTCGCAGTGGGAGACAGAACTTCAGGGGTTCGAGGTTGTAAAATGGTTGGGTCGAAAATGATTCCAGTCACAAAACTATCGAACCATGTTCTAACCAGGCTTTATTGTGAAAATGTGTCAAGGTAAAGGTTTTGCAAGGTAATAGGTTCCCCTGAGAAGGAAAAGAACTTATGTAAGGAGTATGACTCACTGAGCTTTCAGCCACAGTATTTTTCCTGAGTAACTGTTCTGGGTTATCTGTCACTATCGCAGGTTCTGGGTCTGGATGAGATCAAGTATGAACTTTCTTAGGAGCCAGATTTCTTTTTGATTTTTATATATTATTTTTAGTTTTATGAGTCCGAAAATAATATGTACAAATTTTAATCAACCTCTAAACATTACTTTCTTCTCGAATTTGCAATATTCCAGGAACAAACTTTCTTTTTAGGGAAAAGAAAATGTGAAAATAAATTTTTATGTTCTGTTCCCCAGTGGAGTCGCCACTATGTTAGCACTTGGTAAATTTCCTAGAGGTTGACAACAGAAGAAATCTACTAAGGTAACTTTATCCAACCACTTTTGAAGCTGGGATCTAGCCCTTCCAACTTCAGAGAGGGATCTCTCTATATGATTTAGCTATGTTTCCAACTTTAAACATTAGGCTAGGTAAAGAAATAGGTCGGTTTTGTTGTCAAAGTAATTTTCGAATTGGTTGAGACAGTCTACACATCCATTGGGCTATGGGGTCTGTGTTTTAATAAAATATGAAATACAAACCAGAAACGTAAAGGGAAAAACTTTCACAGGGCAAGATAATATAATCACTGGATCTTTTAGTAGCTTAAATGATGAACAGAAGAGAAGATGAGAAAGATAATTTCAACAAAGAAGCAGTTAAGAATTTCTTTATTGAAAACACCAGAAGATAAACACTAAAATATTTCGAGTCAGAAACAGGGTATACGCGATAAATCCTGCAACATTCGTTACTCTTAAAGATTAGATGTAGAAAACAGTATGATAAAAAGCAAGAATAACATTCAACTTAGAGAAAAACGTCACTAGTGAGTACACGCAAGAATCTTGTAAAAGTGCCTTCGTTTTATTAATGGAAGATCTCTTCAAAAGATTGCAGTCTGATAGCGTCAGGGTGTGAAGATCAACCCCCGATACTTCGAAAGGTGAAGTATTTATAACTCAAATTACAAAGATCATGTCATTAATGACCAGGACGTGCTAAATCTACTTTTAGCCTAACTAACTTAACAAAATTCCTAAATCTAGGAACTGCTTGATGATGTGGTGCAACTGCACGATGATTTTTGGGTGGGCCGTTGATGAAGCTTCTGCACGACTTCATCTAACTGGACAGCTGACTGGACCGAGACAACTCATCTGCTAATCGATTAGATCACAGAGCTTCTCTCACCTAAGATGACTGGGCACGTTGACTTTGAGCAGTCTTCGATACACTTTGTCCATTTCTGTGTACTTGGAGAACGTCGGCTTTGTGAGGAAGATGTATCGAATCTCGTGTTGGATACTGATGTCCCACTAGAGGGCATCTAGGAATGCCTTGCCAGTGATGCTCCCTTGAATGCCTGCAAACTTTGAACTGTCCTTAGCCACTTTGGCTAATCTCTTCTTGTAGTCTGGGAGTGTCATCAATTTATCATTGATTACTTTCAGACCAGGAAGACCTTTCTTCTAGAGAGCTTCAATCTTACTGAAGAATTTTTGTACCCCCAGTTCCATGGCCTGAACCTTTTCTTCTAACTGAAGCATTAATCCTCTCTTGGTCAAAACTCTTTTGACCTCAAGGATGGTCTTTGTTCTGTCTGCAATCTTCAGTTCTTCTAGCTCTTCCTGGGTCTTAGAATTGAGGAACTTGATGATCTCGTTTTCCTGTGTTGGCATGTCTCCCAATTCTACTCTGATCTTTTCAATGGCTTGTTTGCTTCTCATCACCAACTGATTCTGCTCAAACATGATTTGGATCATGGGCCATATCTCGTTTATGGACTTATCAATGTATGTCCATACATTCTCTTTAACCTCGGCCAAAGTCTTCCCTGCCACTGTTTTCTTCCAGAGTCGTTGTAGCTCCTGCTTGAGATGCTCTGTCACCTGCTTTTCCTTGGAGAGGCTGGTATGGAAGGAAGTTTTGAGTTCCTGAAGGTTCTCAACTTCCTTTTTAAGCCTACTGATTTATGTCTCCTGCAGGTTCATCTTTTCCATGGATTTAGCCAGGTCGACTGTCTTCTCCTGTGATGTCAATGGAGTCGCAGATGGGACTTCTGTCACTGATGTTGCGCTCGCTCCTGAAATCGGAATAACACTCAATGGAATGAATTCCATTGGCTTCAGTTGCTCTTTCTCTTTTAATGACTTCTCCATCTCAGCTTCCATTTCCTTAAGTTGTGCATTCTGCTCCATGAGCAGCTTTAGCATCTCATTTTTCTCTCCTTCTTTCTCTGCTATCTCCTTCGCCTGCGAATCCTCTGTGGATGGGAGTTTCAGTTTTTTTCTCAGGGAGGCTATGTCAGCATTCTTCTTCTTGATCATTTCCTTAGCTGCTTTCACATTTGAAGGATCATAACCGATTTTGAGGACCAGCTCCTCCAAAGTCTTGATCCTATTGTCCTTTGCAAAGGACGATATCTTCTCCAGCTTGAGCTGTGTTTGAACATTATTCAGAGACACCTGCAATCTGGACGCTGAAGTGGAAGCATGCGCCAATGTGTAGAAAACCATTTCCCTTGTTTGCTTGTGCAGATCCATCTGATCAGTCGGATGCACGTCCTTCGTCTGGAATTCGAAGGTGGCCCTCTTGTAGTCAGTGATTTCCTTTGGATCTGGTACCTGTGCCTGGAGGAATGCCATGTGCATTCTTCCCTTCTCTATGTCAAATGTTGACAACATCCTATGTTGTGCAGTCGACGTCTGTTTCCATAATTGGGCACAAGTACTGTTGGTCAGGGTCTGGTTCTTCTTCTTTATCAGCTCATACTTCTCGAAGATACTCAGCTTCGGTCCCCCCTTGCCTGGCTGGGTGGTCAATGGAGGATCTGTAGATTTCTCTGTCACTGCTGGGGTTATGGCCTTATGGAGGCTTGAACTGAAGGGTGGAATACCAACTTTGGTCACTGTGGTAGACGGGGCTTCTTTTTCTCCGGTCGGGCCAGGAGCTGCAACAGTCTTAGGCCTCTTGGTATGTAGTTGGAATTCCTCGGAAGATACCTCAGTGACAGGCGGAGACAAATATTGCCTCGGCCTTTTTATCTTTTGGGACCTGTGGCGTGGTCGTTGGTGGAACAGTGGTAGGGGGACCTTGTTGTTCTATTTCAACCAATGTGTTGGGCTCCCACACTGTTTGATTTGCAAATCTTTCAACTTCAGGCCTAGGCTCATGAATATATGAAATGTTTTTTTTCTTGACCCTCATCCCTGAAATGATCCCACGAGGATCATAATGCCATGGGAAGCTCATGGAAAACTTCATCTCCCTCAGCATCCTGTCTGCTTATTCCCCATCTCCTCGATTGTTGCAGATGAAGGAGCCAATCTGCCCCTTGATTCTAAGCTGCTTCTTTTTCTTCAATGATACAAAGTGGATATCATCGGAATTTATAATCTGCCTTATATATTCTAAAGCAAAAATCCTGACAGGCAGATATTTGGGCAGCTTATACGGTACTAACTCACACCCGTATACTCTGATCTCGGTGTAATCCTGGTATAAATACCAATCACCCATCTTTGTGTTATCCGAGAGGTGCAGGATCCTCTAGACTTCGTCGTTTATCCGAGGCTCGGGCTTTCCGCCTAGCATACTGACCACAGGGTGGTAGAACTGATCGATGAACTCCTTGAAGTTGTACTCTATGGAGTTGTGCTTGAGCAAGGAGGTCCACGCTGTGACTGCCTGAGGTCTCCCATCTCCGTCCATCTTCTGCATAGAAAAGCCAAACTTATCTGCCTGGAAGAAGACGAACAAGTATGCTAGTACCGATGAGTATATGAACATGCCTTCCGTGCCGAAATTCAAGAACTGTTCGTGAATGTTGTCTGCCAAGAATGTGCTGAAATCAAACTGGGTGGTGGGATTTTTGTCGGTAGAGAAGATGGATAGACAACCCAGAATGGGTTCATCTACCCACTGATCAGAATAATATCTTAACAAAGCACAAAGGGATGAGATGACCTGGTTTCCCTTTGTGGAGAACATGGAAGACGGATAAGGAGGATTTGTGGAGGGAAATTGAGCGGATGGGGGAAGGAAAAGCTTGAATATTTTAGCTCTTTGGGGGAAAGTCATTTTCTGGTACAATTCCGTGAGAATTTCCAAGTTGAAAAGAGACGCAGAGTCGGCTCGGGGGATTTGCATCATCTGGTCTATGGATTCGGGCGTGATGAGGAACAGGATCTCTCTGAACGAGGAGATGGCGGCTCTTTGTTTGGGAATATAGTGAGCTTGACATTTGAGAGAGAACTCGGGAAAATGGTGGATCTGAGGGAAAAGGTAGAGGGGTAAATTGGACTCCAGGAATCCAATTTCATCACTCTGGTCCAGGAAAACTTCCCTGATCCACGACTGGAGGTCTAAGAAATCAAAATCGCATTTAGTATCCGCGATTAATCGGCCTTTGTCGACCAGTGGGATCCTGTTCAGGTCTACAGGAGGCGGGAGAAACGGATTCTCCTCTCCTTCTGTTTGTTTGAATTTTGGTGCCATTTCTACAACAGTACCTGCAACAAAACACAACGTTAGTGGGGGCGACTGACTGTGGATGAGGACAACGGACTGTAACGGAGGGGTAAGAGGTGAATTTCTCTGGTGCGATGGGTGAATGGTGAAAGTAAGGGGGAATAACAATAGTTTTATTTAAACGGGGGTCGGTTGGGCGCGGGAGACAGGTCGGCTGGATAACGGATAGGATATCCAGTACTAAATGTCCAATGGATCACTTGAGTATGAGATGGCAGGTGACGGTGACTGAGGGATATGGACGAGTGACATGGAGGCTATCAATTTGAGGGAAAATTCATAATAAGGGGCTTGCCACGAGCGAATAGGGGGGAAGGACTGACAGCAGTTATGTGACATGAACAGTTCGGGAAAAGGTGGAGGGTGACATCCAGTGGTGATGGAGGTCTGTTAGATAGCATATGGTGATGGGACTTAGGGCAATAGATCGATGCCACGTATAACAAGGGACCCACCAGAGGAAGAAAAACATTCCGGACCCCCCCCCTCAGTTAAAGGTAGATCAGTCAGGGGGGTCCGAAAAACAATTTGAGCGCTTGTTTCCTGGCCGC
>ML776747.1:407455-433424 GCA_009831015.1 Picea engelmannii | reverse complement strand
CCATTAAAGGAAAAATGGATGGGGTGGTCCGGAATCCAATATTGACCGTTGATTTGAGCACTCGATCTTGAGCCATCCAGATGAGTGCGAGTCTTATCATCGATTCTGGACCCCCCCCCCCTCAGTTAAAAGAAAAACGGTCTGGGGGGTCTGGAATGCTATGTCCACCGTAGATCTGGGCGCCATGTTCAGGACCATTGATATGTGCAAGGGGCTTAAGTGGGGGGCGGAAAACACATGCGTCGGGGAAAAACTTAGGATAAATGCTTTTTATGGGTTTTTCCAAGGTTTTCCAAGTAGACACCACCAAGGGGTTAGGAAAACGATCCTTTTAAGCATCTGAAAACATGGTGCAATACTTACATCAAAATGGTTCTTATTGAAATGAAGCAACAAAGCAACTAGCCTGCATTCTAACCTATCTTCCTATGGCAATTAACCCAAATTAGACTGTTGGGTTAAGAATTTACTCTACCCTGAGGCTGTCTGACCAAGATTAGACAGTCTGGCCAGATTTATTCACTAATCTACCTAGACACTTTGGCTAAGATTAAACTGTTTAGCCAAATTCATTCACTACCCTATCAACATCAAATTTAAAAAATAACTTGGCCATGCTTGAAAGGTATGGACCAAGTTACTATTATTGCATGGGGCTTTTATTGAAATTCTTTTATGCCTTCTTTCCTTTTCTTTTTCTTTTTTCTTTTTTTTTTTCTTTCTTCTTCTTTTTTCTTTTTTCTTTTTTCTTTTTTCTTTTTTCTTTTTTCTTTTTTCTTTTTTCTTTTTTTCTTTCTTCTTTTTTTTTTTTATTTGCAGAATGAAGAATCATTTGTCAACAAAAAATACTAGAGACAGATAATATCCCAGTCACCAGTTGATCCTATAAATTATAGGATGATAACACAGTACAAACATTAGGGTAAGTGGGATTGTGAAGAGTCCTCTGAGAATATCCAACCTCAGTGTTGGTGACGCCATGGATTCTCTATTGGATTATTGAGAGGGGGGGTGAATCAGTAATAGAGCAATTTAATCCTTTTTCACCATAAAATGAAAGTGTTATATCAATGTAGAATTATCATACAATAGTTGCAAAGTAAATAAAAAATGAACAAATGAGCAATCACACACATACACAGTACACCAGTGTTTTACGTGGAAACCCAAAGCGAGATAAAACCACGAAATGATTTTTCTTATATGTGTTTAAGAATTACATTCATTGGAAGCACCAACTTCCTTTGTTTTCCAACTACAACTAGAAGGAGGATCCAACCTCCTAGTTTCTCAAGCTACAACCTAAGGGAAGCTCACACTCCCCAATTCTCTGGATACAACCAGATAGAGGCTATAACCCCCTTTGTTCTCCAGCTACAACTGGAAGGTGGCTACAACCACCTGCCCTTGCCCCATCCAACCACCCTGACGTATAAGTAGAATGATAGAGCCATCGTCACACTATCACTGTGAGATATATTGTTGTAAACCTGTAACAATAAACTTACACTAAACAACATGTACCAATAACCTGAACCATGCATCAACCTGTAATCAACCTGTACCATAAACAAGTTCATCAACCATGCACCAACCTGTACCTCAACCTGTACCATGAACAAGTGCATCAACCATGCACCAAACTTGTATGAATAACCTGTCACAACAGCCTATCCAAAGAACCTATCACAACAACATGTCTCATCAATCTTATCAACCAAATCAGATCTACTCACCAAGATCAATCACCAAGACAACTCTCAAAGATGTGCATCAACCAAGCATAACACAACAACTCATAATCATCTCCAAGATCAATATTTTCTTCTAATAATATACAAATACAAGTATGTTACTTCATCCAAAACCATGTGTCAAAAATACTACTAATAAGTGTCCCCAACCATGTACCAAGTATGTATCGATCATGTATCAACTACTCATCAACCATGACTCATCAATATGTACCAAAATCATCAACTATACACCTCATGTATGTGCCAACTCATCAACTACTTGTCTCAACCATGTACCTAACATGTACCTCAAACAAAATCCCTTATCAATTTCATCATCTAAATCTGATTTGTAAATTTGTAATAGACCTGGTGTATATGATCACATACCTTGTTGAATTCTGGCTTA
Source organism: Picea engelmannii (assembly GCA_009831015.1). Lineage (NCBI taxonomy): Eukaryota > Viridiplantae > Streptophyta > Pinopsida > Pinales > Pinaceae > Picea > Picea engelmannii. Next base: position 431,279 of record ML776747.1, on the reverse strand, counting down.
TTCTAGAGAGCGAACTTGTAGATCATTCCCCGCATGGAATATTTGTTTTATGGATCTTAGAAAGTATCATCAAAAAAATTTATCCTCCCTTGAATTTTGGCCTTCTTTACTTCACCTTCCCTCTGAAATTCGGCTTAGATATCCTTTGGTTACCTCAGTCGCCTGTAGATATTCAATATGCTCAAGTGTGATTAAAATGAGAGAGCCTTGCCTCTTATTTATACTTTCATGTAGCTTCCTCAAGGGGTTACCTTTTAACCATCTTAACCCACTTTCCTTATTTTAGGGTTAACCCACTTCTAACCACTTGTCAACTTAGTAATTTATCCATTAACTTTATTATTTGAATAATTTATTTTCTATTCACTTTGACTTATAGTACACTCATCACTTCACTTTATTATTTACCTTCTAAAATCTCTTAAACCACTTTGACTACTTGGACCTTTTGGGGCTTCTAGATGACTGATGAGGGTTCTCCAACTTCACATGGCCATAACTCTCTAACCGTGAGGAGTTATGTGACGTTCCATATACCAATGGAAATGGCATGACATGTACTATCCATATATAATATTCTTACTTGAAAATATATCAAAACGCATACCATTATCCATCAAACAAACTTGGGTCCATTACCCAAACCTTTCTCCAACTTCACATGGCCATAACTCTCTAACCGTGAGGATTTAAGTGACTTTCCACATACCACCGGAAATGGCATGACATGTACTATCCATCTAGAATAGTCTTACCTGCAAATATATCAAAATTCATACCATTATCCATAAAAAAAACTTGGGTCCATTACCCAAACCATTGTGTTATCGAAATTCGCTACCGGACTTTCTTTAAGGGTTGACATCAACGACAACCAACCCAATTAATTAACATTCTGTGAAAGGAAAGATCCACCCCCAAAAGCACTCAGCCGCGAATTGTGCAAATTGGCTAAGTTACAGTTGTATAATTTGCATGTCGAGCAAAGTGAAGAGGCGGGTGACACAAGGTCAGAAACCCCTCTACCAACATTAATGGGGTGACTGCATCTCGCTGCCATCCCCTAGCTCCGATACCCAATGTAAACGTTAGTGAATAAAACTTTAGTTTAAACCATGTTTAACAACTTTGAAAAGCATGGACACAAATAATAGAAATGGACCAAAACTTAATGTCCCTACTATGAATGGGACATAATAAATAAGGGATTTTGAAATCAATACTAGATAGAATGATGTAGATAGGATGATGAAAAATATTTGGTTAGTGCATATATTTCATAATTAATCATTGAATAATCTTGAGGCTAAGAGCTTAAGTTTCTCTCATTCCAATTTTGAAAGTTTGAAATTTTAAATGAGAAAAATTCAATTAATTCACTATGTATTAAAAACCAAATGGAATTCTACCATTCCAAACAATTGGTTCAACAATATTTTTTCCATAACCTACTATGTAGTTGTCCAAACAAAAAATAAAAACAATGTTCAATAAATGACTATTTTGTCGATAACCAACTATGTAGTTTTCCAATCAAAAAATAAAAACAATGTTCAATAAATGGCAGTAATCTTTTTCCATTTTATTTCATCAAATTTATACAAGAGTTTTTGTCTTTTTCTCATTTTATATTATCAAATTAAATCATTCTCTTCCTATTATAAAAATTAGTTCCTTTTGAAGCACGGACTATTGATAATCAGTTTAACTTTTTTTTCCCATAAGAAATTAGCTCTATTTTATATAGTGTATAAAATCGTTTACATAACAGCTGCCAGATAATCAGTACACATGGAATGGAGAATCCGATCGGTATAGGACCCAGTCGACATGCAATACCTTGAGATCGGTATCCACCTATAGAAGGAGGAATCAATGGAAAAGGCCATCCACCTTCCACCCGTCGTCGGAGAGAGAACCCGAGAGGGAGCAAGTAGACCATTCCCACGACCGCAGAGGGAAGTTGTAGAAACAGCAAAACGCAAAACAGTGTTCAAACAGGGCAGCCGATCCCCACTGTCAAAGCCGATCCACCATGTCCAGGAAAGCAACCGTAGCTTGAGGATAAAAGCACTCAAAGCGCACCAGAACAAAGAGACGGCTATATTTCAAAGAGATTTAGATGGGTGGTCGGGCTCTCCTGGCCTCTATCACAGTGAAATATGGAGAGTCTGCCCACCACCTGACTGAGTGCTCTCTTGGAGAGAGCATCCACTGCCGAGTTGAAAGCTCTGTGGAGGTGGCAGAAAGAGATGTCTGAGAAAGAGCTAGCCAAACGTAGAGTTTTAAGTTTCCAGCCTTCCACATGACTAGAGCAGAGAGCACACTTGCGATTAATCCAGTCAATGATGACTTTGGAATCGCCAAAGACCTGTAAGTGATCCAGTGACCACTTAGAAGCGAGTAGAAGAGTCGCCCACAGGCCAAGCAACTCGGCCTTTGAATTTGTACCCCTGCCACAGCAAAGATACCATCTGGAGATTTAACAAGACTAATAATGCCTTTACTTGTCAAGCATTTGAACCAAAACATTATTGAAAAAAATTACATCTGCCTAAATTTTAACGATGGGTAGTTATGTTGTTTCGTGGTAATCGCACCATTAGCCACGTGTTTATTTGGAGGTAGTTTTTGTGTTAATGGTATTTTTTGTTAGCATGTCTTGGCCCACGTGAATGGTACTACATCGAGCTAGATAGGTTGAGATATAACTGTAACATTCTCTAAAAACAATGTGTATGTCAAGAAAAAGTTAAAAAAACAAGATTATAGAGCAATAAAATAAAACAAATGTAAAAATAAAACATAGAAGACACACAATATAATAGAAACACAGATATATGTGGTTCGTCCAATGTGGGCTACGTCCATCAAAAAAATTTCCAAGTCCTTCCTTTATTATTATCCAACAAATGAAGGGATACAAGCTATATCACATCTATTGTAACTTCCTCTTCTTTCTCTCACAGACTCCTCTCTCGGAATACAATATTCACTAAACTACCCTAACATAACTTCTACCTTCAGATCTGCGACCTAATAATGAATATTCAAGATTGACTACAAAATTACAATATAAAATACAAAGATAATATAGCTTCCATTTCCTAGCCTCTTAAAATAAACACAGTGATCAGAATGATATCTACTATAACCTTGTTTTGTCATAAACCTCTCAAACTTCAAATACCACTACCTTGGAGCTTGTTTTCGGCCATATAATCTCTTCTTCAACCTACATACCAAATTCTCCTTCCCTTTGATCTCATACCCTTGTGGTTGTTGCATATAAATCTCTTCATCTAAATCTGATGCAAGAGCATCCTGCCTTTAAAAACTAGTCATCTTGATAAGGCCTAGGGGGTCTTTCATTTTACTAAGAGATTTGGTTCCCTAAAGGGGTTTGATTGTAAATTCTATGTATTTTCCTAAGTTTTATAGGAATTATAGAATGTGTGAGATGGATTGTATTATGTAATTATAATCAGATCTGCTTTAGAACATATCTCGAGAATTTAAGAGGAGTTGAGAGATATTAGGATTGAGGTGGATGTCATGATGGTTTTGTGGATCTGAATGATCCTTAGGAATTTGAGTTTGAGATATTTGTGGATCTAAAAGATCCTAAATATTGATTTAAGGATAATTATTAGGATCTAAAAAAATTATGTTCAGAATCTTTTTGTTTATATTGTGCAAGCCTAAGAGCCATAGGGTGGTGGCCATCAAGTGAGGAAATAAGGCCAAAGGAGAGGTTTGAGAATGAAAATTCAAGTAAGGCTAGAAGGCCAAGGAAGGCATTAAGATGCCTATGTAAATCTATGTACAATGTGTGTATAATTGAGTAATGGAAATACTTTGTTTCGAGTAAAATTTCATGTTGAAACCCTTTGTTTATAATGTGGAGGTTAAGTCTTTTTCAAATCGAATATTGCAAGGGTTTGATCCCGAAATAGAAAATAATCCCCTTCACAATTGGTGTCTCGAGTCTCAGGTCAGTTTGTAGGTTTAAAGGTTGAGTAAGAAGGAGTCTTTCTTGGGAAAGATCTCTATAGAAAGTTAATCCTATTCAGTTTTTAAACAATGGAATTTGTAATGATCATTGATCACTTTCAAGATCAGTGATCCACGTATGTATTAGTTACAAGTATGTGTGATGATGATGGAGTAGAATATAGAGAGATCCATTGTGACCCTTGATCTAAGAGTTTAGGAGAATACCAATCGTCAGATTTCATTTGGAGTTAGAGGAAGATTGGATCGCTCATGACCATCGACCAAAAGGAGCTTAAGATCTCATTGTCAGATCATGGAGAATTTGGGATCGTTAGATCCAAAAGTAGATTTAATGAGAGTCGTCATATCTCATTACAAAGTCTGGAGTAACCCCAGTCATCCGTCAAATATTTGATTAAGTCATAATTGTTAGATCGTGGACCAATTGTAGTCATCAAATCGTGACCCATAGGAGAAATCAACGATGGAGGTCCATTTCCCCCATGGAAGTGCGTAAAGTTTAATGCTCGGGCCAATTTACGAATTAATCTAGAGCGTAGATCAATTGGGCTACATGTCACTCCTAGGCTATTTTGTGTTTCGTTGAATACCGATGAAAAGGAACTTTTTAGGTTTGCTAAAAGCAGGGATGATTTTAAGGATGGAAATTTATTTTAAAATGTAGAAACCTTTGCGAATCTTAGTAATCCTTCATATGCCAACCATAAAATGTTTGGCAATATTTTTGTAAAAATATTCAAATTTCTAACTATTTTGTATAAAATTTTGGTGATTTTTAAGGTAAAATAATTTTATCCTATAGAATTTGGACTAATCATTTTTAAAATAGCGAATCGTTTTTTGGGAAAACCCATGGAAAATTAGCCCACGAGCAAAATTTTTCCCCTAAAATCATCCATGGCGAAAAGCGTCCCATGGACACAAGCCTTTGGTCGTATGGTGTAAATGGATACACACCTGGGGACTTGGTGTTAAATCTTGATTAACACCCTGCGTGTAAGGTTATGTTCCTTCAAGTTCAGAGATAAAGGGAAAGGCCTTTGTGCCTTATGGATAATCCTTTGGTTATAGCACCAAGGTTCCATTATATAAGAGGCTAGCTAATGCAGGAGCATCAACACCCCCCCAAGTCAAAATTGGTATGTGGACCTTCCAGAAGGTGGATGTGGCCATGAGGACAAGATTTCCTCGTATTTGCTTAAGTTTGTTGTGATTTTTGACGATATTGTGGATATCAAATCGGATCTTCAATTATTTGATCCCCTTATTATAATTGTGGTTATAAATTGTAAACCTTCATGCTTAGATGGGAGGCATGCATAATGTAGAATCAAGGCTTGGCCCATAGAGGCCACAATGTAATTCGAGCTTGAATAATGAAGATGGTGTATATTTAGATACTTTTGTGTGTGATTATGGTCGTGTGTTTAATGAATTCAGTTTGTGTGTCAATCCTATATAATTCATGAGTATATATGTGTGTTGAGGATGATTGCAGGTATGAAGATGATGGGAAATGGAACATTTCTAGTGATAAAGTTGATTGATCGTCGATCACTAAAAAGTATGGTCGACGATCCAACTCTTTTGCATGAAAAATGGTGAGGGCATTAACAGAGAGGTGAACCTCGAAATGATCATAGTCGTCCGACGCTCTGACACGCGTTGCCACAATATCTATTTCATCCCCCCATAGCACAGAGATTCACACTAAGACTAAGCCCTTGAAATGCAGAGCACTTGGTCATAGGATTAAGTCTTATGTTGGAAGTTATAAGTGGAGCCAGGGAGGAGTTAGCACATGTTCACCATTAGGATTGGAAGTGCACCAGAACCTTCCATTGTCAATGACTATTTAAGTCGTGACCTTCAATCTTGATAAGTGATTAAGTTCTCCAAGGGCTTATCCCTTAGCCACCGCCTATGGTCGTATGGAACCTATGGGTGAAGGTGATGTCATTGCAATGATATGGACATTGTTACAGTCCATTATGTGGGTCTATAACCCATAGTACTTGGGATCAGGATCATTGGAAATTGGAAACGAAGGACCCCCAGATTAAATTTTCATCAAGTGGTATTAGAGCAGGGAAATATTCCCTGCATGTTGGAGAATGGAAAACAACTTCAAGTTGCAGTTAGGTAGAATTTGTTGGGAAAGTCCATAGTTGTGATTGTGGGTAGAATTGTCCAAGAGAGTGAGCAGCATGCAACATCCAGAGTAGCAGAGGAAGCTCGAAAGGCTCTAGAGGAGGTGAACATGTGATACCAAAAGATCGAGCCAGAGGAGGAGGGTCAGTGAGGTGTCAGTGGAGGCTCCATTGCCGCTCACTACTGAGCATAAGGATAAACTCAATGATACATGAAGGGAAAGAAGACCGAGATGGAGATGAATGAGATGCAGCAATGAAAACACATGATCAGTAGATCATGGAAATTTTGTACTCCAGGAGCCTGATGCAGGAGCATCAACACCCCCCCAAGTCAAAATTGGTATGTGAACCTTCCAGAGGGTGGATGTGGCCATGAGGATGAGACTTCCTCGTATTTAAGTTTGTTGTGATTTTTGGCACTATCGTGGAGATCATATCAGATCTTCAATGATTTGATCCCCATATTGTAATTGTGGTTATAAATTGTAATCATTTGTGCTTAGAAGAGAGGCCTACATAATGTAGAATCAAGGCTTCGCCCATAGAGGCCACAATGTAATTCGAGCTCGAATAATGAACATCTTGTATATTTAGATATCTTTGTACGTGATTATGGTCATGTGTTTAATGAATTCGCTCTGTGTGTAAACCCTATTTAATTCATGAGTATATATGTGTGTTGAGGAACATTTCAGGTATGAAGATGACAGGAAATGGCATATTTCTAGTGATGAAGGCAATCGACCGTCAATCACTAAAAATGATCAACGACATTCCAACCCTTTCGCATGACAAATAGAAAGGGTGTTAACAGAGAGGCGAACTTCAAAATGATCATAGTCTTCCAACGCTCTAACATGCGTCCCCGCAATATTTATTTTGTACCCCCATAGCACAGAGATTCACGCGAGGAATAACCCCCAAAATGCAAAGCACATGGTCACATAATTAGGTCTTATGCCCAAAGTAATAAGTGGATCCAGGGAGGACTTAACACTTGTTTTCCATTAGGATTGGAAGTGCACCAGAACCATCCATTATAAATGACTATTTAAGTCATGACCATCGATCTTGATAAGCGATTAAGCACTCCAAGGGCTTAGCCCTTATCCACCACATATGGTCGTATGGAACCTATGGGTGAAGGTGACATCTTTGAGATGATATGGACACTATTATAGACCATTATGTGGGTATGTAACCCACAGGTCCCAGGATCAGGATCATTGGAAACTAGAAATGAAGGACCCCCAGATTTCATTCATCACTAACAAATAGATCATGTAGTATGGAAATGAGGAAATTAAGTATGTGGTTAGATGCAGGGTCACAAGAGCTCAAAGTTTAGCTTCCAAAAGCTAAGAAGGGACCCTAGTGCAGAAACATGGAATGAGACTTTAGGGTAAGTATTTTATGAAATTGGGATCAAAGTTGAACTATGAGAAGTTGAGAACTTTGCACGAATTAAAGGAGAAGTTCCCATGAACTTCTCAAGGAGAGAGATTGCTTGTCGAAGCTGACAACTTAAAAGAGTTCCAAAAAGCTATTAAAGAGCTCAAAATTGAGTGCTAACGAATTTGTAATTGCAAGGTTTGAAGTCTGTTGAAAACCTTTGGAAGCAATGATCCTTGGACAGCCTTATGACGGGCTTATAGAGAAGCAATGAATGTTTATAAAGTTGCATAATTGTGCGTAGACCTGGTATGTTATCAATTTTGGTATCATAGCATGATTGTGTCTATTGAAGAATTTAATTGCAAGGATCAGATCAAATGTAATTTCTCATTTGAATTTCGTTGGTATTATTATAGCCATAGTGGTGTAGAGAAATCAATAAGCATTGACAGAGAAGGATTGAGCTCTTGGAGAAAGGACATTGATGTTCTTTAAGGCTACAAAGATAAAGTTGCAATAAGACATTGCAAATAGAGGATTGGAATGCAAATTGATGTAGAGGCATTGTATAGAGGAGTTTAGATTTAATCTGACAGAACATAGAGTTGTCCATTCAAGTACAAGGAGTGGATAGACAAGATCATAAACAAATCTTGAAGATATTGATGATGTTTTTTGTTTTTTTTGTTAACTCTATTTTAAAGATTATGTTTGCAGGTTGGAGTTGATAAGAAAGGTTGATAGCAGCAAACAACTAGGAGAGTTGTGACAGAGAACCATTCGTGTTCTTGAATGCATAAGAAGAGAATTTGAGCTCTTTAAGAAAACTGTGGCAAAGAACCTAATAGTTCCATCTAAGGTTGGAATAAGGAGGACAAGTTGAATGTTCTCAAGGGAAGTGGATAACTGCAGAAGCCTAAGAGGAGCAGATGTTGCTCAAGAGGTTATAAGAGAGAGTGAACCACAGAAATACTAGAGGACTGGTTTATGGAGAAGGCTTGGTAAGGTATGGGTAGCAGGATAATGGAGAGAGCTTGTTACAAAGGCTTGAGTGCAGTCCACAAGTGCACAAAGAAAAGTTCACAGGGAGATGAAGATAATGACTATTGATGATCATTGCATGGGTTCAAAAAGAAGACACAACATAGGAAAGAAGGATTCCAAGACAAATGACATAAATAGGATGATTCAAGAGGACTATGATAGAGAGATGGATGAGCTAAAGAAGAGGCTTAATGTCATACAGATGTTGCTACAAAGGAAGATAGCAGAGAACCAGAGATGAGGATGGAAAGTGAAGAAGGTCAAGTGGCATGTAATGTAGTTATTTGCAAAGAATTTGAGGGACATATTGAGAGACCTAATGCATAGGTTGAATGCTTGGGTATATAAGGAAAAAATCATAGGAGTTGAGTTCAGATTGAGGCCATTGACTGAAGGAAAAGTTCACTATTGTGAACCAGAGCAGGGATACATCCTTAGAGAGGATGATGTTGAGAGGAGACATGTTGAGAGTCCAAAAGGCTTCTTGGAGAGTGAATATAAGAGACTTGCAAGAAGTCTCATGAATTATTTGGAGAGTTCGGATCAACAAGTGGATATGTTGACAAGGAAATCAAAGGAGGCTAGAGAGCCTAATATTTTTAAATCTGACATTTTGTGTGTGGTTGCAGGATTTACAGGTGATGGACACTCATTTGAAGTTGTCGTGAATAAGAAGGATGAAAAATAAATGTATCAAAACATTCAAAGAAGATAGGAGAAGAAGTCCATTTTGATGGAGGATGAGGCCACAGTGTCTCATGAAGACAGCCAAAAGAGATCCCATACATGTCTTGTTAGTGAGATTGTTGAGAGATGGATAGAGGAAAATGTTGCTACAATGAGTAAAGAAGAATTAGATCATAGATAGAGCCAAAGGGAAACTGAAGAAAAACATTATGATGTAATGCTTTCAAAGTGGAATGAACAGATTGGGTTGCTCAAAGAATTCATGAGAAAACGGGATTCAGAAGAAGGAAGCACAACCAGAAGAAAGAAAGCATGTTCTAAGGAGGTAAAAGTAAATTATAATTTTCAAATTAAATTGGAAAATGTAGGCATAGCAGAGAGAAACGAACATGAAGGGGAAGTAGTCTCAAGACTATTTCCTGAAGATGAAATCACACCTCAAATTCAAATTACAAAGTTGATGGATTTTTAAGAAGAGGTGAAATTTCTTGAAGAATGGTTGGCTAAATACTACAAAGAGTTTGCAGGCATAACTGATCTGAAGGAGAAGATTGAAGTTCCAAATAGCAATGGCATAAGTGAATAAGAGAGTAAGAATCTTGAAGATATAAATAAAAATTAAATGCAACATCTAGTGGACAACAACAACAATAAAGTTTAGCAAGTGAGTTGTAAGTTGTAGAGTATCTACTAGCCAAAGGACAAGTTGAACATAGAGATTGAAGTGATGAAGATGTTGATGATGAAAGTGTCCTAGAGGAGACATACTGAAGTGAAAAAGACAGTCAGAGAAGATTGCAAATGACAATGCAAGTTTACATCAACAAAGAAGAGGAACGAGGTAGAACTAGATTTGGGATCCAGGAAAGTTGCAGGAGCAACAACAATGAAACAATACAACATCGCAAGAAGGTAGTTTCAGTATTATGTTTGGGATCCATGAGGATTTTAGTAAAACGAGCACATGATCAGAAGATCATGGACATTTTTGTTCCTAGGGAGTCGGATGCAGGAGCATCATGCCTTTAAAAACTAGTCATTTTGATGAGGCCTAGGGGGTCTTTCATTTTACTAAGGGATTTGATTCCCTAAAAGGGGTTTGATTGTAAATTATATGTATTTTCCTAAGTTTTATAGGAATTATAGAATGGGTGAGTTGGATTGTATTATGTAATTATAATCAGATCTGCTTTAGAACGGATCTCAGAATTTGAGAGGAGTTGAGAGATCTTAGGATTGAGATGTATATCATGAGGGTTTTGTGGATCTCAAGGATCCTTTGGGATTTGATTTTGAGATATTTTTGGATCTAAAAGATCCCAAATATATATTTAGGGATAATTATTAGGATATGAACAAATTTTTTTCAGAATCTTATTGTTTATATTGTGCAGGCCTAAGAGGCATAGGGCGGTGGCTATCAAATGAGGAAATCAATCCAAAGGAGAGGTTTGAGAATGAAAAGTCAAGTAGGGCTAGAATTCCAAGGAATGCATTGAGATGCATGTGTAAATCTATGTACAGTGTGTGTACAATTGAGTAATGGAAATATTATGTTTCGAGTATAATTTCATGTTGAAACCCTTTGTTTATAATGTGGAGGTTAAGTCTTTATCAAATCGAATATTGTTGGGATTTGATCCTAGAATAGAAAATAATCCCCTTCACAATTGGTGTCTTGAGTCTCATGTCAGTTTGTAGGTTTAAAGGTTGAGGAAGAAGGAGTCTCCATTAGGAAATCTCTTTGTAGAAAGTTAATCCTATTCAGTATTCAAACAATGGAATTCTTAATGATCATTGATCACTTTCAGAATCAATGATCCACATATATATTAGTTACATGTATGTGTGATGATGATGGAGAAGAATATAGAGAAAGTCATCGTGACCCTTGATCTAAGAGTTTAGGAGAATATAAATCGTTAGATTTCATCTGGAGTTAGAGGAATACTAGATCATTCATGACCATTGACCAAAGGGAGCTTAAGATATTGGCGTTGGATCGGGGATAATTTAGGATCGTTAGATCTAGAAGAAGAGTTAATGAGAGTCGCCAGATCTCATTACAAACTATGGAGTAACCCCAATCGTCCATCAAATATTTGATTAATTCTTGATCGTTAGATCGTAGACCAATTGTAGTCGTCGGATTGTGACCCAGAGGAGAAATCAATGGTGGAGATCCATTTCTCCCATGGAAGTGCATAAAGTTTAACGCCTAAGCCAATTTGCAAATTAATTTAGAGCATAGATCAATTGGGCTACGTGTCACTCCTAGATTATTTTGTGTTTCATTGAATACTGTGAAAAGGCACTTTTTGGGTTTGTGAAAAGTGGTTCATGGACACAAGCCTTTGGTTGTATGGTGTAAATGGCTACACACCTGGGGACTTGGTGCTAAATCTTGGTTAGCACTCTGCACGTAAGTTTATGTGCCTTTGGGTTAAGAGATAAAGGGAAATGCCTTCTTGTCTTATGGATAATCCTTTGGTTATAGCACCAAGGTTCCCCTGTATAAGAGGCTAGTGAATAGATCATGTAGTATGGAAATGAGGAAATTAAGCTCATGGTTATATGTAGGGTCACAAGATAGATATCCTTACCAGTGATCCTTCAATGACCTTCCACACCTTATTTGTAAATATAGATATACAGCCTTCACTTGTCAACTACCCTGTTGAAATTAGATTTCTTCTCATATCTGATATAGGTCTCACCTCTTTTAGTAACCATTGGTTTCCATTCTTTTTCTTTATTTTTACCTTACCCATTCCAACAATTTGACATAGTTCATCATCACCCAAATAAACTTGTCCAAAATCATCTTGAACATAATCTTGAAAATATTTCCTATGAGGCGTGGCATGAAATGAAGCCCTTGAATCTACAACCCAAGACTCAATTGTATTATCTACAGAAATAATCAAAGCATCATGTAACACATCACCTGTTACATCTGCTTCCTGATTTTTCTCCTGTTGTCCATCTCTTTGTTTCTTTGGAGCTCTACATTATTTGCTTAGATGTCCTTTCTTCCCGCAATTCCAACACTCTATCTTTCCCAGTCTGGATTTGGATTTTCCCTTCCTAGAATTCCCACAGTTCCCTAGACTCTTTCCTCTTTCCTTTTGTCTTCCCCTTTTCTCCATGGTCAACACATTACTTGATGTCTCACTTGTGCTTTTCCATCACATTTCCTCACTAAGGATGACACCAATAACATCATCAAATTTCAGAGTGTTTGAGCCAGAGACAGAGTTACTTACAACCATGACCAAGCCATTCTAGCTTTCTGGTAATGAGCACAATATTAGAAGAGCCCTAACCTCATCATCAAAGGCCACTTTTACAGAATTTAGTTGATTAGTAACCATATTAAATTCATTTAAATGATATACAACAAACCCACCTTCTAACATCTTGATACGGATTTATGAGTGGAATGGAATGAAACCACAGATTTATAATATTAACACAGAGACACGGTGAAAAATAACAAAGATACAGTAAAACTTGACATCTATTAAATAAGAAATATGTTGAAAACTATAAAATGCAGACTAAAAACAAGCTTGTTAGAATGGTGGTAGCTTATCTTTGAGAAGAGATGTGACAGTTACGCTCATTCGCAAGAAGATGAGTGCAATGAGGCTCTGAAGGCCTTTTTACAATAAACATGAATTCCAAAAACCTAACCCTAGGAGATGAAGCATCAAAAGTCATGTGGGCCCGTTGGGCTATGTTAGTACATCAACTTCTCGGGGTCGTAAATTTTGCATACAATCTTCGTTTGGGGCACACGATAGCTCATTGGAAAAGCATTGACGAGGAGATTCATTTAGGGGATCAATCAAATCCTTCAACTATTTTTGAGGTGCCTGGTGGTGAAAAAATGTCGTTTGGGCCCTCAAAATGGCCTCGAAAGTTTGGGACCCGAAAAACTGCTAAAAATAGTAAGTTTCCAAAAAATTGTTTTGAGCCAGTTGGGTGGCCACCAATATCCTTCTGGATTAATCCTACCCCCTTATTATGAAATGGTCTCCATTGTGTTGAGTTCCCCCATCATATCAGGAATTTTTTGTTCAATTTGGCCTTGGGTGAGCCACTTGCCTTGGTGCAGGAGTTGCCCTACTTTGACAACCCGATAAAGATGGATCCTCTGTTGGCAAGTGCCCTTGACCTGTATGTCCATGATATGATCATTGGATGCATGTTCCATGCAGTCAGGGTTGATCTCTGTTGGTGCCAATTGTTCTACTATCTCTGAGGTGTCCAATAATGGTGGAAAATAAGGTCGAAGGAGGTCCACATTGAACATTGGGTGCAAGCAAAGGAAGGGGGAAAGGTTGAGCTCAAAAAAATTGTCACCCACATCCTTGGTGATGGTGTAAGGTCCATAACGGAGTGGACGAAGCTTTTGATGAGGCCATGTAAGGTGTTCTTTCTGCAAGTCCAACCAAACTTTGTCTCCCACCTGAAACTAGTGTGGCACCCGGTGTTGATCATGGCGCTATTTGTACTTGGAATTGGACTTCTGTAAAATATATTGAACCTATTGGCAGATGTGTTGGATCTGCTCAATGAACTAGGTGGCTTTGTTAGCTCCTACTGAAGCATGCGACGAGTCTGCCTGGGTGGTCACAAGGGGTAGTGCAACATCCATGGGACCCAATGGTTGTAATCCCAACCCCACCTGAAAGGGGTTGTGGCTAGTAGAGTTATGTATGGATCTATTATAGTTGTGTTGAACATAGGGAATACTCTCATCCTAGGTGCGGTGGTGCTTGGAATTGTACATGTGTAGGATGTGCACGATTATCTGTTTGACGACCTCGATTTGGCCATCCGTCTGGGGCTGGAAGGCAGTGGACTTGGTGAGCTTGGTGTCCAGCAGTGACAAAAGGCTCAACGAGAATATGTTGAGGAAATGGATGTCCTAATATGAGATAATGGTTTGTGGGATCCCAAAGTGTACCCACAAGATTTCAAATAAGAGCTTGGCAATGGTCTTTGTTGTGATCATCTTCTTGCAGGAAGCTAGAATCGCCATCTTGGAAAAGCGATCAACAACCACAAAAACACATTCATTTATTCGCTTGTTGGATAGAAGGCCCAATATGTAGTCCATTGAGATGGATTCCTGGGGCCTCTTGGGAGTAGGCAGAGGAGTGTACATGCCTTGTTTCTTAGTGGCTAGTTTGGTAATAGTGCAGGCAGTGCAGGACCGGATATACTTGTTGACATCCTGTCGAAGTTTTGACCAGTAGAAATGTCACTACATCATTGCCACTATCTTTTCCATGTTGAAGTTTCATTCCACTCGAGTGTAGTGGTCTTCGAAAATCATCTTCCCTCTCTCACTTGATGGAACACAGAGATAGCCCAGATGGCACTGTATCCCATCGTGAATATGGAAATTAGTGAGACTTGTGTTTATGCCCAACATATAATAGGTGTTGGCGAAGTCAAGATCTGTCTCATTGAGGTGGGGCCATCCAGATGTCTCGTGCCGCAAGAATCTAACACTGTGGTGAGTGTCATGACTAAAGATCGGTTGAAGAAATCAGTGACTCAGTTGGTACTTCTTGTTTTATTCTTGATGTTGAGGTGGAACTGATACAAATATATGGACCATGTTTGATGGCGATCATTTTGGAATTTTCCTTGTGTCTGCATGAACAACAGCGGCTTATGATCAGTGTGGATGACTATCTCCTTTCCAAGAATGTAATGCCTCCACTGGTGGTAGGATTTCACAATGGAGTACTTTTCTTTGTCATAAGTAGGGTACTTATGGACGACATTTGATAGTGTCTCACTATGGTAGGCCATGGGGTGGTCGTGTTGAGTGATGATTGTGCCCATAGCATAGTCTAAAGCATTTGTCTCGATCACAAAGGGTTGTTGCAGATCAGGTAATGAAATAAATGGGGTTGAGCATAATTGTTGTTGCATATCATCGAAATATTTATGTTAGTACTAGCCCCACACAAATTTTTCCTTACCACCACGCTTGGTTATTTGGCTGAGCGCCCATGCAATATGGGAGAATCCCAACACGAACCTACGATAGAAATTGGCAAGGCTTAAGAAGATCTGAAGCTCAGTGAGCATGGTTGAGGATGGTTATTCACATATGACTTTGATCTTGGTTGGATCAACATTCACACCATGCGCATCAATAATGTAGCCTAGGTACTAGACCATGTCCATGCCGAACAAGCATTTTTCCAAGTTGGCACATAGATTGTGTTGTCGCAGGGTGTGTAGAACCTGTTGAATATGTTGCAAGTGTTTCTCCTAAGTCTTGTTGTAGATGATGATGTTATTCAGATACACCACGACAAAAGAATTAGTAAAAGGATGCAAGATATCATCCATCATCCTCATGAATGTTGTTGGGGCATTTTTCAAACCAAAGGGCATGTACAACCATTCAAAAATGCCTTCTTTTGAATTGAATGCATGTTTCCATACATTTGTCTGTTCTATTGGGACCTAATGGTAGCCAGACTTCATATCAATCTTACTAAACTATTTTTCCCCCTTGCGTTGATCAAGGAGATCGTCAATTTGGGGAATTGCGTACCGATTCCTGACTGTGATTTTATTTAGGGCCTGATAATCAATGCATAATCATCGGGTCCTATCTTTCTTTTGCACCAGCACGATTAGGATTCCACAAGGTGATGAGCTTGGTCAGATGTGGCCCTTGTGGAGCATTTCTTGGATCTGACACTTGATCTCCTCATTTTCTAGTAGAGGGTGGTGATAGACTAGCCCATTGGGTAGCGATGCGACGGGGGTCAGATCGATCAGCTGCTTAACCTGATAGTGAAGAGGTACCCCAGTAGGTGATGAGAAGATGTCTTTATATTCTTCCACGACCTTACCCACTTGCTTCTGCTGCGTGGAGAGGTCTGTCGCAGAGCCCATCGATGTGGTTGCAACCATTCACTCACTCTGAGAGTGAATCACAAAGAAGACAATATTCTCGGTCTGAGAAATGACCTTCCTGCATTTCTTGGCAGAGATCAAGGAAATAGCACTATGTGGGACTACATCATGTATCCTATACAATTTCTTGTTCAAAAGTAATAATAACACTGTGCGGCCTAGACTCATATACAACATGATGTTTCCATAATAAGGTTGGCCCAAAAGAACATCACAGACTTCAAGGGGAGCAACATCAGACAATACCTCATCTTTGAATGGCTTGATGTCATACGATAGGAAAAATTGTTGGTTGACATGAATATCAATGCCTTGACGGAGCCATTTGATGGTGTAAGGTTGTAGGTGCAGTGTTGTCGGTAGGTCTAGTTGCTTGACAACCTCTGTTGATATGAGGTTCTTCTTGCTATTGTTATCAATGATGAAGTGCAGCAGAGTGCCTTTCACCTACATATGTGAATGAAAGAGGCACTCTCCTTCCTCTGTCTCATCAGTTTCACTGGGCTAGATCTTGGTGGTAGCAACAATGGCACCGGGTTCCACATCAATGATCCAAATCCCATTTTTTGGTTCTGAATCAGAGTCAGAGCCTGCATATGATTCAGAGGATTTTACCTCAGCCACCAATGATTTCTTTGAGTGACAATCAGCAGTGTTATGCCAGGGGATCTTATGGAAGTCACACCACTTCCCGATATCTTTCTTTGTCTTCCCATTGTCATTCTTTGCTTGTGGCTTGGACTAGCTGTCGTGATGTTTCCCATATTTGCTCCGTCCTTTTTTTTTCGGGTTGGGGATGCCCTTTCCCTGCTTCTGCTGTGAGGGGTTCCCAAACCCAAATTGTTGTGTCTTTTGTTTAAGATTCTACTCGATTTTGATGACATGTCGATAGACAGCGCGCAAGGATGAGATGTCCAAAAAATCCATTTTTGTCTGGATGTGTTTATGCAGACTGTCACGGTACTTGAGCACCAGATGTCACTCAGAATATTTGATACCCAGCTTGGTGTGCAAGGTATGGAAGACATTGGTGAACTCTGTCACTATTTGGTCTCTTTCTTGCCATAGTGTGGTCCATCTTGTATACAAGTCGTCATAACTTCCAACAAGGTAGTTTTTTTCCTTAATAACATCCCTGAAGGAACCCCAAGTGGGTGAAACTACAAATAATGTGGATCCCTCTATTTCCTTTTGCTCACAGAAAGTCTCCCACCAATCTTTGACATAGGGGATGGCCTTGAGGAACGCAAATGTAATCTTTTCTCTATCGGACAAGTTGTGGACAGAAAAATATCCTTCTAGAAGGTTTAACCATTTATCTATGGCATTTGCATCTATTTAACCTTCAATTATAGGATTATCAAAATTTGTGTGTACCTTAAAGGAGGTGGCACCTCTGTTTGTGGTGGATGCGTCGCTTGTCGACAACCATTGAAGGATTTGTGCAAAGTTGTCCATCATCTCATTCTTTGGTTGCTCAAGGGATTCCTCGAGCAACATTTTGAAAGGATATCATGTCTCGTTGTCTTAATTTTCGCCCTCTATGTACGTTTTATTGGGCATGCGAGAGTAGTTTTCCTCAAGAGAAATAAGTTGGAGACCCAACTCTCTATACTATAATCGTGTCAGGGACATGCATTAAAAAAACGATAAGGAGCAGACTACTCTGATACCACTGATCTAGATTTATGAGAGGAACTAAATGAAACCACGGATTTAGAATATTAACATAGAGACATGGTGAACAATAACATAGATACAATAAAACTTGACTTCTATTAAATAATAAATATATTGAAAACTGTAAAATGGAGACTGAAAACAAGCTTGCTATAATGGTGGCAGCTTATCTCTGAGAAGAGATGTGGCATTTATGCCCATTCGCAAGAATATGGGTACAATGAGGCTCTGAAGACATTTTTATAATAAACATGAATGTCAAAACCCTAGACATCCAAAAACCTAACCCTAGGAGATGAAGCGCCAAAAGTCATGTGGGGCCCATTGAGGTAAGTTAGTACATCAATTTCTTGGGGTTGTAACTTTTGCATACGATCTCAGTTTAGGGTGCACGATAGATCATTGGAAAGGTATTAATGAGGAGCTTCATTTAGGGGGTTCAATAAGAGCATTTAACTACCATTGAGGTGCTCGATTGTGAAAAACTATCGTTTGGGCCCTCAAAATGGCCCTAAAAGTTTGGAACCCGAAAAACTACAAAAAATAGTAAATTGTCAAAAAGATATTTTGAGCCGGTTGGAAAAGGTGGGTGGCCACCAAGATCCTCCTAGATCACATATTCATATTAAATAATCACTTCTTTATAATTACCTTGATGGAGGCCGAGGGTTTTTCATATAGTCTAGTCAGTGCCTTCATTAGATCCTTCGTTGTTTTTTCTTTCGAAATATTGAAAGCCATCGATGTTGCCATGCACAGTCATATCGCTCCTAGTGTATTTTTGTCAAGGACCTCCCATTCTTCATCCTTCATGGTTGTCAGATTCTTTTTTATTCCACCCAGTGGTAGGAATAGATTCTTATGATATAAATAATCTTCCATTTGCATCTTCCATAGTTGGTAGTTTTGGCCGTTAAATTTCTCGACCCGAAACTTTCCATCTTTTGTCATTGCTCCCACTCGAACCATGAACCCTCTTTTATTGCGATTTACCTTTGGCTATGATACCAGTTGTTAGAAAAATAGGATCATAGAGAAATAAAATAAAACAAATGTGGAAATAAAACACAGAATATACATAATACAATAGAGAAACAAATATATGTGGTTCACCCAATGCGAGCTACATCCACCAGAGAAATTTCCAGGTCCTTCCTTTATTTTTATCCAAGAAATGAAGGGATAAAACCCACAACACATCCATTGTAACTTCCTCTTCTTTCTCTCACAGTCTCCTCTCTCAGAATACAATATTCACTCTACTACCCACATAGCCGCAATACAATTCCTCATAAAAAAGAGTTTCCTTCTAGGGGAAAAAACCCTAATACAACTTCTATCGACATATCTGTGACCTTATAATGAACGGTCCAAATTGACTACAAAATTACAATATTTGAATTGCATAAAAAAAAATTATGGCCCCCTCAAAGCCGAAGGGGGGGGAGAATTGTGTATCCTACAGTGTCTTTGACTTGCATATAAATTAGGAAGATAATTAAACTCCATAACCAACAAAAAGTTCATAGAAAATCAACATAATTTTATAATTCAAAAATATATCTTATTTTTTAAACACAAAAATCCATTCATTTGTTTGGAAGCACAACATTTCCACAACATTAGATAAAAACATGAAGACTTGCATAGCCACCTAAAACTTAATTGAGAAAAGGTTCGTACAAATGTTAAATTTATCAAACCTAATCTTTAGTTGAAAAAAAACTAAAATTGTTTGAATATTCTTAAACAATGTCACGAAGTTGTTAAAGGACTTGTGTACTACTAAATCTAATTCTTCCTTGGAACTAGAAATTCGTAGCTCGATGTAGTAGCTAAAGCAATGTATATACTTAACAAGATCTAGACACCATGAGCCATCTCATGAGGTTGTTGCATGATGAGGTGGAGCATAATAAATGTATGACTGAAATTTTGTTTGTAGAGAAAGGATGGCATGCCGCTTATAGAATAGGTTATGAAAATATTGAAAAGAAACTATAGTAGTTTTATCCAATAGTTTAATGAATTGGAGAGTATGGTTACTTTGTGTTTTATGAGTATTACCATATATTTTGCCAGTTCCACAGCATTTGTAATAAAATAAGTGAACTAAAATAGTGTGTGAATTGTCCAATATGAAACGACAAGTGTACAAAGATCTTAGCACAAAATATTAGTGAACTTTATCAATTGTTGTTCTAAACGAGATGAAAGGCCATTGGGTTCATAATATATGCCCTGATAGTATTTCTAAGCATCTCTTTAAGTGTAAGTATCATTTGAATAAAACGTTTTAGGATCTCATTCTCTTTTTTTCGAGTGTTTTAAAGTTTGTATGTGTTAATCCTAGTGTTTTGTGATATGGAAAGATAAAAATATATTTTAAAACATCCTTGGATTATAGTTGTTTTTTTTTTAGTTTTTTTTTTTTTTTTTATCAAGATATACTCAACTATCTATGTATTGTTTGACATTATTAGCTTTATAGATCCAGGTTTATTGTACTACTAGCATAGATTGTTGATTAATCAGTGAATTTGCAAGTCATTGTTATTGATTAATGGATGACTTTTTTCTAAAATGATTCCTAGACCTAAAATTTGTTGAACTATAAAATGTTGTGCTTCAATCAATATTTTGAAAATTTGACAATAATAGTAAAAAAGTCATTTAAAATTAAAATAATTCTAATTCATTTTTATTGTTCTAGATTTTTTTTTCTATTTTTTTAATTTGTAGTTTAGTTTTTTCCAAGATAACAATTTTAGACCCTGCTGATTTTTTGTCGAGTCCAAGTTCACAACACTAGTAGAATTGTTTTTTAGAATTTTTACACTTTTTTATGATAGTATTCTATAAATATTGGAGTTGTCATGGTGCAATAGCCTACTTGTAGAATTAGGGAACTATTACTGTGAGCCCTTATCTGTTTATAAGGGATTTCCCATTCAACAATAATAAAGCCAATGATGTTTTTCTAGAGAATGATAGTGAAATCTATGTAATTATGGCATTAGGGTTTATGGTGTGTGTTTTATTATGACATTTCATTGGATTGAGTTGTAACTAGTTTAGTTTCTATTAGGAGTTATGTTATGTATACATGCAACATTCTCCATGGAGAAATTTTCTCTATTCACAATAATGTGTATGCATCTTAATGTCTTACAATGAATTTATAGCTTTGATAGAATGACATGAAAGTGAGGGATGAACCCAAAAAGTATTTCTTGTTATAATCCAATAGAATTATGTGCCTAGTTTTGCAAACTCATAATGAATTTGCAAATTTTTAGAAGTATGTGATTGATTATAAAATCTAATAATGACTTCTCATAGTGTGGGAAAAGAAGGACAACCAAATAGTTGCATAATGTGTATGGCTATAAAATATATAAATAATGCATTGCATAATAATAATAATAATAATGTTAAACTAAGGGACACAACTTAAGTAATGGACACAAGTGTTCGCCTTCGTGACGAGTCAATGCATATAAGTATACCCTCACAAGGCATTGTATATTATATCTCATTCATTCATTTATCAATCATAAATATCTATCCTATATGGATTTCTCATTGTTTTCTTATTTATTTTGGATATTTAGAGTATGACTTAAATTGGTTCATTCCATTAGCATAAAATCCCTTTCTTGGGCACTTTTGTTGATCCTAGATTTAAGTCAGCCACATTTTTTTGGATTTTTTCTAATCCCCAAATATGTGACTACAAATTGGCCTTTGGCCATTTGAAGTTCAAAATTTATGCTACAAATTGAATATTTGGTTGTCATACATTGAAGTTTCACGATGACCAGATATTACCAACAATAATTATTTGTTGTAGCCACCAACCATACTAGAGCGGCCTCCAAAATACATTGAATAATTATGCATGAGCAGAAGAAAAAGAAATCAACATTTTGATTAATACAATCATGTGTGGAAAAAAAACAAGGAAAGAAAATAAATCTATGAATTAATCAATAATAAATATTAATTAAATTATTCGTATGATAACCACCAACATACAATCATCTCTATGAAGAATTCAACTCATTACCACCACTTGATTCTTCATCTTAAGTAGTATAGATCATTAGTACTAGTATTTGCATCGTGGAGGATTAATTAAATTTCCAATCATAATTCTTGAACAAATAGTTTAGAGGAATGTGAAGTGGCAATTCAAACTATATTGTCGTTACATTAATTCCCAATTGAAGGGTTATAAGAAAATTATAACATCATTGACCATTCTATATTAAATCTATAGGGAAGTTGAAATCACAGGAAATACATGATCTCATGCAAATTTTCGTAATGCAAAGTAGGCTACTTCACCCATCTATCTATTCCCACCATCAATCGAGCACACAAGAGAGACGCTTATAACACGTATGCCTTGCTAGAAAAAAAATAATAATTAAGCACACATTCACTAGCAAGACAACGAGTAGAAGTCCACAAGTTGTTAGCGAAGAAATTGTAACATTGGAATAACAACATGGACCTTGAAACTAATAGCCACCATCCTAATAGTTTCCATCCTTGCGATCGAAAAGCACAACCTTTTAAATCACCCATTGAAAAAAGGTTAAAAGCAAATTAGTGAGAAAGGTAAAACAGGTTAAGAAAAAAATAATATATACTTTAAAGTTACAATTTTTTTGGATTTTATATATAAATCACGTCGTAAGTTGAAAAGCTATATTAAATTCCTTGGAAAGAAGGTGAAAATGTGCGTATGTTACTTAGGTAGTGTTCCTTAGTTTTATTTTTTTTATTATTATTATGTAATGTGTGTATTATAGTCATAATGAATAATAGTTGATATACACAAAAATATCCAATGTAGTGATGAAAGATAGTTGAAATTCATATATGATAAATAATTATAATTTATAAATGAATGAATGAGATGTGATATGCAATGCATTGTGGTAGTA
Organism: Picea engelmannii; assembly: GCA_009831015.1. Taxonomy (NCBI): domain Eukaryota; kingdom Viridiplantae; phylum Streptophyta; class Pinopsida; order Pinales; family Pinaceae; genus Picea; species Picea engelmannii. The sequence goes on along the minus strand of ML776747.1, from coordinate 408,391 downwards.
TACTTATATGCATTGACTAGTTAATAAGGTGAACATTTATATCCCTTAGTTTAGTTTGGTAGTAGTAGTAGTTATTATGATGTAATGCATTATTTATATATTTTAAAGTTATTACATTGCTTCTTTATTCAAGAATGTTTTGTCCTAAAAGCATTTTATGGAAAAGGCTACATCTTTATTCTAAATTATAATACCTTCTCATAAATCATCATTCTTGAAGTTAAATGTATAGCCAAAGGTTAGATCAACGAAAGTGCCTTGGAATGGGCTCTAATAAACCAAGATAATGAACAATAGTTCATATACACAAAATATCCAACATAAGAATGAAAATAGTTGAAATTGATATAGGATAAAGAATTATAATTAATAAATGAATGAATGAGATATGATATACAAAGCATTGTGACATTATACTTAGTAGCTGTGAAGAAGAACAACTGTGTTCATTACTTAGGTTATATCTCTTAGTTTAACATCATCATCATCATCATTGTTGTTGTTGTTGTTAATTATGTTGAAGGTGTTGTTAAGGGGAGGTTCCTCTAGAGGCCTTTGTTATCTGTCCAATACCTATAAGAACTTGCCATATGTTCACCAGCAACGATGAATCTTCTCTCTCCATGTGTCTTCTCCTTCACCGACTCCAAACTTTTACTCCTCAATAGGCGGCAACTTCTAGGTTTCTTCTTCATTTTTATGCTATTGGTTTCTTCGCTAGACTCCACCACTTGGGAGCAAAAGCAAAGGGTGAAACCCCAAATTGACCTATGTGCTTCCACTCTCATGGAGACCCAAGAATTCGGTGAGATGATGGAGCATGTGGACGAAGCCAATTTTTCCTTGGATGGCTTAAATCTCAGACAACCCCTAAGGATTCAGCGTGCATGATCTAAAAATGAAGAAGACTTGAAATACTTGAAAATTATTGCAAGT
>ML776747.1:368844-401401 GCA_009831015.1 Picea engelmannii | reverse complement strand
TTACCAAACCGTAACGCGCTCCAGGTCACGGGCATATGGTTAATACATGAGACCAAAAGTTATGTTAAAAAAAAAAAACACCCCGCGCACATTCCCGCGCTTTCTTTTCAACAGTGGTCATATAAAAACTATGGGTTATGTTTTATAAACCCGCGCCAACCGTCGGATTATATGGCATGGTCATATACAAAGAGCAAACGATCACGGGCTGGGGTCAAGCCCCGGCCCGACCCCCCGCCAACGGTCATATAACTCAAAGTTAAATAAATATAAACCCATACATATGTTAAGTCGTAACCCATGGTCCGTTGGTCGGACGGTCATTGCGAAGGCGTTAGGTGAAGGGGAGGTCCGGGGGTCGAACCCCGCGGATTCCCACATAATTTTACATAACCATATAAACCAAACAATGAGTGACACGTGTCGCCCATGGATTGGGCCACATGTCCTCATACCATTTTCCATCCAACAAACACGTGTCATTCCCCGATTCGACAATTGCCAACCAATCAACACCTACCACGTCACCACTGTACGGTTGTACGGTCCTGCCATGTCAGACCGTACGGACTGGTACAGTCAGCATCAAATTTTTTTCCCTGTTTGGCTTGACGAATAGATCGCGATATCTTCTCCATACGGAGTCCATTTGACAAAGTAAATATACCGCCGGAATCAGGAAGACGAGACAGACGCAATGGAATTGTTTTTGTCGCATTCCGAGCACTTTGAAATTTGAGCAAAATTTGATCCCCTGATCAGTGCAAGCCTTGTTTCTTTGCTTTATATTTTCAGTATTGCATAATAGAGGTGCCCGCTCAAAATAAAAGGGTAAGAATTATGTTATGTTAACTTGGAATTGATTTGCTTGTTGTTTTAGTTAATTTCGCCATGATCGCAAACATCTCTTTCAAGGCATTGGTACGTCGGATTACAACTACAAAGTGACCAAGTATCTATATGTCACTTCTTATGATTGATGGAGTGATTAATGTTGACTTCTATAGGTTTGTGTTCTTCTTCCTTTCATTACAAGTTACAATATTTTCCACTTGCAATTAACGACAGAATGTTGATGGTATGTGTAACATGTGCCTTCCAATTTATTCTATTAGTTTGAAGTTTACATCCTTTTGATACAAATCCAATTGCAATTGCAATTGAAAGGTCTCATCCTAGGCCTAAATTTTTGTGCATACTCGCAATTAGGGAGTTCATGGCATGAGCATGGCATCTCTGTTCTGGAGTCTGAGAAATCCATTTGTTATATTTGATTGCAGAGTGATTTGTTAAGGGCCATTTGATATCAGGTTTGATATGTATTTAGTCACTTGTTGCTATATAGATCTATGTTGATCAAAAATTTTGATCACCTTGATTTTCCACTCTATGGAATAATATAAAAAAAAATCATATCAAGAGGAGAAAATTGTGTATGATCATCAGTTCATGGCGTATCCCTCAGTCTCAGCTTCATCATGCATTTTATGGAATCAAAATCTGAGTACGTATGCCCAAGATAATCATGATTTTATCCAACCACCTGATCTTCCATGAAGGGCACTTCTTCCATGTGCAACACTTAGTCTTATTATTCTTATTACTCTCATTATTCTCCATCTCCATACTTAGCCATTTTTCAACTTCCTCTCTTATCCCTTCATTTCTCTTCTTATCTCATACTTAGTCATTTCTCTCTTCCACTCTACTTTCCATACTTAACCTTTTCCATTTTCATTTCCACGTTCATTTTCATAATTTTCCATTTCCCTTTTTCTTTTTCCATTTTCCATTTCTTTTCCACTCCATTTATTTTCCATTATTTCATTTTCCATTTCCACTTTTTGTTTTCTTTTTCACTTTCCATTCCTTTTCTTTCAATTTTCCTTTCTTATTTTCCTTTTCATGTAACTATTTCTATCTTCCAATGTAACTCCATGATTTACTTTCCTCCCCAACACTTAGACAAATTTCTTATGATGTATCACGGGTCCACATGACTTTTATGATCCTCTCGATCCACTTATTAATACTTAGTCTTCTTACAACTCTTCCTCTTACCGCGTCGTCATTTGTTTACCCCTCCGTCCCAATCCTCCTGGTCCACTTCTTAATACTTAGTCTTAATACTTAGTTTTTCTTACAACTCTTTTTACTAAGTCTTACCTCATCCACCGTCCTCTTGCCGCATCATCATTCCCTTACCCCGTCATTCTGATCCTCCCGGTCCATTAATTATTTTTACTAAGTCTTACCTCATCCACCATTCTCTTATCGCAGGTCTGTGGTGATTTTTATGACTCTTCCATATACTATACCTCGATCCCGCTCATCCTCCATCTCGCTTGTGTATAGTCCTTCTCAACACTTAGACATTTTACAACTCTTTTTGCCAAGTATTACTTCCTCATCCTTACCTTTTGCATTCTCCTATTTTTCTGCCAACCTTTCATTTAAATTTTTAATATGGATTAATTATCCTAAGTTTATTTTTTATTATTTTTGTGCACAACTCCAAATGACATGTGACAGTTACGTGGATCAATCCTTGGGTGACATATGGCAGGTGACTGAGCCATGAATTTTTAATATGGATTAATTCTCCTAAGTTTGTTTTTTATTATTTTTGGGCACAACTCCAAATGACATGTGGCAGTTATGTGGACCGATCCTTGGGCGACATATGGCAAGTGGTTGAGCGATGATTGGGCAGTGACTAACCGACCAAAATATTACCAATTCACAATTTTTTCTAAGGCATGAGAGCTACACTAAGTCCTCCATAAGCTCCTTTATTTCACATGAATCATATGGAAATAATTTTCAATATAAACATTAAATTATTCACCCTCCATAATGCATGTGGGACTAAAAAGGGCAGATTTAAATCAAGGGATAAGATTGATCGACGAAGCAAATCAACGAATGTTGAGCGACGATCTTCCAAAGCTCGTAACTCTTGATCCAGACGTCCATTTTGGGCAAGTGATACCTTGTTGGAAAGGTAATTTGACAAGGAAGACAATGGAATAGTTTTAAATGGATGGATTTTTCCATAATTTTTCTAGAAATTAAAAGAATAGTCAGCTATGTTTTCATGACTTGTTGGGAAATCTATTTGGAACCTCGACTTCCCGAGGCTATAAATTGTGATCCAAACCTCCAAATTTGACTCGAGAGGACTCGTTGGAAAGCTAGGATAATGAATATTATTTCTAGAATGGTTTCCATGGATGAGAATTCATTTATCATGATTGGAAAATTAAAATATAGTCCACTTTGTTTTTAGAAAATCAACTTTAATTTTTGGAAGTAAAATTGATTAAATATCTTTTATAAAAAGATGAAGTGGGTCCCACTTGGAGGCACTAAATTCAGTGACCTAAATTAATTAATAATTATTCAATCAAATATTAATTAAAATGATTTACTCGTTATTCCAAAAATAGGAAGCACGTGGAAACTTCTAGAAGAATAGAAACCCTAACTAATAGAGCAAAGCATTTCCAAGAAGCATTGGGAATAGATTTAAAAGAAAGAGAGCATCATCGAAGAAGGGTTAGAGATAATCAAGATAGAATTGTTTAGCCTTCAGTACGCAGCCAACTCTCTCATAAGCAAATATAGACCTCCATTTTTCTTTCTTCTTCTTCTTCTACATAATTTCTCTCAAAGCTTTTTGTTTGTATATTTGAGATCGAGCATAAGGTTGAGTTTTTTGAGTGTTTTTTATTTTATTCTTTTAGGTCTCTTCCTAAAAATTTCAATGTGATTATTTTATAGACACACATATGACTCATAAATGTAAACCATGATTATTTAATTGATTCATGGAGGTTTAGTTCTTGCATTTGACATGCTTTATTTATGAGCACTAGTAAATCGGTTTACTGAAATGCTTTATAATGTTAAATATCTTCATGTATTAAAATCCATAGAGATATATTTTGGGGTATAAATTTAATGATTTCTTAGACTTTGGGATTTGAGTATGAGATTTTTGGAGTATGCTCATCAAATTATTTTTCATTTTTGAATACAATACTCATTTAAAGTTTTCTGAAGTGATCAACACCATTTCACTCTTTTTCTTGTGAGAAAATATGGATGCATATCATGCTTGCATGTGTTTTAGAAGGATGTTATAATGAAGCTGAGCATATATATTATTTTGGACTTTCTTTATGTTTTTACTATAAATAATATGCTTGGTCCATTTCCAGGCAATGTTGCACTCAAAGAGAAATCTGGATATCAAGAACCATTTCAGATAACAACTAAAGAAATAAATATTTGGGGCTTGTTGTTTAACATTCTCCTATTTGACAGTCCAGTCCAAGAACATCGATCTACATATTTCAGAAAAACATAGAGGAGTACCACCTCTTTAAAAACGCATGGGGATTTATCCTTGTGAGGTTGTTGTTGAGATTTTGACCAATCTGAACATCAACATTTTTGGTGACTCTGTTGGGGATCAATTTATTTTCAAGGTATATAAGGCTTTTTTTTAGATATGATTGGGGAACCAGTGTCTCCATGGTTCAAAGTTTCAAAAAGGAGATTCAAGAAGACTACTACTTGTTCTAGATGCACAGGGTTTATAAAAAGATTATTCAACGCTATTTGAATGACCTCGGAGATATTGTTCCTGGATCTTTGAGAACAAGTCAGATATCATAATATTTGAAGAGCCAAGAAATATCAAATATTCGAGACGATGAATTCCCCATTGAAAAAACTCTTAAATACATTGGAAACTCCATAGGAAAGATTCAATAATCTCAAGAAAATCCTCATGGTGACTACACCAAATAATTTCGTTCATGTCATGATACTCCTTTGCCTTCTGCACTAGTCCCGTCAATGAAATTTTAAGACGCAACAAAAAGGAGAAGCACCCAAAGAAGGAAGTGGGCATAGAATCCCTTTAAATCGGCAAGGAGTAGATTTTCAAATGCCAAACATTTCTATTGAAAAATTTCCCACATTCTTTGGGAATACTTCAGAGGATGCATAGCAACATTTATTTAAATTCAAAAGTACATGTGATGTTTTCAATATCTCTGAAGATAATATTACATGTCAATTATTTGCACAAACTCTGTATGTGAATGCTCATGAATGGTTCTTTTCATTGCTTCATGGGACCATTACCAGTTGGAATGCATTGGAAACTTCATTTGTTGAAAATTACATCCCAAGAGTACACCCATATACCATTTTCTGGTGTTTTCAATGTTGTTTCCCACCCACACTCTCCAATATGGACACAAGATAATGAAGTGAGTGATTTGGAGGAAAAATCAAATCAAAGATTGGAAATTTTTTATGAATTGAGTCATACTGCTGAAACTGAAAATAAGAATTCCAATTTGCAAGTGCAAGATTTTAGCTTCTCATATACTCCATATGAGGATCTTTCAGGCATCAATTTTGATAATGAAATTGAGGAGTCTCCACTAAATGTACAACAAGATTTCAACCAACATTCTCATGTAGAAAATGTTACAACATGTTTGCAATGGCCGCATCTTGATGATGAAAAGTCACAAGAACATTGGCAACAAGAAGAATTGGTGGAAGAAATTAATCTTGAGAACAATGATGGGCAAGATTGTCATTGCACAAAGGAAGAATGCTTTCAAGACATTGTCAATGAATCAAGAATCTTGGATGTGGTTGGGGATAAGGAGAAAGATGAAAATATTTTCAAATGTGGGAAACTTCTCATCCAACCAAAGATTGCAACACCCATGAGCAACTGAGAATTGATCTTATTGAATCATGGTTCCAAAGTATTGTTGGCCAAGCAATGCAATCAGATTTTCGGCACATTTGGCTCAGTTTCACTTCAGTACACTTTGGGCATGCTCTTGAATCCTTTATAGCAACCTCGATGTGTCTCCCAATTCTTGAGTTCATTCCACGAATCAGTTAGATGCTTGAATGGCTCCATTGGAAATCTACTTACACTTGAAAAGTGTCCCTTTCCTCCAAGTAGGTTAAGGTAGGTAGATCTTGTTTGTACATAGTTTGTTTCTTCAGTCCAAAGTTTTGCATAATAAAGCAATTTCTATATGGATATAATGTTTGAAGATGACTCCATATCCCAATGAAGAAGGAAGTTGGTCTRATTATGGTGTTCTCAGCAACCCATAGGGGGTCATTGGAGCTAGTTGTTGATAAAAAAAAAYGATCCCCTTGATTTTCCACTTTTGGGAATAATATTAAAAAAAAAACATATMAGCAAGAGGAAATTGTGTATGATCATCAGTTCATGGCATATCCCTCAGTCTCAGTTTCGTCATTCATTTTACGGAATCAAAATATGAATCTGTATGCCCAAGATACTCAGAATTTTATCCAACTGCCTGATCTTCCATGAAGGRCACTTCTTCCCTGTGAAACACTTAGTCTCGTCACTCTCATTACTCTCATTATTCTCCATCTCCATACTTAGTTATTTTTCAACTTCCTCTCTTATCCTTTCATTTCTCTTCTCGTCTCATAATCTCATCTCATAYTTAGTCATTTCTCTCTTCCACTTTACTTTTCATAYTTMACCTTTTCCATTTTCCTTTCCACGTTCATTTTCATAATTTTCCATTTCCCTTTCTTATTTTCCTTTTTCTTTTTCCATTTTCCATTTATTTTCCACTCCATTTTTTTTCCATTATTTTATTTTCCATTTCCACTTTCTATTTTCTATTTTCTTTTTCTATTTTCCTTTCTTATTTTCCTTTTCACATAACTCTTTCTATCTTCCAATGTAACTTTGTGACTTACTTGCCTCCCTAACACTTAGACAAATTTATTATGGCTTACTGCGGGTCTGCGTGAATTTCATCGGCATTCCCTTACCCCCGTCCTCTCGATCCTCTCGATCCACTTCGTAATACTTAGTATTTTTACAACTATTTTTACTAAGTCTTACCTCATCCACCATCCTCTTACCATGTCATTGTTCCCTTACCCCACTATCCCAATTCTCTCAATCCATTAAATTTTTTTACAACTCTTTTTACTAAGTCTCACCTCATCCACCATCCCCTTATCGCGAGTCCACCGTGATTTTTATTACTCTTCCATATATTATACCTCGATCCCTCTCTCCCGTGCGTGTTCCATCCTACTTGTGCATGGTCCCACAACTTCTCAATGCTTAGACATTTAACAACTCTTTTTACGAAATATTACTTCCTCATCCTTACCTCCTGCATTATCCTATTTTTTCGCCAACCTTTCATTTAAATTTTTAATATCGATTACTTATCCTAAGTTTATTTCTCATTATTTTTGGGAACACCTCTAAATGAAACGTGGTAGTTTTGTGGACAAATCCTTGGGTGACACATGGTAGATGATTGGGCGATGATTGGGCAGTGACTAGGCGACCAAGATATTACTAAGTCGTGAATTTTTCTAAGGCACGAGAGCTGCACTAAGTCCTTCATAAGCTCATTTATTTCAAATGAATGATATGGAAGGAATTTCATTATAAGCATTAAATAATTTACCCTCCACAATTCAAGTGAGACTAAAAAGGGTGGAGTTAAATCAAGGGATAATATTGATCCACGAACCAGATCGATGGTTGTTGAGCAACGATCTTCCAGAGCTCATAACTCTTGATCTAGACGTCCGTTTTGGGAAAGCGATACCTTGTTGGAAAGGTAATTTAACAAGGAAGACAATGGGATAGATTTCAATGGCTGAATTTGTCCATAATTTTTCTATAAATTTAAATAACATTCAGCTTTGTTTTCATGACTTGCTGGTAAATCTATTTGGAACCTTGACTTCCCGAGACTATAAGTTCAAATCTAGACCTCCAAATTTCGCTCAAGAGGACTTGCTAGAAAGTTGGGATAATGAAGATTATTTCTAGAATGGTTTACATGGCTGAGAAGCAATTTATCATGATCATAAAATTAAAATACAATCCACTTTTTTTTAATTAAAATACAGTCCACTTCAATTTTGGAAGTAACAGTTTATTAAATATATTTTATAAAAGGATGAAGTGGGTCCCACTTGCAGGAAAAAATTTCAATGACCTAAATTCATTAAGAAGAACTCAATCAAGTATTAATTAAAATGATTTACTCTTTATTTCAAAAAGAGGAAGCACATGGAAACTTCTAGAAGAACATAAACCCTAACTACTAGGGCAAAGCATTTCCAAGAACCATTGGCAGTAGATTTAAAAGAAAGAGAGCTCCATCAAAGAAGGGTTAGATATAATCATGATAGAATTCTTCATCCTTCAATCTGAAACCAACTCTCTCATCAACGAATACAGACCTCCATTTTTCTTGCTTCTTCTTCTTCTACGCAATTTCTCTCAAAGCTTTTTGTTTGCATATCTGAGATCAAGCATAAGGCTGAATTTTTTGAGTGTTTTTCATTTTATAGATATCTTCCTAAAAAGATCAATAGGAGTATTTTACAACCATACATATGTCTGATAAATGTAAACCATGATTGTCTAATTGATTCATGGAGGTTTATTTATTGTGTTTGGCAAGCTTTATTTCTGAGCACTAGTCAATTGATTTATTGAAATGCTTTGTAATGTCAAATATATTCATGTATTAAACTCCACAAAGAACTATTTCGAGGTATAACTTTAATGATTTCTCAGACTTTGGGATTTTGGAGTGTGATATTTTTGGAGTATGCTCATTAAATTCTTTTTTTTCAGTTTTGAATGCAATACTCATTTATATTTTTATGAAGTGATCAACACCATTTCACTCTTTTTCTTGTGAGAAAACATGGAATCATATTCTCCTTGCATGTGTCTCAGAAGGATGTTATAATGAAGTTGTGAATATATATTATTCTGATATTTAATCATTTATTTATCTTTTTACTATAAAGAAGTTGCTTGGTCCATTTCTAGGCAAATTTTGCACTCAAAGAGAAATCTGGTTATCGAGAACCATTTCAGATATAAACTAAAGCAATAAAGATTTGAGGCTTGTTGTTTATCATTCTCCCATTTGACAATCCAGTCCAAGAACATCAAGCTACATACTTCAGACAAACATAGAGGAGTACCACCTCTTTTAAAATTTAGGGGGATTTTATCCTCGTGAGGTTCTCGTTGAGATTTTGACCAATATGAACATCAACAATCTATCAACTCCTTTTACTCCTCAACATATCTGTTCTTTTTCTTGAGTTTATGAAAAAATAGGATTTTCACAAATGGGTTATTCTAAAGTTTTAGCTTTTGCAATACTTGTATCCCTTTTAGAATTTTTTATGTCATCATCATATGTAGAGATCAAGAACATAATAATAAATGTAGACAATAGGTCTCTGATTGAATTTGAGATGGTTTCACCCACAATGGTCACCTGGACATCATACTCATCAACATATCCTATTCTGTCGGAATCTCTAATAGGGAGAAGTTTTCTCTAATGGGATTGTTTTTAATTATAGAAGAGAATTGGGTTTAGGTATTGATTGAGTACTCTTAGTTGGGTGAGTCTAAATCATATTGTGTGCTACAAAACCCTCTCACCAAACTACTCTTTACCTTTCAAGAAATTGATCAGTCGAGTAGGGTGGTCAACAAGTCCTTTGTTGCACCAAGTGCAAATGAATATAACCTCAAGTTTGCCAATTGTTTATCTTCCATTCAAGTTTGGATGAATGTGATAATGACCATGTATAATTCACTAAACAATGGGGAAAAGGATTATTTTTTAGTAGGTTGAACCCAACTACGCAAGATCTTTTTTGGTTTTTTCTTATTGTCTATGTTGCTCTTTGGGGGGTGGTTGTATGTATACTAGAAGAAGAATGGGAGTACTCACATGATCCATATTCTCATGGGTATATAGGTTCTCATGAAGGCACTTGACTTACTCTGTGAGTTAGAGGAAAAATCTCATACGAAGAGAACTTGAACTTCCCATGGGTGGGATATTGTGGTTTATGGATTTAGTTTCTTGAAAGGAGTTATGCTTTCTACCGTAATCATTCTAATTGGCATGCGATGGTCCATTTTGAAACCATTTTTATAGGAAAAAGAAAAGAAATTTCTCATTATAGTGATTCATCTTCAAGTAGTTGCTAACATTGCAACAGATGTGAGAGATGAGACAGGCCTAGCAAGAAAGGATTGGGTTACTTGGAATCGGTTATTGTTCCTTTTGGATGTAATGTGTTGATGTGTTGTGATTTTACCTATAATTTGGTTCACCGAGCATCTTCTAGAAGTTGCCCTTAATAATGGCAAGGTGGATATAAGCTTAGTGAAGCTAACTCTATTTCATCAATATTACATTACAGTGGTTAGTTACATTTATTTTACTCAAATAGTTGTGATTTCCCTCAAAACAATTATATCCTACCAGTATTCATGGACATGTGATTTGAAAATAGGGTTGGCTACATTGGCCTTCTATATTTTCACAGGCTATAGATTTAAGTTTGAGACACACAAAATCCTTATTTCAAATTGGATGAGGAGGAGGGGGAGGTTGTTGCTGAAGAGGCACTTGCAGATGATGAGTTCAAGCAATAATGTGGATTTATTCACACAATGGAAAAATAAAAAAAATGGGTCATTATATTTGACTTCCGTTCATTTGTTGTGTTGCATGGATCACAATTTTTCTTTCGTTACCAACCTTAATTGTACTAAATACCATTGGAATGGAAACATCTTTTTTTCTAATAAGAGAATGTCTGAAAGTACTGAACTTTACTCACATGAGTGATTGATAGTTAGTGTTTGTTTCAATGATAAGGATAAAGGATGTTGTAAAGACATAATATATGTAATTTAAATAGGTACTTTAGAATTTGTTGTCAGGGATTTGTAGTTTCTACATTATAACTGAAGTAGACTACTAATTGAATTGAATTATAATACCATTACTTATATTGATTTTGTGCAATTTGTTTATTTGAACAATTTTTTTTAAATATAATCAAGGATTGTTAGACTGTGAGTCCCTAGACAATCACAAAGTTTGAGACCATATTGATATGAGTCATAAACCTCATATATTCACGAGGTGCTGCCATGATCCATTGATGAGTTGTCAATGAGATCTAGATCTAGATCTACCAATTCTATGTATTATAAATTCACATCATTGAGATCAATACATAACGCATCATAATGTCTTAAGGCCTTTTCCGCTAATTCGTGCCATGTTATGCTTGTGCTCAATTGTTAACATGGTATCAGAGCCATGGTGAAGAGAGGTTAACAATATCATAGCTCTTATGTCCTTAAGGGTCTGATGTGTCCAAGACAATTTTCCATGGAAGGTGAGGTGCAACAAATAATGTTGAGATGTGCATGGAGAAAGAGGATCCAACAATTATACAAAGAAGACACGTTGTCTATAGGAAGATAAATGAGTTGAATCCATTACACATATGCCAAGGAAATGTCAAGAATGAGCATTGGATATCAGATCTACAAATTAATTTTTCTTGATGCCAATGCCTCCGAAGTTATTCTAATTCTCTTTTAATTGTTTGCTATCATATCTGAGTCTAGATCTGTTCTAAATATACAATCTACTAAAAATCAAAATAGTTGTATATCTTACAAAAAAATTGAGATCTATTTCAGTCCATTGTAAATCAACTATTCTTAAAATAAAATAAAAAATAAAAAGAAAGATCTCAAGAGAAATATGTTTGTGAATCTGAAGATTTAAAAGGCTCTTCATTGTAAAAAATGCTCAAATACATATAAATCTGGCAATTTGTTTGAGCCATAAAAGCGAAAATTTTTGTTTGAATATAGTTTCAATGAGTGTGTGGATCTGGGATCTCTTTTTGGATATAGTGTTTTATGCCAGTATCAATTCATCATTGGTGATGCTTTGATGATTTTATTTTAAATATGGCCTGGCTCGATTGCATTATGTTTGAAAGGGAGACCTCCAAAATTTTCATACTAACACTCCATTTATCTATTTGTGGTCCATATTATATCTATAATACTTCAGGAGCCACATAATTGTTGGAATATTCATCAATACTGAGAGGGGAGGTGAATCAATATTGAGCACGTTTTACCATTTCCAATCAAAACTTGTAAAAATTACATTATCAGTACCATTCATCAGTTTATTACTTATTCATTCAAGATATTGTTGCACTCAAGATATCATAAATAATACCATTCAATAGTGCATAAAAAATAACCACAGATACATAGTACAAAAGAATTTTACGTTGAAACCCAAATGGGAGAAAACCACGTAACACTTTTTGTATATTATTTCAAGATTGCATTCATAGGAAGCACCAACTACCAATATTCTCTAGCACCAACTGGAAGGAGGCTCCAACCCTCTAGTTTACAGGCTCCAACCTGAAGGAAGCTACAACTCCCTGGATTCTCCAGCTACAACTAGAAGGAGGCTCCAACCCCCTATTTTACAGGCTCCAACCTGAAGGAAGCTACAACTCCCTAAATTCTCCAGCTCCAACTAAAAGGAGGTTCCAACCCCCTGATTTGTAGGCACCAGTCTTAAGGAAGCTCCATCTCCCTTTCCTTGCCCCTTCCTACCTCTAGAAATATAAATGTAGAATCAACCTATCACTTCTACTATCACTGTCACTATCACTATCACTATCATTGGCATTGATATATCACCATCAACCTGTCACTGTCACTGTAACTGTCACTAATACTTATACATCATCAACAACAACCTGTCACTGCTACTGACACTGATAATGATACATCATCATCAAAAACAAAACCAGATCCACTCACGTAGATCATATGCCAAGATCACCAAAAACATCTCTTAAACATATGTTTAACATCACCAAGATATGCATTAAATCGTGTGCCAAGATATATTTTCCATAACATCCATAAACTATGTACCAAAGATATGTCTCAAGCATGTGCCATAACATCCATAAACCATGTACTAAGGATATGCCAAAATATGTCTCAAGCATGTACCATAAAATCCATAATATGTATCAAAGCATATTCCCAAACTCTCAAATACATGCCTCAAATCATGTGCTAAAATATACCTCAAGCATGTACCAAAATCTCGATGACATACATCAAACCATGTGCCAAAGATATGTCTCAAGCATGTACCAAAACATCCATAACATACCTCAAATCTGCAAACTTGTAAGATTCACCACAAGCTCAATTTTCCATTTTTTATTCTTAAACTTCTATCTGAGGTACTTCTATACGTATTATCAGACCTATGAAAATTTCACAGTCTGCAAAGTACCAGAAAAGAAGTTATAGCAAAAATGCCAAGCTGACTTGTTTAAAACATATTTCAAGACCATTCAAGAACTCTGACTTCCATAGATCATATCTCCAAAATTATTATGATCCAATGCCTAAAATTTTAACCACAAATACTCTTAAATATTTCTTCCATATCCTTAAAATTTTAGGTTTTGAAACTTCTCAGAATAGAAGTTATAGCAAAAATGGGAAACCTTCCTGAATTTTGGCCTATTCTGGAGAATGAACTTGTACAGAATGCCACACACAATATTTGATATATGATTATGAAACTAATACAAAAGATACTACAGACTGTACTCTTTCCACTGCAATTGTTCTCACATAATTTGGATCCTCTATGAAGAAGTTAACATTGTTTTACCTGGAACACCTGTTTGAGACTAGTTTCAAGACTAGTCAAAAACTGTATCTTCCACAGAGTGTATCTTCAAAAGTAAAATGACTCAGAAGCTGAAATTCGTATCACAAGTACGTTGATATGTATTTTAAACAACCTCCATATTTCTCTATCCGAATCATTCTAGAAACAAAGTTATAGATAAAATGGAAATATGACCTTTAAAGAACATACCTTAGAACAACTCATCACAAGACTTCATCTTCCCTTGGAATTTCTCCTTCCTTCACTTCATCTTCCCTCTAAAATTTATTGCCTCGAATATCCTTACTTTACCTCATAAGTCACTTGATTTGATGTCACAAATGAACTCCTAGGTGCCTCATTTATACTAGATCTGACACCCTCTTTTTAGGGCCGACTTGACACAAATAAAATTCAATTTAATTTTAATGATTCTTCCATTGGGGACGACTTTACCAACAATA
This sequence comes from Picea engelmannii, assembly GCA_009831015.1. NCBI lineage: Eukaryota > Viridiplantae > Streptophyta > Pinopsida > Pinales > Pinaceae > Picea > Picea engelmannii. Next base: position 387,291 of record ML776747.1, on the reverse strand, counting down.
TCCTTAATATTTATTGCAATGGGGCTAACTTGTAACTTCTTGTTTGCAATACTTTCTAGGGGCTTACTTGTAACTTCTTGTCCTTAGATATGGGACTTCTTCATTTTCTTTTGGGGCTTCATCTTTAAGAGGTCGTATCTCCTTGACTGTGAGGAACCACGCGGTGTGCCACCGACCGTTGGAAATGTCTTGATGAGGAATATCAAACCAATGAGGATTTGCATTCAATTCTAATTTCCTTCATACTCATTTTCTTCAATTAACTTTGGGCTCCACGACTATACCTCTGGGACTTTTTAACCTCTTAACCACTTAACCATATTTCCAGGGCTTCTTGTAGACTTTTTCAAAGTGTCTTCACATGAGGGCCATGCTTAAAGCTACACCATAAGGGAACTACTTTGGAGACTTCTTCAAATACACCCATTACTTCCAAAAGCTTCCAAACTTTCCTTGGGGCTTCTTCTAGGATTGACTAGGGTTGACATCAATTACAACCAACTTTCCAACAATCTCCCCCTTTTGCATTGATGGCAACATGCATACTCCTCCTATGACCATTTCTTCCCCTATATTCATTCTTTTGTTCTTTATCTCCTCATGTTTCTCTTTGCCATTGACATCAATGACAAAGGATAACTCCCCTTGATACTAAACCTTCTTTTGACAATCTATCTCCCCATGTCTTCTTTGCAAGATGTCATGTAGATCAATGTGGGGCTTCATATATGCTTCATTTCCTCTCTTTTGGGGCTTCTTGTTCATTGGTGCTTCCTATTATGTAATCCATTGGCGTATATCAAAAGCGTTCATGTCAAGGTTCCTTCATCACTTGACTTCAAGTCTTCATGGCTTGTCATGTCTTCTTTGAACTGACGTCAATGACATAATCAATCAACGAATTTCCCTTTACAGTATGACTTCTCCTGATTTTTTTATCTTCCCCTATCTTGATGTGCCTCTCACGACTTGCCTTCTTGTGACTAGTCGGTTCAACCTGTCAATATGCTTCTTTTCTTAGTCATATGCTTTTATCCAATGTCATGTATCTTCTCTGGTTCATGTCAAATATTGTCTTCTAGACCTACTAAAAATCTCATGAATTCATCTATGTCCATATGACACAGAATTGTCCATGACTCTACTACCCCACTGCACACAACGCTGACTAATCTGCCACTTTACTTGTTCTGAGATCTTATTTGAATTTGTTGCACTAACCACCACATATTCCTACTTCTCAAGTTGAATCAAATATGTCTATTAGTATTCTCTATCTTTAAATCAAACTCCCTTCATATATGTATGGAGATGTGTTTTGACCTACCCCTTGAAGTAACAAACCAATATGCCACAAGACATTCTTCACCTCTACCATCAAACCACTTTGAATCTACTTTCCCAAAATCTGCAAACAAACACTTTAGAATTCCTGAAAGATAGTTCTCTAATTTGTAATATTTGTTGCTTAGAATCCCCTCTTCAACATTCACATTTATTGGGAGTCTCCAAGTTGGATGGATTAGAACAATGGATGAATTCACTCTACTGCAACATCATCATTCTGAGTTCTGACATCTTCCTCTTTACTTGTAGATTCATCATGATCTCGCACCTCTGCAAATCCTATGAGTATGATCTCTGGGGGTTCTTCATTCACACGTTCATCTTGTTTTTTCTTTCTTCTCCAAACCTTCTCTTACCTAATATCAATGTTTTCCTTCATGGAAGGCTCCATCATGCTTCTACAATCACGATCTATGTGTCCATAGTTGTGGAATTTGTAACATTCAATATTGTAGGGAGCCACATAATCATATCCTTCTTGAACATTTCTTCCATACTCTGTGCAATCTACAACTTTATGTCCAAATTTATTACATTTAAAACAATAACCAGGAAAGAAACTTGGATACCTGGAAGCAAATGATCCTCTTTGTGATGTATCCATTCTAAATATGTGCCTTAGCTGATCACGATATTCTCTTCTGTTGTTTCCTTCACGATGATTGAATATTCTTTGATACTTGAAGATAGAAGGTATTCTTGGAGATACATCTCTTTTGTTTCTGAGCATGGGAGATATTTTGGGTGGTGCATCTCTTCTGTAATCATCTTCTTGAGTCTTTTCCATTTTTGGAGTGTTCTCCTTTGAGAGTGTGCATTCTTCCTTCTTGATAGTGCCTTTCATGACTTCCTCATAACTCTTAACCTTCTCTTCATTCTTCCTTTCCAACAACCTATAACACTTTTCTTCAACTTTCTTTACTGGCCAACTGGAGCTTCCTCTTTCTTCAATGATTTTGCTAGGATTGGCATTTCCATGTTCTTTGCATGAGGTATCACCAATTTATCCAATACCTGATTTATTGAATGGTGACCTTTTATAGTTGAGAATGTCTTATAGTACTTGAGAGCTCTTCAAGTTCTTGTTGAGCTTATCAACTTCAACCCTCAATTAGACTACTTCTTCTTCAAGATTCTCACAATCTTCTTCTTTCTTCATCATCTGAATCTTCATTACTTCTTCGTTCTCTTTGTTTCTTCAAGTTGGGTTCTTAGGGAGATGATTTATTCCTCAAGTATTCTTTCTTGTTGACTAAATTMTGCTTCAAGCTTGTTTAAGTCCTCATATCTTTCCTTAAGATGTCTTGTCAAGATCTCTCCTCTTTTTTTTGCTTCCTTTCTTAACGATACTATTTCGATTTCCAAACATTGTTTTTCTTCCAACTRATTTTTGAGTGCTTCTTCAATCACTTTGGCTTCTTCTAGTTGAACCTTTAGATTTATAATAATCTATTGGACTTCTTCATAATTTTTGTTMAGGTTTTGAGAACCCTCCTTTAGCTCGATCAATTCTTCCTCGAGAATATTGTTTTTCTTCCTTTCTCCTTTTAGATCACTTAAAGCATTGATTAATTCTTCCTCAACATCTACTTCACCTTCTTCTTCATTTGAATCTATCTAATATGATGAGATTATTTCTTCTTGTTTTATCTCACCATCTTCTTTATTTTGATGCATTGGCTCTGTGATAAGATGAGATTCCTTAGAGTAGAAATTATGTAGCTTATCCCAAATCTATTTAGTTGATGAACATTGTCCCACTTTGTCTTTTACTGGATCAAATAATGCTTCGAGGATGAAATCCATTGTTATTTTGTTTTTCCTTTTTAATTCCTTCTTGGCTGTAGTCTTCAGAGGTTTCCTTGAAGTGGCGTATCCTGACACAACTGAGTCCCAAACGTCATATCCATGTGCTTTTATATATACTTTCATTTTTTAGTTCCACATAACATAGTTCTGACCATCAAACATTGGTGTTCCATTATCTATGTAGCCATTATCTATGTAATCCATGATCTACCTTCCAGTGGTTAGATTGATTCTGAAGGACCTACTCTGAAACCAATTGTTGGACTATTCACCAATACTAAGAGGGGGGTGAATCAGTATTGAGCATTTTTTACCATTTTCAATCACAACTTGTAAACATTACATTATCAATACCATTCATCAATTTATTACTTATGCATTCAAGATGTCATAAATAGTACCATTCAATAGTGCATAAAAAATAACCACAAATACACAATACACAAGAATTTTATGTGGAAACCCAAATGGGAGAAAACCACAAAAAAAAATTCTCATATTATGTCAAGATTGCATTCATAGGAAGCACCAACTTCCAATATTCTCCATCACCAACTAGAAGGAATCTCCAACCCTCTAGTTTACAAGCTCCAACCTGAAGGAAGCTACAACTCCCTATATTCTCTAGCTACAACTGGAAGGAGGATCCAACCTAAAGGAATATACAACTCCCTGAATTCTCTAGCTCCAACTGGAAGGAGGCTCCAACCCCCTGATTTACAGGCACCAACCTGAAGGAAACTCCAACTCCATTTCCTTGCCCCTTCCTGCCTCCAGAAATATAAATGTAGACTCAACCTGTCGCTACTACTATCACGGTCACTATCACTGATATATCATCATCAACATGTCACTGTCGTTGATATTGATACATCATCAACAACAACATGTCACTACTACTGACATTGATATTGATACATCGTCATCAACAATGAAACCAGATCCATTCACATAGATCATATGCCAAGATCACCAAGAATATCTCTCAAACATATGCTCAACATCACCATGATATGCATTAAATCATGTGCCAAGATATATGTGCCATAACATCCATAAACCATTTACCAAATATATGTCTCAAGCATGTGCCATAACATCCATAAACCATGTACCAAGGATATGCCAAAATATGTCTCAATAATGTACCATAACATCCATAATATGTATCAAAGCATATGCCCAAAATCTCAAATACATGCTTCAGACCATGTGCTAAAATATACCTCAAGAATGTGCCAAAATCTTCATGACATACATCAAACCATGTGCCAAAGGTATGTCTCAAGCATGTACTAAAACATCCATAACATACCTCAAATATGCAAACTTGTAAGATTCACCACAAGCTCAATTTTTCATTTTTTATTTTGAAACTTCTATTTGAGGTGCTTATATATGTATTTTCAGACCTTTGAAAATTTCATAGTCTACAAAGTCCCATAAAATAAGCTATAGAAAAAATGCCAAGCTGACTTATTTAAAACATATTTCAGGACCATTCAAGAACTCTGACTTCCACATAGCATATCTCTGAAATTATTGCGAGCCAATGTCTAAAATTTTAAACACAGATACTTTGAGATCTTTCTTCCATCTTCTCAAAGTTTCAGGGTCTGAAACTTGTCAGAACAAAAGTTATAGCGAAAATGGAAAACCTTCCTGAATTTTGGCCTATTCTAGAGAGCGACCTTGTACAACATGCCACACGCTCAATATTTGATACCTGATTCTGAAACTCACACAAAAGATACTAGAGACTACCTATTTTCATTGTAATTGGTCTCACATAATTTGGATCATCTATGAATAAGTTATGACTGTTTTACCTGGAACACATGTTTGAGACTAGTTTTAGGACTAGTCAAAAACCATATATTCCACAGAGTGTATCTCCAAAAGTACAACGACTCAGAAGCTTAAATTTGTACCACAGATACCTTGATATGTCTTCTCAACATACTCCAAGTTTCTCTATTTGAATAATTCTAGAAACAAAGTTATAGAGAAAATGGCAAGATGACCTTTAAAGAACATACCTTAGAAAAACTCATCACAAGACTTCATCTTCCCTTGGAATTTCTCCCTTCTTCACTTCATCTTCCCTCTAAAATTTGTTGCCTCAAATATCCTTTGTTTACCTCATAAGTCACTTGAGTTGATGTCACAAATGAACTCTCGGGTGCCTCATTTATACTAGATCTGACACCCTCTTTTTAGGGCCGACTTGACCCAACTAAAATTCAATTTAATTTTTAATGATTATTCCATTGGGGCCAACTTTACTAACAATGTCCTTAATATATATTTTAATATTCATTACAATGGGGATGACTTGTAACTTCTTGTTTGCAACACTTTTTCAGGGATGACTTGTAACTTTTTGTCCTTAGATTTGGGGCTTCTTCATTTGCTTTCGAGGCTTCATCTTTAAGAGGCCACATCTTCTTAACCATGAGGAACCACGTGGCATGCCACTGACCATTGGAAATGTCTTGATGAGGACTATCAAACCAATGAGACTTTGCATTCAATTGCAATATCCTTCATATTCTTTTTCTTCAATTAACTTCGGGCTTCACGACCATACCTATGGGAATTTTTAACCTCTTAACCACTTAACCATATTTCCAAGGCTTCTTGTAGACTTCTTCAAAGTGTCTTCCGATGAGGACCATGCTCAAATCTATGCCATAAGGGGACCACTTTAGAGACTTCTTCAAATGCACCCATTACTTCCAAAAGCTTCCAAACTTGCCTCGGGGATTCTTCTAGGTTGACATCAATGACAACTAACTTTTCAAAAATAATATGCACTTCCCATGATGTCTTTGAATACATCACACGACCTATAGACATCACGCAGCCTGTAGAAGACTAAAAGGCCAAAATTAGTGACCTTCAAGGGTGAATTTTCATCCTTGTTGAAAAACAAAAAATTTCGTCAGCATATGGGGTGTCCACTAGACCCATAATTGTGGCCTACAAATGAAAGAGATCACCCCCTACTGGTCTGGCACTGCATGAAATGGGGGGATAGATAAAAAAACTGTCTGACAGAAAGTGGGTCGTTGACTCTCAAATTTGAAGGATTGGATCCATTTTATGATCCAAATTATAAATCGGCCCCGAGCAGCAGCAACAACAACCCAATTTGTGGCATCTGATCATCATTTTTATTGTAATTTTTGGATCTATACAAACTTGATGGCCAAATGATTGATCGGATTCTTCAATCGAATTTCCATGAATGATTCGAATGGTGCAATTGCATCCTCAAAAGCATGTTTCTTATTTTTAGTAGATGAAAATCTATCGCCATTACTATTTATTTATTTGGTCGCTAAGGTGGTGGCACTAGCTGCAATATAGTCAAAGAAGGTAGAGATTATGAGCTTGAACAATTCTAAGTAGACTTTGTTCCATATCTATTTTCACAATCCAGTGATGCATTTTGGCTCACAGGTTATCATAGATTGAGGCATAGAGAGACACAATTCATAAGTTGATCCAACGAACACAAAAATAAGCTCACGAACATCTCAAGCATAGAAAGAATACCGTCGAGATATTGATCTACACACAATACATCAAACCCACATGCCATTCATTTTGTTAAACATTTTTGATGCATTTCAGAAGGATCTATGCACAAAAGTGTATTTGATCCACCATGTAGAGAGCTCTACAAAACCCAAACGAAAATTTCTCGCTTCAAACCCTGTTACAAGATGAGCATGGGTTTTAATTTTGTATGATTTAGAAAATCCTAGCAATGAAAGGTGCTGCCACATAATAATGTTTCCCTTGTAATGTGGGCCTGGGTGATCCGAAAAGATCTTTTACACGACTATGGTTGAGTTATCAAGCATTTTTTGATTAACCAATTAGGAAGCTTTAAGAAAGAGGAAGAATTTATAAAAGAAATATAGTAGCCATATGAATATGTACAAAATTGAAATGAAGCATAGAACAACAACAAACCATAACACCAATGTGATAATGGAGTTCGACAATCTCGCCTACGTCTCTAGGCCTTTGTCTAAGTGGGTGAGGCTTTCTTATTTATGTTAAAAGCTCAATAAGTACATCAAAGAAGTGCCAAAAGGTTACAAAACTGATCTAGTATTATTCTACTAGATCTTTAGAACCCAACAGAAGAAACGACACTCAAATCGGATGACCGGAGCTCCCAGAAATGGCCCGCAAAGGTGCACTCCTCAACAGCTTCCCTGCATAAAAATGGCTTTGGCTTGGCAAATATTCAGCATAAACCTGTTGTGAATCTCCTTCCATGGCCTCAAGAAGGCATGTTTTATATAGATCTGGAGTTGGTAACCATCTCCCAACTTTCCCCCGAGATCTGGCCTCAAAAAGGGCCCAATATCCCCCAATATTGGCCAAAACAAAACTCCAATAACAAGCCTAAAATCAATACAAAATCACTATTCTATAGTTACAGAACCACTTTATAATTAAAATCAAATTTATCCCCTTAGGCCTGGGTGCGCACACCAAAATAGGGTCACATGGCATATAATGTGGCCAAGCGCTAGCCCCTAAGGGCTACGCGCTAGCCCTTTTCCCGTAAGTCTAGGCCACATGGCATATAATGATATGATCGCGCACATAACCAAGGTCACCACCCCAGAATATATGGCGAGAAGGTGCTACAGTCCCGCGCCGAGCTGGAGTGTATAGTGGAGCACCCTCCGAAAAGACTGTGGTCATATATATTTAAAACCCGCGAGCCTTCCACCTCCATTTACATTAAATTACACTTTAAATATTTTTAAATGGGCTTAAAATAACAAGCCCCACCTTTGGTGCAATGGCATTCTGACTTGTCACAAACACAATCTCCCATGTTAGAGGTCATGGCTTCGATTCCTTTGGCCTCCAAAAAATGTTTCCCAACCCACGAATGATGGGGTTCCACGTGGCACCCTTTCATTGGTCCACGAATGTGCCACTTGTTAGAAAGAGATTGGACCAAGTCTGTCATCTGCCCAGTGAGTCTGTTGATGCGCTGCCACGTGTCTCAATACTGCGTCAGCATGATGACGTCAACATTGACTTTTTGCATGTTTGGGAAAATGAACAAAATGCGATATCATGAGCATACGACGTCTGTTTGAGCCCATTCAAGTTGCATTGGGTTTGTATCGACGAGGCCTACGCACACGTCCGTTTTGAAGCCATTCTGAGAACATTGATTTTTAGGTTTTTCTAAGCCCCATCAAGCTCTTGGATCTGAATCTGGATAACTGGGCGACCACCGTATATTTGAAAAAAAATCAAAATGAACTTCCTCTCCTGTATGGCTTATTCTTCTTCGTGTGAGCTAGTCTGATATAACCAACACCTTCCTCTATCCACTGTGGTGACTTCAAATCTTCCCACATGTAACAACAATTCCACAATGATCTGCACAATAAATCACTTCAGCAATCTAGTTCTTCTCCAACTCTTGTCAATCTCTTTGTCCAGTCAATGGAGGTGGCTTGAACGTGCACTTGACAAAAATAATACAACATATGATTATGCTACAATAGAAAAGAAAGGTGGACCTCACACATTCGATGGAAAAGAGGTATACACTTTGTTTTAAACTTTTGCCACGCTTTTGAAAACATTGTCTTTTGTAAAAAGTGTGAGTGGCATTTAATGTTGTGTTATTTGATTGGAACCAAGTATGCGGTGATACTTTTTTCTTAAAGGTGGTTATAAGCCATTGTAAACCCACCTTGTATTAAGGTTAAATGGGTGTATTACCACCAAAGTATCATAACCTTTGATCAAAACATTTCTCAAATGAGATTGGAGAAATTAGAAATGAAGTTTGAAGAACACATTTTGCAAATATCATTGATGATGGGCTTGGTGTAAGACCACTTTGAGAAAGGTGTTATAATTGTTTACAAAGAAGAAGTCTCGTTGTAGATTTGACGTACCTTATTTTCAATAAAAGAAAAAGATCATTTTTTGTGGTGATTGTGCCCAAGATCCACCTAAATTTGAATAAGGGTATATGAGGAGATTTGTCCTTGTGTGTGATTATGCTCGTGGATGGTGGATATTCCATTTGATGCTTATGTTGTTTTGTGTTTTTTATGCTCAAATATACTTTTGTAAACAAAATATGCACACAATCTCAAATGATCATGTGCTCATGAAGTGCAATGGTGATTGTAATAATCAAGTGTATTGAAGTCTTCTCAAACTTACCATCTTTGTAAACTGGAAAAATGTTATGTTTCATATTTGACACTAAGGGGAAAATTGTAAATTCATCAAGCTTAAATTTTTCTTGATTCATGAGTTGAATTGTCAACATTGAAGGATAAAGCATTGAATTTGAATTGTACAAATGGTAAAGTGTTAAACCCTTTCAATTCAGGTGTTATTTCAAGTAAAAACTTAATTGTGAATGTTATCATCATGGCCTGTCTGAAATTTGAATAAGGAGGTCAAGTAAGTCATCAAATTCAAGTCATTGTAATCACACTTTAGGGTGCATGATCGGTAGTACCCAACACCCTAAGTGTAACATCAAAGCAAGCGAGTACAACCGAGCATGACAAGTGAGTGAGATAATAAAAAGAAATGGGAAAAGGAGGAAAGCATTTACAAAACGCCTCTCAAGAAATAATTGCAAGAGGACAACCATGAATTGCAAAATTGAGTTAAAAATCTTGAGTGGACATTAATTCAAAAACAAAATTAATTGATCACATGGTTGATACAATACATTCCACAAACGATCTTCGAGATGAAATAGAAATGAAGGATTTATTGATTGATGCACTTCAAATTAAATTAAGAGAAAAACAAAATCAAATCGATGACATGATTGATGCAACATATACAACAAATCAAAAGGTTGATGCAAGTTGTGACACAGAGGATGTAGTACAAAATATCGATGCAACGTGTGATACTTATGATCTTATCCAAAAGGTTGATGCAACATGTGTTATAGAAGAGTTCATCCAAATTATTGATGCAACATGTCATACAAATGAGTTCATACAACAGGCTAATGCAACTTGTGACACACAAGACATAATGCAGAGGATTGATGCTAGTTATGTTACAGAAGACTTAATAGTTTATGCATGAGACACAAAAGATATGGAATCTTCCAAAGATGAGTTCCAAGAAGAAGCATAGAATGACAGTAGCAACAACACAAAATGTGAAAAAGCAAAAGAACAACAAAATGATATTTCCAAGATGTTTGTCAGGCCTTGGGAAGAATTATCATTCAAAAAAAATCGACACGACTTAGAATATGATAAAGGCGATAGCTTTCATATCTCATATTACTCCAAACAAGTTCAGTTTGTGAGTGCAGGATTTCTTGAAGAAGTGAAGAATATTGATAATAAGTGCCAACATTGTCATAGAGTTGGTCACTTGGAGTCACGGTGTTTTGATTTCCATCCTTGTCTTCATTGTGGGAAGACAAATCACCTATCTAAAAAGTGTCGAAAGAAGAAGAAGGTTAAGAAAACAATTGATTATGGATGGATGAATTCATGGAAATGGAATCAACACATAAAGAAGCTACATAAGTCTTATTGTCTAGTCAAGACAGAGGTAAAGCCACAACTGCATGGAGAAATGGAAAAATCAAAAGTATTTCAAACAACTATTCTAGATGATTTTGGTGATGACCCCTATCCAATTTTATATGTTCTTTCAAATTAAGTCCAAAGTGGTCCCCTTATGGTGTAGCTTTCAAGCATGGCCCTCACGGGATGAGATAACATGTGGTTGTTTCCACATGCCCACTTTGAGTTGTACACCTTCAAGAGGGGGGGCACATTGATGAAAATGATACTCTCCTACACCTTCAAGGGGGAGTGAAGATGGTCAGTGGTAATCCAAAACCACCACATTATTCGAGCATTAATGGAAGTTAGATAGTGTTCAACCAACAAAACCACCACATAAAGAATCCAAATCTTAAGCTTGGATCTCTTCAATTATGAATCATTGAAGAACATAAAGAATCCAAATCTCAAGCGTGGATCCTCTCAACCAACTTAAAAAACTTCTCACCTTACAGCTGACAATGTGGGATATCAGATATTAATGATGATAGTCAAGCTTCAAGATTCGAAGTCCTATCACAATCAATCAATAATTCAGTATTCTAGCATAGCAACTGGTCTCCTCAATTCAAATCAATAAAATAACAAGAATGGGAATGTTTATACATAATAGTTGTTCACTTCCAAATGAATTATTCAAGATACAAATATTAACGATTTTCCAGGCCTATCTTCATCGAAGCTCAATTTATCAATTCCATATCGAAGATGATACCAATTATTATTTTGTTACTGGTACAATTATCCAGACGTCTGATTGAGGAGGGGAATGTTAGACTATGAGTACATTGATATGAGTTGTAAACCTCATCTATTCTTGAGGTGTTGTCATGATCCATTGATGAGTTGTCAATGAGATCTAGATCTAGATCTGTTCATTCCATGTACTATAAATTCACATCATTGAGATCAATATATAGCGCATCAGATTGGCTTAAAGCCTTTTTCGCCAATTATTGTCATGTTATGTTTGTGCTCAATTCTTAACAAGGATTATATTTAAATTTTGTTTGTAAAAAGCATATTTTGGCACATGTAAATGTGGTAACCATGCACTTGAAAATTCAAAAATCTTGAGTTAAACAGTGACACCCAGTTTTGTAAAGTGGATACTTAAATGATAACGCCCCATCAAACACAAGCGTGTGATTACCATAAAGTGAATATTTTTCTTTGCTTATTTGCTTTTGGAAAGAAGAGGTTTAAATGTTATGCATCAAATATTTCCACCTTCAGTTCGCTCAAGGGAAAATCATTTTTTCATGGACATTTTAATTTTCTCTTACATCTTCCTCCAATTCACCCATGCTAAAATATATCTATATTTGGAATTTGTCTTTGTGGTTTTATCTCTTGTTTATTGCTATGTTATCTTTGTTTTCATCATTGTTATCCATCTTAGTTTTGCTGGCAACTAGGGGTTGATTCTTAAGGATTCAACATGTGAGCCTTGTTTCTCTAGTTTCAATTTTCAGTAATGTGCAGTAGAGGTGCCTGCTCATAACACAAGGATAAACATTATGTTATGTTAAATTGGCATTTATGTGCTTGTTATTTTAGCTGATTTCTCTGTGATCGAATCATGGGAATGGGTTTTGCACAAGTTTTCTTAGGGGATTGTACACAATGCAATTATAACATACCCATTTTGAGTTTTCATGACCATTCTTCATGCCCTATGGAAACCTACCATCTTCTCATATGTTAATTATGTTAAGTTGTTTTTAAGAAGTGGTTTTATTATCATGCGAATAAAAAAGAACAAAGGAAAATTGAGACTGGGTTTGCACATCCCCACTCAAATAACAAACATTTGTATAAAAGTGTGAACGATTGCAACACAAAATATCTCTAATATGCCTATAAGTTTTATTACATTTTTTTACACCTACACCTGAGAAAGAAAAGTGTAATTAATAGTTCCATCATCATATTTAACTAGCCTCTGCACTCATCTCATGTAGTAAATGGGTGGTTACTTATCATCAATGAGTGAAGAACATCCCACACTATTGGATTGTAGGTGTGATTTTGACATGGAGTTCTTTGTCTTCATTTTAAGTGGATGATTTGGGAGAATAATACAAGTGTGAAAAGTTAAATTTGTGTAACATATTTCCTCTCCAAGGCCATGATCTAAAACAGGAAAAGCATAATTTTTCATTAACAAATTACAAAAGAAATTAACCTACAATGAACCTAACATTGATAGAGAGGACAATTTTAAAGAATGAAACAGTCAGGATGGGACTAATCCAATTTATGTCGCTGAAGACTATGAGATATTTTAGTAAGAGAAAAAACATAATTAACTCAAATTTGGGCTTTGATTTCTTAATGTCCAACAACCCATAGTACATTTATCCTTGTTTTCTGGGAGAATCATAATTTGTCCACTGCCCTGCAACTTTAATAAATTGATAAGTCATTCGAACCAATGATTTAATTTTATCTGTGTCTCGAATATTTGAATTATGGTTGAAAGTTTTATGAAAGAATGAATGTATTTTTCAAGGTGCATATGGATAAAATTATTATTTATGGCGTGGAATTTCAATTTTTGAACATGTAATAGAGATGCAATCACTCACAAGGAATCCATAAATATTGAAAGCTACAAAAATAGAACAATAATATATATGTATATGTATTAATTATTTTTTGACGCATCAAAATGAAAATTTCAGTTGAAAGTTGCCATTTCATTTAATTTTCAAAATATTTGGAATACAACTATTGGACAATGGAGAAAAATGACTCAATGATTATGTTGGCTCGATGGATATGTTGGTCGATGCAGTACCTTATCTTCAACTTGCTAATAGTTTTCATTCATAAATTTAAAACCCTCAGTATGTGTGTGAATTTATATTTTTGAAATTTCCATAACATGTGTGAGAATTTATATTTTTTAAATTTCCAAGCATGTGTGTCAATTTATATCTTTGCAATTTATAGTAGGATACACAGTAATAAGGACACATATCCCTCTAACTGAGAAGGTTTGTATATGATGTAGCTTAAAGTGGAAAATTAAACAAATAACATATTGTTTTAGGTAAAATAACATATGTTTTTAAGGTAAAAGTATGCATTTGGTTTGTAAGAAATAAGTACACTGACGTATCTTCCTACTTCCCATAAAAATTGACATAATCAATGCATGTGGCGAATGAGAAATACCATACAAAATATACATATAACTCAAATCAAGAGTAGTAAAAATCGGGTGACTTCAACCTATATTGAATTATTAGCTCACCAAAATGTTTTTACAATATCTTTAAGATTATATGGAAGTTTGTCTATACAAACAATAAATAAATCAATTAATTACTTTCTTTCACAATTTTGGTGGTTGCTTATTGGTAAACTTGAACCCGTGTTTGTTAATTTCAATGAAGAAGATAAACACTTATTAAATGATCAACTTATGCAACTCAAGACTGATATATGAAATTAAGAGAAAAGCCAGAATTAACCTAAAATTAGGCTTTGATTCCATTTATGGGTGAATAAAGAGTTGGTTATTGCTCTGCACCTATAATAGACTAATGAGTCATTTGAACTAATGATTTTGGTTTTCTGTAATTCAAATATATCACTTGTGGTTGAAAGGTTTATGAAGGAATGATTGTATTTTGGATAAGCAGAAACTAAAAACTTAATAATCTCTCATAGAATCCCTGAAGAATGAAGCAAGGAAAATAGAATGGTGCACATAAATACAATTAATGTCGCTAGAGAAACTGCCAACAACAATATTTTTTTTTCATAAAAACAATTATGTATTTGTATAGTGTTGTGGTTGAATGAGACAACTTTGCAATACAAAAAGGAAGTATAGACGAAGAATATATTCCCATCTCTAAAGGGTTGTGTCATTCCCCCGACTCTTAACATGTCTATTTGCCTAAAAATTCTTTCATAGCTTAGAGTACATGAGTAAGTATAGACAAACTGTGCACATAAGAGAACACATAAGCCATACATATCTAAAATAAGTTTCGATGCTAATTTCTTGTCATTATTCATTGAGGTGCTATAACATTCTTCTTCTTCTTGATTATTGTCATCTAATCCTCTTTCAAGTCCTAGATAAGAATTATTGGATCCTTCAGTTCTATTTTGTCTTTATCTAATGGATCTTTCAAAGTCTTTTGATTTACCCCGATTTCTTTCGCTTAATCAACCCAACTCACACAAGGTTGCAAGGAGGGTTTAGCGGAAATTGGATGAAGAGAAGGATCCACTGTTCTTGTTGGTGAAATATAAGCCTTTGCCAATGAAGGTGAGAGTGGGGGACCTTGTAGAGGACTAGATGATGCATTAGTTGATTCATTCAAGGTTGGCTTGATTGATAAGGTTGTTGATCTAGACTAATAAGAGAGGATTTGGTTGGATATGTGAGTTGGTTGATATTCATTGTGAAACATTCCACTATATCATGCACTTTATGGCAAATTGTAGTGGTGGTAGTAGGTATTCCCTATGGGTTAGCCTCAATAATCCATGTTCATCCCATAGCAAGTTCTGGATAGTACTATGGAAATCAATGGAGTTGCCATTGATTCATTTTTAGGTTCTATATCTTTTAAATATTCAAAACCTACCTACAAAATCTAATACCTAAGATGGTTAGAAGAAAACCAGATTATGCAAATCACCTAAAGCTTAGGTAAGAGCTAGAATCAAGGCAATTTGGATATAATTCAACCAGTGACTATTGTTTGGAGTTAATTGTTCGGTGACATGAAGGTAACTAAATATCGTTCTTAGTGTGCATATTAATAGTTGAACTTACAATGAAAAATTTATAGTATTTAATCTCATTGTGAATGTTCTCATAAAGATTATTGATAATGTTTCCAACGACCTTTGACAACATTTACTTACTGCTCTTTGCATGGCTTGATTGCTTTGTGCATGTACTGTTTAGAGTGCAATAATTGCATGAGGAATGTAACAAAGAATTTCTACTTGCTTAGAATGACAACATAAATTAACTATATTATTCTTCCAATACAAGATACAAGGGTGAGGACGTTATCACATGCAACTCTTATTTTCTCTATATAAATGAAGTGGATAGGCCAAGACAAAATAATTTGATGAGAAATTAACTTGAAAAAAACTAGAGTTGGAACATAAGATCTAGTAAAACCATAATGATGTTGCAATGCATAAGATCAAATTGATGGCTTAATAAATAGGAAAGCAAAGTAAGGCAATGAGAAGAGACTGCTTAACAAACGAGTTTCTAAACTAGAGATGAAAGCACTAAGAGTGGAAACATGGAATTGGCCACAATTCTTTACACTCTGGCATTGTTCCACTTATGTGGGTAAGCTAAGCAAGCTAATGGATTGTGAAGCATACTTGTCTTGATCAAGATTTACAACTTAAAGATTTGTGCTCCACGTATCCTAGTTCACAACTAGGCTTTGGTATTATCCAACGATGCTTGAAAGTTGTGAAGTAATCTAAGAGTGTATCATTTTAATTCTAGAGGCTAAAAGGACTAGTCCCAAGGTTCTCATTTGAGTGTTCAAGTGGACAATCGAATATTTAAATTGTATCGTGTAATTTGGAAAATTGGTGTGTGTCTTTTTCAACTTATAAGTTTTTTGGGCAAATGTATCAATCACTTGAGTTGAACTAGCTAGTGGTGATGGTAAAGATGCATTGACAATGTGTTATTTCAACATGCCCCGACTTTAGTGCATGTAATGACCCTTTCAATATTTGTGATGGCAAAGCGGTTGAGGAATATTCAATTTTCTTATAGAATATAAGCTCCTTGTTATACCATGGTAGATGCACCCAAGTTAGTAATGAAGGAGAGGTGGAGTTGTGAAGCCACAAATAAGCACTTGTGTAAATTTGTATTATGCCTGTAGAGCATTGTGAGTTAGTGCTTCGCCTCTCTAGCAATGGTGGTCGACTTTTGTGCCCCTAATTCAATTATCTACTAGCTAGTTGAATTGAGAAAGAATCATAGTTGTAACGCTTAGTGTTGAGCTCATCGACTTTGTGTTGGGCAACAAGACAAAACTGGCATAAACTAACGTTTTCAAAGTTAGTCTGCCAAATGATGTGAATTCGTTATAGTGCAAGGTTGACCTCTAGCGTAATAATCTTGTCCAAACTTGGGTCAAAATGGACTAACTCTAGGCTATCAACTTCATCGATAGAAACATAAAGATGAATGCCAAAGGGACTTGAACAATCTAAAGGAAAGAATGCAACTTGGGGAAGTAAGGCCAATGGGCCAGTTGCATGGATGGTGCTTGTAGTGAGTTGTTAAAGAAGTTATGTGGCAAAGCACTCAAGGTGGAGCTAGTATAGGGTGGGTTAAGTGTTTGATGTTTGTGAAAAGGTGGAGTTAGTGTAACATGGGTTAAATGTTTGATGTTCAAGATGGAGCTAATGTAGGGTGGGTTAAGTGTTTGATGTTTGTGAAAAGGTGGTTTTGGTTATTGCTATTGTAGGTGTAAGCTTGAGGATGTCAACGAGTTTGTTGCAAAAGGGAACCAAGGCATGGGAGCTAGTGTAAGTTGGGTAGGTAGAGAAAAGGAACCCTATTGGAAGGCATTGTCACACACACACACACACAAATTGGCATTGAGGTTGATGAAGCCAAGTATGTGGGAAAATTCTTTTGTGAGGGGTGTTCCATTGATGTTGAGGGGTTCATTATCAAAGGCTCAATCCATTTCCAATGTAGCAATGGTGTGTGTGTGGATAAATAAACATTGGGGATGGTAAGAGTGCATGAAATAACAAGGGTGTTTGATTGTTGTTGTCATTGTGTCAATTGTTGTGGTTGCTAATGGAACAATTGTTATTGTGGCAACATTTTTGTTGTTGGTCTATGGCTTGAAGAGCCTATTGAGGTTATTAGGGGTCCATTTACTACTGGGTTAAGTTAGTGGGCGTTTGTTGTCGGGCATGGTTCCTAGAGTGCTTCCAATGGATAGGGGTTCCGGTGTTGGAAGCATTGACCACTTATTGCACTACTTCTTTATGATCATTAATGGTTAGAGATTTTCACTTAGAACCCTTTTATTCAAACAACTTCGGGAATATGCACCATTTTAAGAGAGGAAGGTGCCACTTAAGATGCTCATAAAAATCAAGGAATACTTTAGGACAATTTTGAAATATTTCTCCTTAGGTTCATAGTTGAGGATCCATATGTTAAAAATATTGGTAGGAGGATCAACAATGTACCGGGCTTATTGGTTATGCTTCCTTGGTTGATTTTCTAGTCTTTGTAGCATAATTTACAATTCATCAACAATGAAATAGGGTTGCAATTTCAAATAAGGGCCCATTTTACTAAAAACCATTATAAAATAATGATCACATTAAAGTTAATTAATGTGTTCTCACAATTACTCAACCACTTTGGCTAAAACACTATTAGGCACAAGATGAAGAGATAAGGTTACATAGGCTTTCCCACAAATCACTCCCATGTCCTATGGCAGGTATGGAACTAGACTATATACCTATTGCAAGTCCTCAATACAGTTTTACCAGTGCAACATCGATAACCAAAGGAAGCAAGATAAGGAAACTAAAGTATTTTTAATCCCTCTTCACCACTAATAGATCAAAAGTTTAAGGATGGATCTACGAATAAGTTTATAATAACAACATGGTAGAT
>ML776747.1:356234-368754 GCA_009831015.1 Picea engelmannii | reverse complement strand
GATCTAACAATTTCTCGTCGAATTTTGGGTAAATGTCCCCAGAAAATATCTTCGGAAAAGAGTTATTTCATAGAACGTTTAAACTACGACGTTGGACACTTTTACTTAGAACCTTTTTGTTTAAACAACTACATGAATGTGAGTCATTCTAAGAGAGAAAGGTGCCATGTAAGGTGCTCATAAAAATTAGAGAATACCAAAATACTATTTTGAAATATTTCTCTGCAAGCTCAAAGTTAAGAATGCACGTATCAAATGCACATATCAAAAAAATTAGCAAAAGACTATGCTATATACCATGCTAATTGGTTGTATTTCTCTCATTGATTTTCCAATATTTATAGAATAATTCACAATTCATCAACAATAATATAAAGTTACAATTTCAAATAAAACCGTTTTACCAAAAGTCATTATAAATAAAAATGATTATATAAAAAATAATAAACATATTTTCATAATAACCCTATTACTTTAACTAAAACGCTAAAAATATCAAACATAATATGAAATGAAAAAATTTCATAAACTTTTCCATAAATCTATACTACATTTCAATAATATCACTAACAATATTAATTTATAATATTAAAATAAAAAATCGTGAACACTATGTAAAATTATAGTATATCTTTGTGGTCAGTTCTCAATCTTTTTATCCATATATGAGCTTATGATAAATATACCAAGTTTAGAATAACGCACGAGGCGATGAATATAATGTAATCTAGGTTTTAATAAGTATATTCATGCTTTTTCCTTCTTCCCTATGTTCGTTTGCTTTTTTTCCCATTATTACATTTACTAGGAAGGTGAAAGGTGAGAGAAGAAAGAAACTATTTTAACGTTTACGAGGTTAATAGTAGTTTATAGGATAGATCGTCTCACACACTGATTTTTGCATTTTGGTCCTTTTCCTGTTTAACTTGATGATGAGCGTCCCTAATTTCTCCATGGTCTTCTCACTGAATAAATTATCCCAAGAGCTAGCTGTCAAGATATTTACATAGTTGTCCCTACTGTCTTTGAAAGCTTCACACTCTAAAACGAAATGTTTTTCTGTTTCCACTTTTCTGGAGGTGCAAAACATACACACCTTTTCTTCCCAAGCTTCCTTTGGTCTTTTCCAGCACCCGCTTTCACAACAGAGTTGA
Organism: Picea engelmannii; assembly: GCA_009831015.1. Lineage (NCBI taxonomy): Eukaryota > Viridiplantae > Streptophyta > Pinopsida > Pinales > Pinaceae > Picea > Picea engelmannii. The sequence goes on along the minus strand of ML776747.1, from coordinate 367,600 downwards.
TGGGAATTGGTTCTTAATTGAGCAATAAGCATTTTGGCTCTTCAAGATATATTGACTCCTATGTACGCTTTTTGATGATGATTGTAAGTGGGGTTAAACTCTTCAATATAATATTCTTTCTTTCTTTCTAGCCCTTTATCCCAAGTTCACTTGTGGAACCTATCGATAACAAAAGCCTTTATCTCTTTATTGTTCGTAGGGCCCCTGTTCAAGCAAATATCCCATTTACTAAGCCATTTACTATTTTGTTGCATCCACGTCTTCTTACTTTTGCACAATATGTCATTGAAGACGACCTTAGGCCAACGACCATCTTCCATTTGCTCAATTTTTTTTAGATATCTTATGAGTCACACCATAGCAATTGCCTCAATAAGAGCAACTCCCATTTCACTAAGCAAGATATCATAAGGCACTGAACTTTTAATTTTAAACTTGTTTGTAATCAAGAGTTTTTGAATCTTCTCAATTTGCTTTCACTGTAAGTCAGATGTACTGCTGGCCCACACTTTGCAACCATAGAGAACCATCAGGATCACTAAAAGCCCAAAGATAGTTTGCATAGTCTTCCAATCAAGATAGTTTGCATAGTCTTCCAATCCCATAGCTCCGCCTCTCTGCATCTATTTTGGAAAGCATATAACACTTTTCAACCTCCCAAAGTTCTTTTCTTTCTGTAACCTTCCCAACTTAGATTTTTGTTGAAGTCAATTTCGAGGTATTTGTAATCTGCCACTTCTTCAAGAGTGTCGCCTTAAAAGTAGAACTTATGTTGGTTATGTTTTCTTTTGCTAGAGAAAACTACCACTTTCATCTTGCTAGTATTGACTTGCATCTCTACTGTTCTAGAAAAGTGCTCAAGCAAAATTAAGTGTTCTTGCAACCTAAGAGCAAATTTAGCAATCAAAATAAGGTCATCTGCATACAAAAGAAGCCTTATCACAAACTCGCCCAAAAGAGCATCGCCATCGTCCTGTAGGTTTAACCACTCTTCAAGTTTGTCTATATATAAACCAAAAAGGGTAGGGGACAATGGGCACCCTTGCTTGACCCTGATATCACTTCTAAAACTTTCAGAGATACCAACTGACGTTTTGATTTCGACTTTAACCTCCTCATATAGCCTATGAACAACTGCTCTAAGATGCATAAGAACCCCAAGTTCCTCCATTCTATGCTAACGCTTATCTTTAGGGATCGTGTCAAAAGCTTTTTTGAAATCGACAAAGCAACAAAAGACTTCCTCTTTTTTCTCCCACACTTTTTCAATGATGTGCCTTAGAGTTATACCGTGATCAATCATGGAGTGTTTAGGTATAAAACTTACTTGCCCTTTAGCACGTTTATCTTTTTCTTCTACCCACTTGCTAATTCTATTTTCTAGCATACTTCCGAATAACTTTACAAACAAGAGGTTTATCATTAATGTCCTATAATTGGAGGGATTGGAGGGATTATAAAGTGTTAATAATCTCGTAGTGTTAGTAAGCTCGTTATCCAATCTATAGGAAATCCATGGTTGTTGAAAATTTTCATAATATAAAGTACAAGAGATTGAAGTTCAACTAAATCTTTTGGCTTTACAAGACGCGAATCTCTTAGTAAGGCGCGAGTGTTCAATCTCCAATACAAACCGTCCCGATTGATGTTGGTGAGTGAGGTAAGGATGCCCGTGTAGCCATTACATTTAGAGCATTTAATGCATTTAGAGATCTGTGGCCAACTGACGTGACCGCCTAAAAAACGAACGTGCGTGCGATGCAGTGGATGTTTTTGTCTTACAAATAGCGTCCGTGGCTCTTGTCCTTCTTGAGTGGTCTTACAAGAAACTCTGCCGGATTGCCTGTTTATTGAGCTTTTGTGGCCGCGGTTTCATTTGGGTAAGAGCGGCGTCTGAAACTTCATGACTTGGCCTTATAACGTTGTTAAGGATCGATGGGGAAAGACACGACTTGGCCTTATAATGTTGTTAAGGATCGATGGGTAAAGACACGAGTATTACTGCAATGCATTCTTTTTCTCTGAAATCACGAATTCTTCTGACCAGAAATCATGGTCTACGCGAACTTTTGGCTGGCGTTATTGGACCTCTTTCCGTGGGTTCTGAGTGTTTCTCTTGAAGGCTTGGTTTCGCGCTTGGTATGAAAAGAGAACTGAACGACACGGCAATTGCATTCGAATGAAGGCATTACATGCGACCAGAGATCGAATTCGTTGTTGGTGGAGGTTAGTTTTGAGCAACGGAGGGTTGTTTCACAGTGCTGTTTCCCATCTTCAAACACTCTGAAAATAAACACAAACACATATGCTGTTAATCTGAGCAACGGAGGGTTGGTTCCCAGTGCTGTTCGGAGTAGTTAATATAACACAACTGCAGCCGCACAATCAACAAGACTTTCCTTCCTCCTTTATGAATTATACTCATCATGATTTATTGTCTGTTTTAACTGTTTTTCAAGGAATGATGGATTAATTCTCTTTGCATGGAGGAATTGATGACTAGTATTTACTATTTCGTCAGAGTGAACATGGGTTTTGTAAGCTGGTGAAGAATTGGGTGAGAAAATTGTAAAAAGAGGCAACCCACCTTGATCTTGTAGTGTTTGTTTAGTGAGGAGAACAAAATGAAGCTGGGCAATGGTGACTTGGTAGAGGTGTCCAGTGACGAAGAGGGGTTCACAGGGACCTGGTTCTGTGCAAGAATTATAAAAAAGCAGGGGGTAGGGTTCATAGTGGAGTACAGGGACCTTGTGACCGATGAGGATGAAACCAAACAGCTGAGGGAGAAAGTAGATAACCGTCGCATAAGGCCAAGCCCTCCAAATCAAAGACCATTTTAATCTGCATGAGCAAGTTGATGCTTATAAGAATGATGGATGGTGGGTGGTTGACTGATACCTATCATCGATTTAGTGTCTGTTTCAATTGTTTTTCAAGGAATGATGGCCTAATTCTCTTTGCATGGAGGAATGGATAACTAGAATTTGATCAGAGTGAACATGGGTTTTGTAAGCTGGTGAAGCATTCAGTGAGAAAATTGTGCAAAAGAGGGAGCCCACGTTGATCTTGTAGTGTTTAAATGAAGTTGAGCAATGGTGACCTGGTAGAGGTGGCCAGTGACGAAGAGGTGTTCAGAGGGGCTTGGTTCTGTGCAAGACTTGTAAAAAAGTAGGGACTGGGTTCATAGTGAGGTACAGGGGCCTTGTGAACGATGAGGATGAAACAAAACAGCTGAGGGAGAAAATAGATAACCGTCACATAAAGCCCAGGCCTCCAGAGTAGATTAAAGACCAGTTTAATATGTATGAGGAAGATGATGCTTATGAGAATGATGGGTGGCGGGTGGGCGACTGATACCCATCATTGATTTATTGTCTGTTTTAACTGTGTTTCAATGAATGATGGCTTAATTCTCTTTGCATGGAGAAATGGATGACTAGTATTTGATCAGAGCGAACATCGATCTTGTAAGCTAGTGAAGCATTGAGTCAGAAAATTGTGCAAAAGAGGGAGCCCACCTTGATGTTGTAGTGTTTAAATGAAGCTGAACAATGGTGACCTGGTAGAGGTGTCCAGTGATGAAGAGGGGTTCAGAGGGGTCTGGTTCTGTGCAAGACTTTAAAAAAAGTAGGGGCCAGGGTTCGTAGTGGTGTCCAGTGATGAAGAGGGGTTCAGAGGGGCCTGGTTCTGTGCAAGAATTTTAAAAAAGTAGGGGCCCGGGTTGATAGTGTATTACAGGAACATTATGAGCGATGAGGATGAAATGAAACAACAGAGGGAGAAAGTAGATAACCATCACATAAGGCCAAACCCTTCAGAGCAAAGACCAGTTTAAATTGTACGAGGAAGTCGATGCTTATGAGAATGATGGGTGGTCGGTGGGTGTGGTCACCAAGGTCGAGGTCCTTGACAATCACGAGTATATAATTTTGCAGACAAAAGAAGAGATGATATTTAATCATAACAAATCGCGGCCCCATCTCGAATTTATAGATAACAAATAGGTTGAAGCTTCCAAGGTATGCACATTACTCGTCATCTTTCACTTCCCTAGAATTGGTATTCTTTTTTATGAATGAGATTTTTGCCCTTGTCTTGGTCCTCAAATGGATAAGTGCTTTTATGCTTGTTGTTTCTCCATTGGTTTGTGATTATTTTGGAGTGTTTATGTTACCCTGTTCATATGTATGAAGATATTTTTAATTGTTTTGAACACATTACCTAGAATATTTTTTTGCAATGGAGGGTTGTTTCCGGAGCCCAGAAATCTGCTGTTGAACAATGGCAACTTCCATGGATTGTTGCGGAGCATTTGCTTTCAAAGGATTTATGAGGAGAATCGTCGGGTTCAACTTTTTCATAATTCCCTGTCAGGTATCATAATTTCTTGTTCCTCTCTTGGCTCGGCTATGCTCTTAGCAGCTACATTATTATCCTTTATATAGTAAATTAAATATTAAGGCTACCCTGTTCATATGCCTGAAGATATTTTTAATTTTTTTTAACATAGTACCTGGCATTTTTTTTTGCAATGGAGGGTTGTTTCCAGAGCCCAAAAATCTTCTGTTGAACAATGACAACTTCCATGGATTGTTGTGGAGCATTTGCATTCAAAGGATTTATGAGGGAATCGTTGGGTGCAACTTCCTCATAATTCCTTGTCAGGTATCATAATTTCTTGTTCCTTTCTTGGCTCGACTATGCTCTCAGCAACGACATTATTATCCTTTGTAGTAAATTAAATATTATTTACATTCATTCTTCTCGAGTTTGCTTTGTTCTTGACCTTCCTTTCTTTTATTTGTGAATTAAATATTATTATTAATGATATTATTTATGCTTTTTGTGAATTCATTTCATTCCAGCCATTGATGTTAATATTTGTGTTTTTTCATCATTATTTTGCAAATTAGCGTTTGCTTGTGGATTAATTGAAATGAAAGAAGAAAAGCCTACTCTGGTTGAAAAAGACCGTGATATTGTTGATTGCAGCTTCATGAGACATTCTCCAGGTCGTTCTCCTCTGGACTGAGTTGAGACAATCTGTGAGAGAGCCCATGTGATGGGTGTGTCATACTCCTCTAGACTGAGTTCAGATGACGCGTGGTCTCTTGTCGTGCTCCTTTGGATTGAGTTGAGATGACTTGAAATGGTCTCCTGTCATACTCCTATGGACTTAGTTGAGTCGACTTGAGATGGCTCTCCAGATGTTTCTCCTATGGACTTAGTTGAGTTGATCTGTTGAGAGTGACATCCCTGTGGCTGAGCACAGGTGGATGTGTCCTTAGTGGTAGAGCACTAGAGGATGTGTGAGATCCCTTTCTATATAGTCAGAGAGTAAGACTTTGGTAAAACCCTAATTTGTGTTGTAAAGGGTACAAGTTGGCCCCACTATGTAAAGATAATTAATATCGCGTCAAAGATTAATAATATTTTCTAGTTGTACAGGTCTTCCCTATTGTGCCAAGTGACATGTCTATTAGTTGAGTCAAGTCATGTATAAATAAGAGTTGATCCCCATTGTGGATTATATCTCTTTCACTAACTCAACACGTGGTCTGAAATTGTGAAGGGCTGAAGTGCGCACTCTTTCCTAGGTGCCTTCCCTCTTGTTTATAGGAGCACCCTATTGTGTGCTAGGGTTTGTCTTGAGGGCCACCTTTGTTGGCACCTATATTCTCGGTGGAGAGAGGTTCTTCTCTTGGCAATATAGCAATGGGATTGCTGGGTTTTCCCCTTGGTTGAGAAGGGTTTTCCCAGGATAAATTTCTTGTGTCTTGTGCATGGTTATTCTTCTTGTGATCTTGGTTTACTGCAGCTAGTGTTGCTGCAGTGGTTATGGTTCAAGTAAATGCTAAACATAAATAAACTACATGCTTGAGCTATATTCAACACGTGAGAGACAAAAGTCGTGAAAGATGAGTTGTGAAGTGAAGTTTCTCCCCTCAACCATCATCTCTAGGCAAGCAGGTACACATCTTGCCCCTTTCTTAGTGTTTAAGGGTTAAGAGCACCGTTAATGTTAAATTTTGCCATTCATTTTCTTCTCTCACAAACAGAGAAAAAATTACCCTAAATTCTATGACCCTCAATTATATGAACGAATGACCACCTGAAGTCAAATGCATAACAGTTACACCTAGGGTATGTTTGCTTGAATAACAGTTAACATGCTCACTCATGGTTGTGAGCTTGGATGTCGTATAGTTTGGAATGTTATTGTTGCTTTAGTAGCTTAGGCTTTAGTATAAAACTCTTTGAGTACTTCCCCATGATCCATGGGATGGTAAATGGGGTAAACTGTTGACCTTGATTATAGAGCCTAACCCTAAGGAGATCAAGAGAGTCGAACCCATGACATCCCAACTTTGGGGGAGAGATCACATGTCTGGCTCATGACCCCTTGAGCTAACCCTAAGGGTTATATATATATCAGTGTTTTAAAAACCAGCGAACTGGAACTAGAACTAACCGGTTTTACTGGTTAGATGGCCGACTGGTTCAAACTGGCCAATAAACTGAACCGTCTGGTCGATTTATGACGAAACCGACCGGTTTGGTACCAAACTGACCGGTTTCATCATAAACCGGTCGGTTTTGTCCCTAAAACCTAAAACCCCCTAAAAGCTAAAACCTCAAACCTAAAACCTAAACCTAAAACCTAAACCTAAAACCTAAACCTAAAACCTAAGATCCCCTATCTAAGTGCCTCACACCTCTCTTATTCAACATTTGGGAGTATTTAGATGATGAGTCTGAGGTCGAGTCCGAGTCAGAGACAAATGATGTCGAGGTCGAGTCCGAGTCCGAGTAAGATCCCCTAAACCCTAATTCTAGTCTATAAGACACTCTCACTCCCCTCTAAGTGCCTCACACCTCTCTTATTCAACATTTGGGAGTATTTCGATGATGAGTCTGAGGTCGAGTCCAAGTCCGAGTCAGAGACAAATGATGATGCCGAGGGCGAGGATGCTCATGCCATTTCTACTTCTAGCAGTAGTGATGATTGATCGTTGATCATGTTGATCAATGAGATAGTGACTTGTAGTCTTGACTCTTGTTAGTATGTTATTTGATGTTGTAGAGGCCATTTAGAGCCTCCTTGATTATGCATTTATGTTTCGATCTCTAGATATGTATTGCACTTGGTGTCGTTTTGATATATTCATGAGCATACTTTGGATATGTTGTCTCTAATTGTCTCTAATGCTTTGGAAACATGATTTAAAATCTTAAAAATATATATTTTTCATTAAAATTTAAATATTTTATATATTTTTTAAAAAACCGGTTCATTGAAATAGGTTCGACCGGTTCATTGAAACAGGTTTGACCGGTTCATTACCGGTTCTGGTTGGACCCTCGACCGGTTCCGGTTTTTAAAACTATGATATATATATATATATATAAACTAGAGCCAATATCTATGCTGATCTCTGCATCAGATCAAAGCCAATATTGGTGGTTTATTGAGGAAGAGGGACCCCAAACTTAGCACTTGTTTGGATCGACTTCTTTCAGTATCGCTTTACTACTCGTTGTAATATTTCTTTTCTGTGTTTTTATTTTTGCAATATTTTATTATTGTATTGTTCTGCATTTGCATAAACATGCTTGGGCTATTAGTGTCAGGGAACACAACATTCCTGAAGTAGTCCTCTTGTATCGATCTTAACCCCTGGCCTCCTAGAGCAGTGCGGAGCCATGCTAAGGAGCTGTTATATCTAAGGATCTGATAATTGCAGAGAGATGAGGAGACTAGATTACCAGTTAGAGCTATAAGAAATTCTAAGTGAAGCTTTCTGCAAACTCTGACCTCTGCAAACAAGTTCTCTCTTTCTTACTCCTTTTCATAGTTAGATTACTTTTTATTTATATGGAAATGAGTGAATATGTAGGAAACAAAATAACCATGAATCTCACCTCTTAAACAAAATAATTTCTTGCTCCTTTCTTGGCCAACTCTGCTCTTACTAGGCACTTTTTGTTCCTTTAGTAAAATAAATATTATTATATTCATTTGGCTTTGCTCTTACTAGTTTTTTTTCCCTTACAGTGCATTGAATACTCCATTCTTCTTTCATTAACCAACTTTCATTCCTTCATTTTTGTAAATAAAATGTTATTATTACAGTGATCGATCATCGATGTTAATATTTGTCTATTTTTGTAAATTAGCTACTGCTTGTGCATTAAATTAAGAGAAGGAAGAAAAACTTATTCCCTATTTCCAACAGCTTGTTGAGCTCACCATCTCTGTGTCTTGAAAGAGGAGCCGTGAAGTGAAGTTCCTACCCTTAGTGTTCATCTGTCTCTAGCCTAGTTGTGGGGAAGCTTCTCCGCCTACCCCTCACACTCCTACTCTTGAAACTTGCTTCGGAGGGAAGTACGCTCCCGGAATGATTCCTTGCGCCTCCTGGAATGATTCCCTACTCTCCTGGAATGATTTTTATTGCTACTAGACCATGGGAGAAGAAATTAGAAATTACTCATGGCAAGAGGCTTAAGAAAGCTTAATAGATAGTATAATTTATTGTTTTTTTCAGTTTAGAATCTAGATTCGAGAACTTAGAACTATTTGTCTCTATTATGGCCTATTTTGTAAACATTGTATGATGATTGAAGTTTGAACTGTTGATTGCAAATTGCAACTCTTTCGTCATGATGCCCTGTTTCATTTCATGGTTGATGTTATCTCTTATAGTTTGTTGATGTCATATACCTCCCACTTGCTTATGATACAGGGTCTAATGGTCTAATATTGACTGAAGAGTGGCAGCATTTATTTGTAAGGCAGAACTTTCATGATTTATTTTCTGTTTCTTACAAACGAAAGCAATGACAATGTTTTCCCATGACAAGGATAATGTTGATATCCAAGAAATAATTGTAAGGCATATAGACTCAAAAACATTCCAGGAAAACTCAAATATGACTTTCCATGGTTTGAAGCATCAACTTCAACCAATTGATAGACATTAAGTTTCCAGAATGTCACCTGTCCTAAGGATTCTTCAATCCTGCTTCTATTATATTCTTTTCCAGTAAACTATTTACGCAGATGTCTTTCCTTTTTTTCAAAAGTGTGCACAATTATTGCCAAAGGCATGTATGAAACAGAAAGCATGTGCTGCATAAATAGCTTTGACATAGTTAGAAGGACCGCTTTACAGAAAGAGAATAAAAGAAGCTGTTAACACATGGTGAGCAGATTTTGATTCTTAAGGATATATTGGTTCAATAAAATCTAGGTCCACTATGTGCAACATGTTAGGCATAAAGATACCTACAACCAATGTTTGCAAATGCAAATGCATGTATATTGCTGTCCATCATATTCCATAGTGAAGTGCAATGATGTGCTAGCAATCGTTCTTTGACATCACATACCAAATGCCAAAATACTAGCTGTTCAAATAGAATACCATACCAAACACACAGGGGCACTGAATAGCAAAAAAGTAGCTAAATCTAGAGAAAAGAACAAAAATGGCCACAATGCCAAATGCAATGCAATATTTCCCATTAGCAGCAGATGCTTATGATCGTTAGTATCATAGAATTCTATACCATCATAGTTTCAGCAGTCAATCACATCTGAAATCAGAATGGAATTTAATACTCTTCCATGGTGTCATGGAAATGCAGATTTAGAAAGTATATCTCTCATTTACAGTTCATGGATTTCAAGATATATGTCAGCTCGATTAGAATCAAACTGTTAGGCTCATATTTGACAGAGCTTTTCGAATTGCCAGTTTTGCACAGATAGAGCAAAATGAACAACTTGGAGAAGATAAAACAAATGTATTTCGTAAGATCAATTGAAATTCACTTATAGGAAATATATCCATAAATCATGACCTCTACCTCCAGGAAAGCTTATTGTGCCAAGGAGCAGACCTCTTGCTAGCCTTGGTCTTCTCCTTTTCAGATTGCAGCTGATCAGGTTTAAATTTTTCTTTGCTATCCTCAAGCCAATGGGTTGTTTTCCTCTGCTTGTCCATGTGTCTGCCTCCTCCTGCTGCTTGGCCTCTTTTCCCTCTTCAATTAGATTAATCAGAAAGAGGTAGATGCTTGAGGGTTACATATGCATTCTTATAATTAGTTTTAGCATAAACAATCTCACCTCTGTGTTTCTTTTGCCTTCCATGTAAGCGTCTGTACCTTCTTGACCTCTAGCCCCATATAATGACTCCAACACCCTCTTAATCTCAATCTTGGATCAGAGGGAATGGTCTTAAATGCAACTCCCTTGATTTTTTCTCTTGAAGAGGGCATCCCAAGTTTCAGAGGCAAACTGGTGAAATGTGTGACCCTTTTCCTAATCTGCTCGCCATCTCAAAATTCCTCTCAATTTCAATTTCACCATATATTTTTCTACTTGTTCTGCACTTTCACGCCCAAAAAAAAAAATTCTGCTCAATGAAGAGAGCAACAACCCTTGATTTGACAGGGATTTCTTCTTTTCGTTTGAGAGTGACTTTGATAACAGGGGAAGCCAAAAATGAGTATTGTTATCGCACAGTTTGTAGCTAGGTCAAATGGCTAGAAGATAGAGGCCAAACTGGCGTAACAGGAACCTACCCCACCCAATGTCACCTCAATGGGGAGGTTCTTTCTATTTAGGGAGGTTAGGCCCAGGGGAGACGTCCCTGGTAACCTGGGGTTTTGAAGAGGCCAAGGTATAAAGGTCAAAGTAAAAGTCCCTCCTCACAGGTTACCACCAAGATCAGATAGTCTGGCTAAACATCCAATAATGAAGAGTAGTCCCAAATGAGAACACCTGCCTGGAACAAGACAATAGCAAAACAATATATGTAGGCTATAATTCAATGGGTTAGTACTTCATAGAACTATCTGAGATCAATATATTAACAATTTATGACAATAGATATTGACGAGATCAATGTTAATTAATATAGCAATGGAACGATATCAATTCATCAATAAATATTGAGATGATGTAGCAAACAATGTATCCAATCAATCCCTTACTCAATAAATGCTTTAACACACCATCTAATTGCTTACCAACAGAAAATGCTGAGTCAAGATGGAATAACCAAGGATGACGTCAGCCTTATTAGGGTTTCAAATTATAAAAGTTTTAAGAGTTGTTTCAATCACTTTCACTTCAACCTTGGAGGCTAAAGATCAGTGCCTAGGGTTATGGAGTCAAAAGGTGAAGAACACACAAGTTAAAGGGGATGAGATTTAAAGGACAAGAGGGAAAGGTTTCAAGGTGTTGCAATGGCAGGGCCTTGAAGACAGAACCCTAGGGGAGAGAGGCTCACTCCGGTGTTGCTTAAGCAAGGCCTTGTGCTCTCTCCTCCTTCCCGGCAAACGGCTAGCTCAAAGACAAG
>ML776747.1:338070-348432 GCA_009831015.1 Picea engelmannii | reverse complement strand
AATAGAAAGAGCTCCCCATCGAGGTGACAGTGGGTGGGGAAGCTCCTGTTACGCCAGTTTGACTCTTGCCCTTAACCTATCCTACAAATTGAGCGATAACAGGAACGAGGATGTTTTCTTGCAGAAGTAGCGATAGAAGTAGAACTTGAACTTGTACTTGAAGAAGAAGAAGATGGAGATGAAGGAGGTGAAGGAGGAGGTTTTGGAGGGTCTTCTCCCTCTTCACTTTTGTCTTGCTTTGAAGATTCCCCTTGAACAGGTCTCTTCCGTTCCAAGTAATCTTCATACAATACTTTTACCATCTTCGACATGGCAAAGAAAGTTCTTTGAAATTCTCTTTCTTGTTGAGAAAGTCCTTCTTTAGATCCCATCTTCTCACTTTGAGATGTCCTTTTTCTTGATCCAATCTCAAGATCTCCTTCTACAAGCTCTCCTTAACTTTTCCCTGGTAATCATGCATACTCAAAAACAACCAACTGTCAACCGACTCCGATACCTCTTGATCCGAAATGATCTTTTAAATGACTTTGGTTAAGTATGTTGCATATGAAAAAATACCAATTAAGACTTTAAAGAATGAGAAGATGTTTAAAGAAAGAATTTGCAGCCAACATAGAGAAGTAAATGTAGCAAACCATAAACAGAATAGAACACCAAAAGTTGATAACGGAGTTCGACAAATTTGCCTACGTCTCCGGGCCCTTGTCTTTAGTGGGGGAGGCTTCTTTATTAATCTTCAATGCACAAAATGTACATCAAAATTACATCATTTAGGTCTTTGATTGACTTAGTTATGTTCTGCTCTATCTCAGGAACCTGATGCAACAGACGACACTGAAAAAGGTGGAGTAAAACTCCCAGAAATGGCCTCCAAAGATTGGCTAGTTCGTTGACTTCTCTGCATAAAATGGATTGTTCTGCAATTATCTGCATAAATTCGACTTCTAGCTTGTTGGTAAAATCTTTTGGTTAATAAAGACGTGGTTGTGGGATCAAATCCCAACAACCCATGATTTCGTGGCTAGAAATCTACATTAAATATGGGATATGAGATTAAATATGGTTTTAAAATAACCATATTATAATTATTCGACCCACTTTTCTTTTACATAAAATCGTGCCCTTTTCATATGGTTATACAACCACATAAAACTTAAAACATGGCTTAGATCTTGGCATATTTTATAATATAATGCCACTTATGTGAACGTGGCATAAGTTTTGAATATGGTGCCAATTAATATGGTTGTAACGACCATATAATCACCATATATATCGTGGCAAGGAATATATATTGGGCGCTATTTTATATGAACGGTTACATATATTGTGGGATTTGGTCCTTATAACCATATCATAACGAACTACACAATAAATAATTTCGCTTCCCCATTGATTAACAAGTGATAATTAGCCCGGTTGGCAAGCGTGTGGAGTGTAAGTTGTTGGCTTTGGAAAGATCCCGAGTTCGATTCCCACGGAGTACAATAGAACAATTTTTGACATTCGGCCCTTATTGGTCTAATCCAGGATGCTGGATTGGGCCACGTGTCACCCTGTGAGTGGGTCGTACCGACTAGTCACCTGTCTAGTAGACCTGCCACTCGACTGTACAATTAGCACCCACTGCCACATGTCACCATCTACCATTGCCACATCACTTTTTGTCATTGCCACGTGTCAAGCTCAGAATTTGCCACGTCACCCTTTGACCAGTTGACTTTTTTGCTGTTTGTGCAGAAATTCAGACTGCAGTAACTTTCGCATACAGACTCCATTTTCGAAACCAAATATATTGTCAGAATCAACGCGATGAGCTCTTCGCGATGGCGTTGGTTTCGTCTAAATCCGAGAACTTGGAATTTTTGTCCTTTTCAGATCCATTTTGGATCACTCATGCAAGACATTACTCCTATAACTGTGTGCCACATGTCCTTTCATGTCAATATAGACATGGTGTTCCTTCTAAAAGGTCATTTATGTGTATCATTCTTTTTTTCTTGCAAGATAATGTGTTATTTAAAAAAAAACTATATATATATATATATATATATATTATATATACCCCGTTTCCCTCAACGTACCCATTTTGGGGGGGTTGCGTTTCTTGGTGTCCCCGTTTCAAAAACTTCTAAACGTTTCCCCGTTTTGTGCAACTTAGTGTTAATGATATAATAGTTGCATTAATTCCTTTCTTTCCTATACATTGAAGGTAAGTGGGATATGGACTGTAATAAGTACAAAAAGGAGTGATAGATAGAGACTACCAACTGTTAAAATATTGTAACGAGGACAGGTGTCTTGGCTTAGGCAAGGTGTCATACAAGCCAAAGACACATGATTTAATATATCTCCAAGTCATTTAGAAGTTAACCACTTGTTAGAAGTTAACCACTTGGTAGAGATTTATAAGCAAGTGAGGTGACTTGAGGAGATCATTGAGTTGGTGACTGACACCAAGAGGGTTTTAGCTGCAGATCGAAAATAAGGAGAGTTTCTTGCAGGGTTTAGGTGGCCGAATGGAGATAGGAAGGCTGGATTCCTTCATTTACATCAGATCCAAGTGGCAGCGTGAGGTAGGGGGCCGAGATCCAAGTGTGCTAGGGCCATGTAGGCTGTATCGGTTGTAAGAGGCCGTGTGAAGTGTTGGGGGGCTGAGTTTGAGGTTGCTGTAGCAACAGAAAGGGAGTTAGGGCCAGGTCGTAGCCTTCTCTAATCAAATCATGCCAAGTCGTGGGGCTGTAAAGCTCCCAAAACACCACCTACAGTCTTTAACAACAGAAGCGATGAGGAAGAGAGGCTGTGACTTAACCAGGGAGGCCGAAACTCAGAACAGTAAACTCAGATCTGCTTAGATTGAAGTTGTATTTCTGTGTAGAGGAGATTGCCAGGTTTGGCATCATTGTATTTATTTTTTGGATCTGCTGAAGCATATTAATAAAACCCTTGTTGCTAGTTTTCCCCGGAGTTGGGGTTTCCAGGGTATCTTTTGTGTCTATTTTATTGTGTGTTTGGTTTCTATTAATTCCGCTGTGCTTAGCAAGTTATTATAACTCAGTTATATTTCTGTTATAGATCAGACTTAGATATAAAAATCTAAGTCTATTGAAACAAAAATTAAGTTCGCCGAGTTTCAAGGAAAAATAACACCAATAGGATACCATTTTACAATTAATTGTTTACACTAGCTTGGGATGTTGTTAGTCTATTAATATAAATGTTGAGTAGTCAAAATAACATAACAGACATTTCTATCAGTCTACCCTCCTTGAAAGTTAGTGATACTTTAGCACCCATAGAGCAGCCTAAGCAGAGAGCAAGAATAAATGGATGATACACAACAACACTATTTTTAACTAGAATTCCATTTCCATTACTAGTAAGCAAATCATAAATTAATCATCAAGACATACAGGGAACTATAATATAATTATTCATCATCAACACTATTACCTCCCAGGTTCTCACTTGGTGCAACAGTCCCAAAGCACACATTGTGAAACCCCAAGGGAAGCTTAGGCAAACTATCCACTGTCACCTCAGTGGTCTTGCCTTTCTCACTTTAGGTTAGAAGGGTTCTAGTCAAGGGGGGATTCTCTATGGTCAACTAAGCTCAATGTCTGTAGTGTAGAATGGGAGCAAGAGAGATCTTAGAAAACAATAATGATTTTATGAGATTTTTGTGAATTTGGGTGGTGAATGAAAGGGAAGATTAGTGTCTTTATTTATTTGGGTTATGGAGTCATGCATGCAACTTCAGAGGGTTGTTCTTTATGAAAGATTAGGGGCTATAAGTAGCCAAGGTGGTTTTCCCTATAACAATCCTAATTTGGTTAGTAGGATCACAAGTTTGAAGGGGGAGAGGGTCTATCTAAGATTCACTTCTCAAGCAAAAACTAAGGGTGGTCACTACCAAAGATTATCTATAGATGCAATGATTTAATGATCAAATGTGTAATGTTTCCTCTTGAAGGTAAGCAACACAAGAAGAATTAAGGAGTACTTAACCTTCTCAAATATAACAACACTGCTCCTCTATTTCCCATGTGTTGACTCTGGCATTCACAAACCTGCAAAACAAAGCTTCAAATGGTGCGTGTTACCCTCCAAGTTGCACTAGGATGGACTTGCAGTTGAGCCGCCAAAGTTGAACAATTACTTGTTCAAATCCAAAGTTCAAAAGTCCAGCCGGCCATTATGGCCATTCAACTTCTTTTTCTTCATCACGCATTTTCCATACCCCCATGGGGGAATTGTAATAAGATGAACTAGCATGATGAATTTTGTAAAAGGCTCAGCGCCCTAAGACTTGGTCATTAGTACATTACTCTAGAGTGTTTTTTTTACTTTCTAATTATATCTTGCTGCCTTACAAGCGAGTTATAACTTTTAAGTTTTTTCACTCAATCTCTTCCAAAGCTAGAGTATGTCCTAGTGGCTAGGCCTTGGTGTGTTGTCTAAGTCTAGTGTCTAATGTATATTACCATGCTAGTCATCATCCTAGAGTCTTATGGAAATGCACTAAGTCCCCCTTAGGTATTTTTTAATGTTTTTAGTTAACAAAAAATTTCCTGCAAACGAGATGCTGTAATTGTAAATGATATATAAGTTAAATAAGTGGTACTAGGAAGCATTATATGCCTTGGGGGTATTCATTTTCTCATTCAGAATACCCACTTTATGTATGTACCACCTTGTTGAGGAAGATTATTGGTTTTTACCCATTAAAAATCAATTTCTCTCAAAAAGGGTGAATAAAAAGATAAAGAAAAGGGAAAAATCAGCAATCCTTAAATCAAGGAAACATGTCTAGGACATGTTTTCCTTGTATCTGTAGTCCTCTCAAGTGGTGGCGAGTTGTCTCAAGTGAAAGGCAACTTAACTGGAGTGATTTGTCATATAGTGGAAATCCCAAGGAAAGAAGGTGCACCTTCCTCTTTATAACGCCTTTTCCCTTGACATGTGCGCTCTTGTGCTTTGGAAAGATCACACTTCTGCCTTGAGATGACATGTGTGCTTTTGTGATTTAGAAACATCATGCTTTTGCCTAGAGGTGACTCGCCCTTGTGCTTTGGAAACATCATGCTTTTCCTTGAGACGACTCGCCCTCATGTTTTGGAAACATCACCCTCTCATGCTATATAAGAAAGACGACCCCCCTCCTCAGAAAGAGTTGGACATTGGGGAAAGAATACTTGTGTTGTAATGCTACTATTGTAAACTCTCTTGAGAATTGAATAAAAGACTTTGGAGGTCAATTGTGGATGGTGTTCATTGTGTGGATGCAGATTGTTCATGTGTATATTTGAGGTACTTGTATATTAGCTTTCTTGCTTTCTAATTTCTTAATATGTCCCTTGGATGTAAGATCTATTTGAACTAGGTTGTTTATATATGATCTTGTTATCCTTCACATTTGCGAATATAGATTTCATGTTTATTTATGCTAATATGCAYGTTTTCTAGTTTTCATTTGTATGGAAATTACATGCTTAACGAAATTTGCTGGCAAGAATTGTCTTAGTTTTACAGGTTCTCAAGCTTGGAGTGGTGAAGCATTTGGGTGCAATACTTCACCCATCTTCAAGATATTTTGGAGCAAGAATCCCTCAACTATTTCTCAAAGGACACCATAGACCAAGTATTCAATCTTTTTCAAATTTCTTTTTCTCTCACTTTTTCAAATTCTTTTAAACAGTCTTCTTTTGGTTACTTTCATACATGCAAGGCTTAAGTTTGTTATTTCAAAGTTAGATCTAAAGCAACTTGTCATTGCATGCTAAAGGCAAGTAGATCTAGATTTCATTTTAAAAAAGTCTCATTTTTTTAATAGATCTAGCTTGTGCAAATCCATCCTTTAGCTAATTTTTAAAAGAATTTTTTTAAGGCTAGAAGGTAGATTTGATTTTGAGCTTCTAAATTCATATTCGACAGTTCTTAAATGCCAATTGTTTGTTGTCCTAAAACAACAAGCAAAATACACTAAGGAAGCTAGCCTTTAGCTTGCTTTCCTTGGTAAAATCTTGCTAGTTTTGTACATTTTTTAACTTAGTTAACTTTGGGTTTTTCTAACATTGTTCAAAGACACTTTCAAAGTATTTTTGGGCATCTTCTGTCATCTTTAGCTTGCTGTTTTTGTAGGTTTGGTGAACAGATAGGAGGAGACGCTGGTCAAATTTTGAAGATTTGGACCATCCGGGAAGAACTTTCCTCTTTCATAATAAATTCCTAAAAACTTGTAAAGCTTGTTGATCCGAATTTTATAAGGATCACAAGCATACCCAAAAGAGATCATTGTAACATCAATAAAATTAGTTGGCTACACAGTGCCTAGTCTTAATCCCCCTTGGGGGGATCGGTGTCCTTTTGTGTGATTTCCTTTTTGTTCCATTTTGCTTATGCTTTCAAGTTCCACTAATTTAAAAAGATAAAATAAACCATAAAATCAATCACAACACCGCAAAAAATTAGAGTAGTTTCATTTCTTAGATTAAAGTAGATTAGATTTCATTTCTGCAATTTATTTCTGCAATTTCAAAGTTGGCAAATAAACCATCCCCCCATCTTTCCCTAGTATTGCTCTATCCCCTCCTTTGCGAGCTTTTGCTTGATCTGAGGTGTGGAGTACATTAGAACGGGGATTGGTCAGTGTGGATTTAGTTTTAATAGGACAATCCGATAGTAGTTATTGCTAAATTGGGATCCTACAAACGAACTTGTGTGTGAAGTCAGACGAGAACTATGTTCTCCTCGTGTTGGACCTCCGACATTGTTCTTTGTACCCAATTAAGGGATAACTTCTAGAGGGCCAAACATTTATATTAGTTTTCTTTTTTTTTACAATCACTTGCACATACTTCACACTCATAAGTGGACTTTCACTATCAAGTCACTTCACAATAAACCCACGAACTAAACAACTCACCTTAATAATAAAACTGTCAAGAGCATTCACAACACATCTTCATTTCAACAACATTACATACATCTTGCAACAACCTTTACATTATTGGCAATTTGGCACTGGTCTTTATATTGCTTATCATTTATCTTTCAAGCATTTGTATATAGATATTATTATCGCACAATCTGTACTTGCCCAAAGCCCAAGGCAAGTGGGACAAGATTCGCGTAACATGGGGGTAATCCTATCACTGTTACCTCAATAGGATACCCCTTTCTGTTTAGGAGAAGGATAAATCCACTCCAAGGGAGATGTCCCAAGACCTAGTGGGTTGATGAAGGGAAAAGTGTAAGGTAAACCACCCCTCTCTAGGTGACTCAAATCAGTTTATGTCTTGAAGGGTGAAGCAAAGAAATAAAAGGAATGTAGCTGCCCTTAACCAAGACACCAACAAACGTTAAGGCAAGCAACAAATGATAATGATGCTTCGACAAGACAATAGACTTGCAATGAAAATTGCTAATAAACAAGTGTATGCAGCAAACAAATATATAACAACATTTAATACAGTAATAACAGCTGCAATGTATTCTAGAAAATGCACTTGTCTAAAACTTCAAGATGATAATAACTTGTCACATGCAAGTTCTAGAGATGTATCAACCAGCTAATAAACTCTAACAGGCTGCCAAGGAAGACTGTAACAGCAGTAAAAAGGAAAAGTATGACAGCTGAAATATATTTTCAGAATTGCACTTCGTGGAGGCAATTAAATGCACAATTTAACTTCGATTGATATTACTTTGCCTTATGCAAATTCTGGAGATATCTTAGCTAGCAAATGAACTTCAAATAAGCTGCTAGAGATGACAGTACAGCAGTAAAAAAGTTGTGACAGTTGTAAATAAACCTCAAAATTGCACTTTATGAAGACAGTTAAACACACACTTTAGCTCTAATTGATAGTACTTTGCCTTATGCAAATTCTGGGCTGATTAATATGGTCAAATGAGGTTGAGAGTGCTGCAAAATGATGGCTGTAGCAATGATAGTAATAGCAGCAAAATGAGTTATAACTGCTGTAGTGTATTTTCAGAAATGCACCCTTAGATAGCAATTAGACATAAATTAAAGCTTCAAGATGATAGCACTTTGTTTTGTGCATTTTCTGGGTTAGTTTATTTGGTTAGTAAGCTTAGCAAGGCTGCTAGGTAATGCTGTAATAGTGGTACTAGCAGCAGCAAGTATTAGGTTAGTAATTCTAAACTAGGTTAATAAGGTAGCAAATAGAGATTTGAAGTTTGAAGGTTGATGATTCTTGTCAAGAGGTAAGGAAAGAAGATTAGTGCCTTCTAGGGATAACGGAGTCAAAGTTTGCGGCTCTTTCTAGGGCTGATAACATATGATTATGCACAAAACCTAAGAGGGAAAAGAGGTTTAGGGGGAGTAATACTTTAAGTCCTCCTAAACTCTTGACCACAAGAAGGGAGGTAGCTAAGGTGTAGGCACTTCTAGGCCCTAGCGCCTTCTTCTCCTTAGACTTTTATGGATGAAAGTATGATGCAAAATAACTTAACCACAACCTCTAAAGTGCTATCACTTTAGGGCTCTAGAGGTTGCACTAGTTACTAGACCAATTCAATGAAACTTGGCAAATGGAAAAGCAAGAAAGTAGCACCTTAAGTTTTTTACTTCAAGCATCAATTAAAACATGCAATTTCATAATCTTGTATGAGCAAGCAAACCATTACCATAACCATTAACAATGACAAAGTAAAAAATCTACTTGCACCAAGAATAATCATGTAAAACAATGCTAGATTGCCAAAATACTCCAATAAATTGATCCAAATGCCAAGAAACAAGCCTTAAAAGAGTAGTGCCTTCCTTATTTCAGCCAATAACCCTTAGTAGGGAGAAAATTTCAGACCTCCACTCTCCCAAGTGAGAGTTATGTTGAAAAATGAATGTACTTTTTGTTTACTTATACCAAATTAGGCCCAAAATTAATTTAAATTCAAAACTGCTGGCCCGACCTGGCTAATTTGTTACAAAAATTTAATTCTGACAAAATAAAATCAATTTGCATCTAAAGACCCTCTTAAGGGTCACGTCATTCCCTTCTAGGGTGACGTTGGGCCTCATATGTGGAACGTTGAGCAAGGAAAGTGGAACGCTTGGCCTCCAAAGGCCTAAAATGATTCCCACACGTGCCACAAGCCTCACAAATGCCTCCAAAGATGAAACCCTAGCTCTGGATGATGTCTAGGGCTATCATGGTGACGTCTTAGGACCCTCACGGGATAACGTCCAAGTGGGAGGAACATGAAACCCTGGATCTAGGTCTGCCAAAGTGCCTCCAAAGGCAACGTCCTTCTTTCTCTTGGTGCAAGTCTTCAATCTTTGTCTTTCCCCCCTGGTTGGGGTCTCAACATCCATCAGTGGGCTTTGAGCCCTCATGAAGGTCTGAGCTACTCATTCCCTCATGCACACCTATTCACCGGGCAAGGTCCTGCAGAGACAACAAGTATGCCCTCCAAGGGTCCATGAGTCACAGGGATCATAACATGTAAATCACATCTAATAATTAAATCACCCGAACATGTGCATCAAACCCCCTTAACCCCAAACAAATGCTCAAAGACGTTATGCAATTTGACAAGTTTAGGTTTGGAAAGGGTCTCAGGGTGTCTTATTGGGCTAATCCCCCTCAAGTCTAGGGCGTTTCCAACAAGTCTTGCAAGTGTGTGAGGTGGCATGGGGAAAATATTGGGCATGGGGTGCATGTGATAACAAGGAAATGTAGAGTCTTACCTGTGGGTGCCTTTGTGGAGGGTGAGCTGCACCTTGTCATGGATGCAATTGTTTCCTAGCCCATTTATTGCCATTTATTCTTAGTTTTCTTTCTTTGATCTTTTGCTCTTGTGCTACAAGGGAATAGTTGAGGGCCACTGTCTTGGCTTGATGACCAGAGGTGACAGTGTTATCCACAAAACATTTCACGAAAATGAGAAGGATGGCTTGTAATGAGACCTCCTTTCTCTTGGCTATGCCACCAAGAGCCACTACCATGGTTTGGTGACCAGATAGGTGGTAATGTCATACCGCTACATGTCCATGGACATAATAGGTCGGCTCGTGATGAGACCTCCTAACCATCAACTAGTACCTTGAGTGTTCATGTTATCTTGTGGGTCCCCTTTTCTTACTAAGAAGCTTTTCACTGCTTTCTCGGGGATCCTTGGGCGAAGCATCTCGAAGGTTTCAAAATTGGATTTCAATTCTTTCCAGCTACTTTTACCCTCTGGGCCTTTAGCCCCTTCTTCCCATGAGGTAAGGTACAACCCTTCCTAGTGTAGCCAATCCCGATTTCCAAAAAGGAAAGGGGAGATGGAAGGAATAAAGATGGAAAGTGGTAAGTATGGAGGGAACGAACGATGACTCTTCAAAGATCCACC
>ML776747.1:285582-301878 GCA_009831015.1 Picea engelmannii | reverse complement strand
CCAGATGGTGGCAATGTCATACTGTTAGGTACCCATGAACCTAATAGGCTGGCTCGTGATGAGACCCCCTATCCTCTTGACTAGGTCTTGTTTGTTATTTTCCGGGTCCCTCTTGTTTCTTGCTGAGAGGCTTTTTATTGCCTCCTCGGGGATCCCTGGGCGAAGCATCTCGAGGTTTTATTTCTAGGCTTTTATCTTTTACCAACTGCTTTTACCTTCTGGGCCTTTAGCCCCTTCTTCCCACGAGATAAGGTGCAATCCTACAAACAGGTCAACCCAATGTTCAGACAAGGGGAATGGGATAAATGAGTGGGAGATAAGATGAAACAATGGTTGCTATGATGGGAGTAGACGATGGCTTTTCAAAATCCCCCTGATGGCAAACCAAAACCTATGGGCACAGGCTTGGTAGGGCACCCTGTCAATCTCCCCAAGCATGTTCAAGTGGGCTAATGTAAGATCCAAGCAGTTGTTAGAGGTAAAAGGAATCAGATGCATATTTTTAAAGGTTTCAATGATCAAAAGTGACACATACCATGATCCTTTTACCAATTACCTCATGGAGCAAGAACCTCGTCTGATACAAGACCAAGCCGATGGTGATGGATGCTGTTGCTGCTGATAGGACAAAGCTGATGGAAGAAGAACAACATGGGCCCTCCAGGGCCATGCTTAGGTCAATCCTGCTCTCGGTACTCCATGTCTAGGACCTGTGGGCCTCGAGACATGATCTCTTAGTTATCCCTAAAAATCGGGGATAACACGCAGTATATGTTAGGTGGACCAGGAAGTTAAGCTTGCTGTCCCTCATTGTAGCAGTAAACAGAAAGATATATCAGCAAGAGCAATAGCTAGTTACTGTAGAATTAACCATCAAAATTGTCAAATAATTATTGGACAATGAAGCACTAAACCAAATGATAACTTTCCAATATTCAAGCACAAACTTTGACGGTAAAAGAGGGCTGCTAGATAGTGTTTTTAGAGAATTATTGTAGCAGCCTTATGGCTGTAGCAAACAATTGCTACAGAAGCAAGATTCAACCACCGACAATCACAAGTAAACCACCCAAAAGATGCACAATGACTAGTAGATTATTATGGCAGCTTCTTAGCAATTTTTGACGGATGAATAGTGAGTAAGAGAAAGAAGTTAAATGAGTTTGCTGCAGCCCTAATGACTGTAGCATAAAGTTTATAACAACAATAATATATCCTCGACCAATCAAAATGCCCTGGTGGCCTTAGCAAGCTTAGAGCACATAGAATAGATTCCAATTTAGACAATCTCAAAATCTCGTGTTTTCACGTATACCAATGCAATGATTTTATTTCTCCAATGCAAAGAAGATTAGTGCCTTTAACTATTGGGTTGTAGAGTCTCAGAATTAAAGAGCTAGATGAGCTACTTCCTTGGGGGTGTAAGCCTTTTTACTCCCCAAGGCAAGCTAAGCTAGCTAGGAAAAACCCTAGGAGGGTGTAAACCCTTTTACTCCTAGTGTTTCCGTATGTAATAAAGTATTTCAAGACAATTACAATGGACTTAGTGGGGTTGTATGCACTTATATTCCCTAAAAGCTTAAGCAAATTAACCTTGAAACCAAGAAAAGAAGCAATAACAACAAAAATTCCTTACCTAGTCCAAGCATTAACAAGATAAACCTCTTTTTAACCAAGCAAATCCACCATAAAGCAATAAATATTCCTCCACTAGAGATAGCGCGTCATCCATCCATCCAATAGCCAAAGTAAAACCATTACAAGAGAGTAGCAACCAAGAGACAATGAGGAATGCCCAAATAGGGCGCAAATTTCAGCCAAGTATCCTTCTCCACAAGGGAGAGCTATGTTATAATGAAATAGAGTTCATCTCTATTTATACAAAATGTTCTCAAGTATGTTTGTCCTCATAATTTTAGGGTAAACCACAAGATAGGGGTCAACAACCCTAATCTTTCACCTTTACACAAATAATAATAAACAATTCAACTAAATTTTAAATTTGCACAAGGAAAACCCTAAAAATAAGATGATGATAATCCCTTAAGGGACCCCTAGTCACAAACCTTCCCAAAGGTTGGCTACTTACTAAGAAATCTATGACACTCACCAAGATGAAACAGGGTCAAAGGCATAATGTCCAAGCAGACGTTCTATAATCAAAAGCAACTTAAATACAACATGTTTAAATGCCTCAAATATTAGGGTGATTACATGCCACAATACCTACTTTTACCGCATGGAGCAAGATCCATCTGCCTTCCAGAAGCTGGCTGGTGTGGTGGATGCGCTGACAATGGATCAAAATGTGGTGATAAAGCGAGCCTCCGTATGTGGAAGTGGACACTGCTAGTCATGTGCTCTCTCGACACTCCAATCTGCAACTTGAGGGCCTCAAGACATCATCTCCTTAGTCATCCAACAAAATGGGGATAACATCTGGCTCCTACTTGGGGACATGAGCTGTGGGATAACATCTGGCTGCTACTTGGGGACATGAGCTCGATGTAGAGTGCATGAGAACCACAACATCTCTTGGTAGACCTGTGCCTACATTGAAACAAGAAACCTTAAAATCTAGGGTGGTTCTATCAACCTTCGTCCATATACATCAAAATAAAAAATGAAAACTAATTTAGAAAAGAAAATTTTAATATTTTTTAAAAAATTTCTAAACTAAGAATGAAATCAATATGCAAGTATAGCAAAATAAAATATGAGATGCATCTAAACTAATATGAGCAATCAAGATGAAAATGCAAGGAAAGCAAGATGACCTACCTACTTACCTGGGGGCCTTGGGGCCCTGAGGATCATTCGATAGATGATGTCAGGTGAAGTCATACAACCAGTGCAACCAGTTGATCATCTCAACAAAGTATCTCCCCGTGTGCTTAATCATGTGAAACAACAAAGATAAGTCCAACGCAAAATGATCATGAGCATAAATAGATATATAATCAATCGTAAAATGAAACTCATGAAGATGGGTGGGAGGGAGGAAATCCTGCTGGAAATAGAAACCATCAGCCTGATCATCCTGCATGAGAGTGTAACCGCAAGCTTGGTCAATCCATCTATGAAGAGGACTATCGTATACAAGTGACATTTCATCTTCATTCACGCACAAAGATCCACTGCTTGTTGAAGACTGAGAGGTGATGAGAGATCGAAAGAAGACTGCATGGCTTCCCGGAGAAGAAGATATGCGGCAAGGGACAACCTCGGAAAGAAAAACGTGGCCTCTTCATCTGTGAATCTCTGTAGAAATCCTTGATATGAAAATACTTCCTCTTTGTAGAGTGAACCTTTTATTGTTTTGAGATGGCCACGTCCTGGTATTCCTCCAAAATTGAGGACGGAGGTGGCTGAGAGGCCTCATACAAGTCTGCATCCCCCAAAAGATATGCATCACAAGTCCCAAGGGATGATTGAAAATCATCCTGAAAATGCTGTGACCGGTCATCTTGGAATAAATCTGTAATCATGTCATCATCAGGCTGCCAACCATATGAATCATACATGCATGAAAAGTATTCCTCTGAAGATGTCAACTCAAATCCCTTTTCTTGAGGGCTACCCTCAATGTCGTAAATGGGGTCTCTATAAAAAATGAGACGACCAAGATCCCACCTGCGTCTTCCAGTCTGTATGAAAGTGTCTATATGCTCATCAACCATATCTAAAGGTTCTTTCATAAGACCATCAACATGACTGAAAATGATCATCTCTTTGTCTTTGTGTGTAGGAGGAGTAGAGGCATGGATGTCTTCTACTGGATCTTCAAGATCCCACCTGTGTTTGCCAGTCTGTATGAAAGTGTCTATATGCTCATCAACCATATCTAAAAGTTCTTTCATTAGAGCATCAAAATGATCATCTCTTTGTCTTCGTGTGCAAGAGTAGAGGCATGGACGTCTTCTACTAGATCTTCAATTTCTTCATCATCAACATTGATTACTTTTTCAATATCATGTGCAGGAGGAGAGCAAGGTTGGACAACCTCGCCTTCATCAAGCGGGAGCAAAGATAATGATGCCTCAATATGTTGCGCTTCATCGGGATCCTTTTTTCTCTTCATGGGCACGCTCTTCCATCACCTCTTCATCATAAGAGGCTTGATCCTTAGTGCATAGTGCTTTGTTCTCTTTTCTTCAAGAAGATCTATCGCATCCAAGGTTTCCTCCAATACTTCTTCACTTCCGAAGTCATGGAATAAAGTATCGTCAAGATCTTCTAAAGGATCACAACTCATCATGTTTTCTTCCTGATATGTAGGAGGAATAGAGCCCTGGATGTCTTCATCAAATGGAAGAGCAGATATGAGCACTTCATCTTCATCAAATGTCTCGTCCAGATCATCAACATGAGAAAATTCATCGGAATCTTCTTGGTAACTTTCTTCATGTGTCTGTTCTTCAAGCACTTCTTCATCTTCAAGGGCTAGTTCTTTGGCAGGAAATAACTCTTTTATACGATTCATCATTTTTTTAGTAGCTTTATTAGCAACCTTTTCCTTTTCCATTTGTAGAAGTGCCCTCTTTGAGGCATAACAAGTTCTGGATGAGGGTTCATCCCATGGTGCCATATTTCCATTCACTGAAAAGACACCTCAATGGAGTCACCAAATGAGATCAAGGCTCATCAAAGGATGGAGAGGGATAAGGTGGGTTCTTGGAAGGTGGAGTCGCCATATAAGCTTCAATAAGAGCTCATCAAGGGTGGAAAGGGAACGTTCTTTGGGTGGAGTCGCCAGGCAAGCTAGGGAAAAAGGCTTTGGGATAGCTTGCCAAAGTATCGTTAGGGTTTGGAAGAGGATTCAAAATCCTCCCCTACAACGGCGCCAAAATGTTATCGCACAAGTTGTAGGCTGGGAAAAGCCCGACCCAACCACCAAATGGCAACAACTAAGAGAACACCTACCCACTGTCACCTTAGGTGGGGGTTTCCGTCACTTTAGAGATGATAGAATCACCTCAAGGGGGGAATCCTGGTGACCCTAGGGGGAAATGAGATGGAAAGTGAGATGTATGAATGGAATCCCCTATAGGTCAAGTTACTAGATGGAAGAAGGCTTGAGAATGAGCCTTGGGAGAGGTTTAAGGCTGCCAAGCCCTTGGGTACCTGCTGAGAGTGTTTGTACCTTCCCGAGACACAAGAAAAACCAACTGTATGCAGTATATGTTAGGTGGACCAGCAAGTTAATCTTGCTGTCCCTAATTGCAGCAGTAAACATAAATATATATCTGTAAGAGCAATAGCTAGTAATTGCAGAATTAACCATCAAAATTGTCAAATAATTATTGGACAATGAAGCACTAAACCAAATGATAACTTTCCAATATTCAAGCACAAACTTTGACGGTAAAAGAGGGCTACAACAACAAGATTCAACCACCAAAAATCACAAGTAAACCACCCAAAAGATGCACAATGATTAGTAGATTATTATGGCAGCTTCTTAGCAATATTTGACGGATGAATAACGAGTAAGAGAAAGAAGTTAAATTAGTTTGTTGCAGCCCTAATGGCTGTAGCATAAAGTTTATAACAACAATAAGATATCCTTGACCAATCAAAAAGCCCTTGTGGCCTTAGCAAGCTTAGAGCACATAGAATAGATTCCAATTTAGACAATCTCAAAATCTCGTATTTTCACGTATATCAATGCAATGATTTTATTTCTCCAATGCAAAGAAGATTAGTGCCTTTAACTATTGGGTTGTAGAGTCTCAAAATTAAAGAGCTACGTGAGCTACTTCCTTGGGGGTGTAAGACTTTTTACTTCCCAAGGCAAGCTAAGCTAGCTAGGAAAAACCCTAGGAGGGTGTAAACCCTTTTACTCCTAGTATTTCTTTATGCAATAAAGTGTTTCAAGACAATTACAATGGACTTAGTGGGGTTGTATGCACTTATACTCCCCAAAAGCTTAAGCAAATTAACCTTGAAACCAAGAAAAGAAGCAATAGCAACAAAGATTCCTTATCTAGTCCAAGCATTAACAAGATAAACCTCTTTTTAACCAAGCAAATCCACCATAAAGAAAGAAATAGTTCTCCACTAGAGATAGCGTATCATCCATCCATCCAATAGCCAAAGTAAAACCATTACAAGAGAGTAGCAACCAAGAGACAATGAGGAATGCCCAAATAGGGCGCAAATGTCAGCCAAGTATCCTTCTCCACAAGGGAGAGCTATGTTATAATGAAATAGAGTTCATCTCTATTTATACAAAATGTTCTCAAGTATGTTTGTCCACATAATTGTAGGGTAAACCACAAGATAGGGGTCAACAACCCTAATCTTGCCCCTTTACACAAATAATAATAAACAATTCAACTAAATTTTAAATTTGCACAAGGAAAACCGTAAAAATAAGATGACGTCACCCCTTTAGGGGACGTTTTGACACTTTGAGCAAATCGTTGGAAGAGAAAATGGAGGTTGTTGGAGCTCCTTAAGCCTCCTCATCATGTGCTAGGGTCAATCCATGTCTCCTCCAGTCAAAATATGCCAAGTGTCAATGTGCAATAACTCCATTACCACCAAACCCCCTTAAGCATGACGTCAAGCCTCAAAAGGTGACGTTTTGCCTCTCCTAGGCAAGTTGTTTGGGTGATAGGGGCTGGGTAAGATCCTCCATGATGTCATGTAAGCCTCCAAAGGAATGTCTTTGTGATCCGGTGTGCGGGCCTACAACATCCAACCCGTGGGATTTTTGCCCCATGGAAGCCCAAGCTAGGCTTGTTCTCCCAAAACTGACCACCAAGCAAGGTCCTGTAAAACAAAAGGGTACGCCCTCCAAAGAGCTCAAGTCAAAGATATCATGACCAGTGTAAACCACATCTAATAAGCAAGGCACCTAAACATGTGCATCAAAACTACCTCATCAAATTAAACAAATGCTCAAAAACATATACAATTGACCAAGTTTAAGTATGGGAGGGGTGTCATAAAAGTCCAATTGGGTAGACCAAATCCCTCAAGTAGGAGATGCTCCCAAGGATGGCCTTTCAAGGTTATGTAGTTGATGATGAGGTGGAAAGGGTTTAGACTTCATAGGTTAATGAGTTTCATGACATACAAGGGCTTGTATTATCTCATTCATGGGTGCCTTTGTAGAGGGTGTGTGGCACCTTCGTTTGCGATGCACTTTTTCCAAGTCCATCCTCTTGCCATTCTTCATTTCTTTCATGTTTTAAGGAACAAGTTGAAGGCCACTGTCCTGGCTTGGTGTACAGATAACGACAATGTCATTCACAAATACCTTGCGAAAATGAGAAGGCTGACTTGTGATGAGACCTCCCATCCTCCAACTAACCCCTTAAGCTTTCACTATCATTTATTTTTGTGTGGGTCCCCCATTTCTTATAGAGAAGCGTTTCATTGCTTTCTCGGGGATCCTTGGGTGAAGCATCTGGAAGGTCTATATTTATGCTTTTATCTTTTTAGTGAACAATAAGCCCTCTGTGCCTTTAGTGCCTTCTTCCCATGAAATGAGGTACATGCCCTTCTTGGGTCACTAAAGTCAAAGGGCCTAGAAGAGGGCAATATGATGGGAATGTAATGAGTGAAAAGTGGTAAGTATGGTCCGGAATGGTACAACAACCCCTTAAGGGACCCCTAGTCACAAACCTTCCCAAAGGTTGGCCACTTACTAGGAAATCTATCACACTCACCAAGATGAAACGGGGTCAAAGGCATAATGTCCAAGTAGGCATTTTATAATCAAAAGCAACTTAAATACATGTTTAAATGCCTCAAATATTAGGGTGATTACCTGCCACAATACCTGACTTGTACCGCATGGAGCAAGACCCATTTGCCTTCCAGAAGTTGGCTGGTGTGGTGGATGCCCTGACAATGGATCAAAATGTGGTGATAGAGTGGGCTTCCATATGTGCAAGTGGACATTGCTAGTCATGTGGTCTCTCGACACTCCATATCTGCAACCTGAGGGCCTCGAGACATCATCTCCTTAGTCATCCCACAAGATGGGGATAACAAACCCCAAAAATTCGAAACCGGATCGGACTGGAAAAAAACCGGACCAAAAAACCGGTCGACCAAAAACTACATAAATGATTCAAAACTTGAAAAAAAACATATATATTAATGTGCATAAATACGAATCCAAACCATTTATACACAAATATGCAAATATTCTCATTTATATAGCGAGTAAGAGTGCATATAACCAAAATAGCACCGAGTGCAATACATATCTGAAGTTCTGAACAAAAATTCATCAATAAAGAGGCTCTAAATGCCCTCTAGATTCCAAAAATAAGCATAGTATACTATTTGATACTAGAATCTAGATACTTGTACTAATCATCATAATTCTTGTCGGAATCCTCATCAGAATCCTCATCTTCCTCATCCTCAACATGAATAGACTAGAGTCTAGGACCCTATATGGGGATTATGGATTCTACTTGATTCCCCTCGCCTTGAAGGTATTTGTACCTCTGGTTGTGGAAGTGGGTCCAAGTCCAAGCCCCCTCAACCACAATTTATTTTTTTTGCCAAAAATATTTGAATTCCACCTTCTCTAGTGCAACGTACATGTTCCATACGGAACCGGTCGGTTCAACATTTTTGGTCGATTCCATTCGAATTCGACCGTTTTCGGTACGAAACTGGCCAAAACGGTTTAGTGTGGCTGGTCCGACTGTTTTGGGGTTGGAGACCTGTCCGATCGACGGGTTTTGCTGAATCGAGCCATGTTGGGCCCGAGATATGATCAGTTTTATGACGTTAATTAGATACTTTTGCCGAATGTATATATGCATTTTCATGTTTCGAAGAAGTTTTTGAAGGGATTTTGTGCCGAAACGCTATGATCCACACCAGGTATGCATAATTTGTGTTTTATGAGTCCTCTGCAGAACCAATCAACACAACCTTTGTTTTCTTATCACCAGGAGAATGAATTCGAAGGTGACCATTAGTTTGGAAGAACTCTCTCAAATCCTAGTAGCAACTGGGATCTCTTCTTCTCAGGAAGAACACATCTTGACAATAGCCAAGAACTTGAATACCTCTCCAAAAATATTAGAAGAATCAAGGTCCTATGAGCTACAAAATGATTTTCCTTTCCAAAATGAAAAGGAAGATGAAAAATTATGGACTACATCCAGTGGAGAGCAATCATTAAGACCTGAGATTGAGGAGTTCTCAACATCCATCTCAGTAGATCCTTTATGTACTTCAGAAATCAATTATCCAAAAGAAGAGGATCTGCATAGTATGATGAAGGAGAGCATGGAAATTATTGTTGATGAACATCAAGATTACATTGAAATTTGGTTTCAAGAGGTCATTAGGCCACAATACTATTCTCTTCTTCAACACCTTCCGATTCCAAAACAAGTAGGTTGGTTTGTTCTTCATATCCAGGTAATCATTGCGATAACTTTTTCATATGTGGATATGAGTATGTTTTTTATCTTGCTTCGCACATGGTTACATTGGAAAAGTTCTTACACTTGAATAAAGATTTTCCCTTTCTTTTTAGGTAGGGTAGGATAGTAAATAAAAGTTGCATGTTGTTAGTTTATCTTAAAGTCTAATGCAACCTCATTTTACATTTTCTTTTAATAAAAGAACTATGAGATACATGTTCCTATGACTTGATCTCATTGATATCATTAGTTTATTATATTTTAGAGTTTGGTTTTTGCAAACAATTCTAGAGATTTCTGTAGGTATTTATCTCACCAGGAGTGGACAGTTCAAGGAGATATAAAAGAATAATTTTTCTTCAAAACATTGCTATACTTGAACCTTGTTGTCTGCTAAGCATCGAATGAATAATGACTTGCTGTAGTTAGCCATGTTTTTGCAAAATATTTTCATTTTCTTTTTCTCAAGGCATCTTAAGAAGCAATTGCACTTGAACCTTCACCACTATACAAGGAAGTGACACCGTAACCATCAAGCTTAGAGGTCTCTCGTACAGTTTCTCCAAGAAACTTGAGTAAGTGAGTAAAGTATCTTTATTAAAGAGTAACAAGGAGGTCTGATTAGTGGTTAGTCATGGAAACATCACAATGACTTACAAAAGAAGAAAGTGAGTTGAGCCTAGAGATACCTTTCTGTTCTTTCTCAATGGTACCATCCACTACACACTAAATAGCTTGATTATATCATATCTTTAGATAGGCCACGCCCGCTTAAGTACCCCTTACATTAGGACAATCACTAAGGAATATATATAACGGAAAGTCATTCTCCAACATAAATACCATCCCAATAAAAAGAAAGAAAAAGTTGTTTTCAGAGCTGTCCCCCCATTTTCTTGGATAAAACAATCTTATATTAAAATCTTAAAAGCTGGAGGGCCAGTCTCTAGGGGTGTAAAAGGCTAACCCATTGGGATACTGAACAGGTTTGCTGGTAGCGGATACCGGCCTGTGGTATGACTAGGTAAACCTGTCGGAGTACTGAACAAACTTGCTGGCAGCGGGGCATTCTACCTAGCGAGGATGGTAATCTGACAAAAATAAATAATAAATTTAAACTTGTCCTGATGTACGACATTACTTGTAGACAAAGTTGACACGAAGTATGTATGGTTAAGCTAAGGTTAATGAACTCCATAAATTTTCCATTGGGAACTGACTTTGAGACTATCTTGAAACTCTCTCGCCTACCTCTTCTTATCTATATATAGGATCACTTATCCTATAGGTGGGGCCATCTTCTAACCGTCTCGTTAGACCAATCTGTGAAATTTATCTCTACACTTAACATGCTGTAAATCTTCGTCTATTGGGAGAACTGACTGGTTTCCTATATTTTTGATTGTGAGGTGTCACGATACTTAGGTGTGGGGGAGGGGTTCATGAGTTGACAAATGATAACATTGCCTAGAATAAGTAAATCTTTGTAAAAATTTGTGTGTTGTTTTCATAATACAGGCTATTATATCAGTAGTTATTTTATTTTTGAAATGCTAATCCCCTGTGTGTTATAAATTGCTGTACATATCCTTAACTGGTTTATTTTCGTTACAAACTGTTCATTACAGAGTTATGATTACATGCCTTATAGAATGCGAGATAGAGGAATGGATTGTGTGAGCACGATGGCAAAACAAATAATAATGGAACACTCTTAGCCTGCCTTTGCTCCTATTCATTGTGTTCGTGGTCTCTGAGGAATCAATTACCTCAGCCACAAAGCTCCCAAGAGTTGGAGACTGCTGGTTTAAACACCACCAATTGCCAAGAGCAAGCTATAACAGGGTTTTCAAAACAGAATTTCAGAACATCTCTAGAGCTAAGGGATACTCCAAGGAGTGGATAAAAGAGGAGCTAATCAACCCTCTCATAGTCATCACCAGATTGATTACATGTGCAGATAGATATTCCATCTTTAAAGCCTGTCACTTTCTATTATTAGCTCACTTTCAGTTCAATAAGCCATTGAATTTTCCCTTTTACTTCTTAAAGAGTCTTGATAGGATGTCTTCCCAAGTGAGGAAGAATGTAACCAATCCCCATAACAACCTATTTCACCACGGCCTTATCAAACTATTTGTCTTAGTTGAGTTGGAAAAACAAGGGAAAATGTGGGATGAGTTCATTTACCAATTTGCAAACCCTCATATTACAATCAAGACTAGCAAGAAGACTCTTGATCTAGGGATTGTTACTCCACCCAAACCCTCATGCTCAAGATATTCCTTTACCGGACCAAAAGTCCAAGAAACTTGTTGATACCCCTGCAGCCTCATTGGGCAAGAAGACCAAGAAGCCTATTGCTAACCCCCGTCTAAAAACAGTAAAGACCAAGAAGCCTATTGCTAATTCATGGCACGAGGAAGTGCCATATCCTCGGTCTGGGGGGAGTTTACTGAGCTAAAAAACGCTAAGCACTGCCCATTTGTATAACAAACCCATGAGAAGAGGAAGTAGGATTTGTGTCAAAATTCTATCATACTGTCTATTTACAACGTCTTGGGATATTATATCAGCAGTTGTTTGTATTGGTATGCTAAATTATATACTGCTGACATCATTGTGTGTGTTATAAGCTTGCTGTGCATTTTTTATACTTAACTACTCTTTGTGACAAATACTGAGCAATAACAACTGCTAAATACTTACTGCCATCTGTATTACAAGCTTATGAAAAGAGGAGCAGTTGTTTGAATTGTTACAAATCGATGAAGGAAATAAAAATTCCCCTGTTCACCATGCCTACCAGTACAAACCAAGCCTTTTGTTAGTATCTGTTAGTTCTGTCAGTCACCAGTGATCAAATTTACTCTTTCATGTGATTGATAGGGTTATTAGGTCAATTTGTTATATTTTCAAAATAAAATTATCAAATAAAATTTGACATCTCTTGGTTGTAAAATGGTCATTGGTGTGTCTAGGTTTCCTTACTACTCCCTCCACTCATCCAATGTCATAAATTTTCATCATGGTCATGTCATCATTCCTTGTCATAAATTTTCAAATAATTGTCTTGGTCAAAGTTCTACTTCAAAATTGGTTTCTGAATTAAGGAAGATGAATTTGACAAAAGTGAAAGAAATTTTTGTCAATCATAGACCAAGAAACAAAAACCTCCTTCATTTTATGCATAGGTTTTATTATTTGAGAGAAATTCCCCAAATACAGTCGCTATAGGAAGGTTTCTACACATTTGGACAACTTGACTTCAAGTCAGTTTTTCAGAAGGCATTTGCAGTGCTTGATGGTTCCATTGTGTAGCAGACATTATAAAATTTCCAGCCATACCACTTTTAGCCCAAAAATCCTCCGGGAAGTCCTCCCAAATCCCTCTCAAATACCACGCTGCGCTTCTGTTGAGAGCACGCTGCACTTCTGCAGGTTTTGGGTAACCAACTTCAAGCTGGGATTCTGAACAAATGGGAAAGTAATTTTGAAACCTGGAGGAGGTTTTTGTTAATAACATACCAAAACACAATAACCTCGATCAGTTTTTGAATATACGTTATGGTTTGGGATATATTCAATTCTCTTAAAGGCCTAGTTTTTCAGAAAATAAAACATTCTGTTTTTCCTGTTTTAGTCATGTTTTCTTTTTGTGTTTTCCTAACAACTGGAAGTGAATTTTTGAAAACCAAGAGAGGTTTTTATCAAGGACATATTCAAAAACAAAAACCTCTTTCAGTTTATACACAAGAGTTACTGTCTTGTAGTTACAGGTGTCACTTTGATACCTATTTTTCACAAGTTCGCTAGGCCAGAATTGTTGCGCTTATGGGAAATCACTTTTGAAACTAATTTTGCAGAGGTAAAATTGTTGTTTTGCATGGTTTAAAGGATCAAGGGTATAATATACATCTCAAGGCTTCCTCACATGTCATCATCAGCCTCCAAAAACTCCAAACCCTCCAGTTCAAACTTAGAGAGCATGAAACACTGAGTTGTCATTTACGCCATGATAACGTTGTCCTACAAGCCAAGATGAATTCTCTACAACGTTTAGTTGATGATATGACTGCCACCAATAATAGTCTCTGGATGCAATTGAAACATCACAAAAGGCCTAAGACAAAATCCCTGGGCAAGAGGGAGAAGCTTCTAAAACTAATCCACGCCCTCCTTCGCAAGTTTAGTCATGAAGGGCAATTTCTTTTTGTTTGCAGTGGAACCTGCAAAATCTTAGGTGTGGGGGTAATGTTGGGCCTGAGATATGATCAGTTTTATGACGTTAATTAGATACTTTTGCCGAATGTATATATGCGTTTTCATGTTTTGAAGAAGTTTTTGAAGGGATTTTGTGCGAAAACGCTATGATCCACACCAAGTATGCATAATTCGTGTTTTATGATGATCTTGATTATAATTCAGTATGTTTTTATGTTTCCATGGATCTAATTCTCATTTTTTGGTGTCATAGGGAAAAATTGCAGCATGTTTTTGCTTCCGACATTCAATTCGGTACTCCATCCGACACTCAGTCCGGTACTCCATCTGACACTCCGTCCAACACTCCGTCTTGCACAAAAACGATGGGCGATTTGGCGGTTATGGTATTGGCGGCCAGTGGTGGGCGAATCAGGAACATGGGTTTTGCTCGTGCTTGCCCCCTCTAGCTACTGAACTCTTGACAACTCGGTTTGGGTTGTTAAGTTGGGTGATTATTGGCTCGCTCCATTTTGACAGCTAGGGCATCATTAATGTAATTTACTGTTTTTAGAAGAGGTTCGACCCTCCAGTGGTCGACCTCTCAATCTGTAAAGCTTATAAATACCACCGTGGTGGTCATACAATAGTTAAGAAGTTCAGGAAGCCGTGTATTACAGAGAAAAGACAATTTCCCTCTGTTTTGCCATTTTCATTTTGCCAGAATTGTGTAAGACTGCGTTTTTAGTTTTAATGGCGAATTTGTGTTGTTGAAGATTGTGGTGTGCATTTGAAGAGTGACCATGACTTGCTGGGGGGCCCACCAACAGTCTGGGTAATTGTTCTATCATTTTGTTTATGAATTACATAGCATAAATGTCTTTTTGTTTTATTTCCCGTACATGAAATGCTATTTTACTTCTTTGTTATTTAATTTGTTGTTTATGATTTAATTGTTTTAATTTAGTTTTGCAGGTTGTTATGAAGAATCTTGTCAATATGAACTGACTTTGTAGTTAGTGGAAACAAGCTTGCAAATTTAGACACTAACCCCATGTGTAATTAGATGATAGTTTAAGCTCTCTTTATGTTGAAATAGAGTTTAAAATCAAGTTTAAAATAGAGTTTAAAAATAGAGTTTTAAAACATAATTTTAATTCATGCTTTCTTTGACAGAGCTTCGGTGGATGGATAGTATTAGTTCTAGTTTTCATTTTTAGATTGCTTATTCACTTACTATTTAGTTTTTGCTTATCTAGTTGTTAATTGATTTGCTCATTTGTTTACTTGTCATATGCTAGAATAATGTTTAATTTCGGTTTATGAATATTTTCTCTTTTTGCAAATTGAATTGTCAAATAGAACTAGTTTAGCTTACTTCATGCAATTTCTTTCTTAGATTTAGGTTGCAATTTCAATTTGTAGTTAATGATTGAATTTAGTATAGTATTAGTTTGCTTACATAGTATAGAGTGCAATTGAATTTCATAGCATAATCTCTTTATAACTGTTGATGATTAATGCAAGAGTAATAATCACATGGATATGTAGGATAATTGATGTTGTTTCCGTAATGGCTAAGTTCTCACTGGATTGCCTAATTCACACTTTTCACTTTGCTATTGAAGTCAAT
The DNA here is from genome assembly GCA_009831015.1 of Picea engelmannii. NCBI lineage: Eukaryota > Viridiplantae > Streptophyta > Pinopsida > Pinales > Pinaceae > Picea > Picea engelmannii. Next base: position 286,635 of record ML776747.1, on the reverse strand, counting down.
ATCGAGTTTATCCCTCTTGAATTATCGTTCATTGTCAAGTGCCATCGCGATATCATAAGACATCGGAGACATAACCATCAACACTATATTTGAGTATTCATAGATTGGAAGATAGTTTTCTTGCTTTCGTAGATTAGGAGATAGTTTTCTTGCTCTTGTATGATAGATAGTCTTTTGCTTTGATAGGTTAAAGAGTAGTTTGCTTATCATAGAGATTAGTTGTTAATTGCTTCTATTATCATAATGCTTTCAATTTAGTAGATTTCCTTTTGTAAATTAGAAATAGTTGTGAAGATTAGTTTAAGAATAGAGTTCACTCGTCTCTTAGCTTAGTTGGTTGCTTATTAAGTAATCTTAATTAGTTTACTTGCTGTAGAAGTTATCTTAGGTTAGTTAGTTGTTTACTTGCTTTAATAGGTTAGTTGCTTACTTGTCTATTCTTGCTTTGATAGTGTAGTTGCTTGTCTATTTTCTTGCTTTCACAGGATAGTTGTTTATTGAATTTAAGTAGGCTAAATGAAGTAGTTTGCTGTTGTTATTTATTAGATGAATAATTTGCTTTTGCTTATTGTTATGAATGAACTAGTTTTCTTTAAGTAGGGTTTTCATTTTCTTTCCTAGAACTATCCATTGATCCTTCGTTCAAAGGTTACTTAGGGTACATAGTTTTGTTAATGTTTAAGCCATTATTATAGATGTTTGCATTTCATTAGATAACAATAGCATAATCCAAGATCACTGAGAAATACACAATCACAAGAGACACAACATTTATCCTGGGAAACCCTCTAGGGGAAGAAAACCCAGCAAAACTTCCTTAATATAGAGAGCCAATACAATGCCAAGAGATCTCTATGCTAAAACAGAAAGTCCTCTCCAAGATATGCGCCACTCTCTCTCTCCTTTGCCGGTAACAGATCAGATGTTGTCTCTCAAACTGAGCAAGTGAGTTGTGTCTAAGTGAGGCGCTAGCCTCCTTTATTTATACAAGTCTGGCACGTGTGAAGTGTCTCTTCACTGGCAGGGCCGACTTCTCAAACTGGGTGGGTAAAC
>ML776747.1:248074-259905 GCA_009831015.1 Picea engelmannii | reverse complement strand
TAGTTGCGGGAGGTATTTTCCTCCACGTGTAAACCTAACGAGAATAGAATATTCCGGGAAGCAAGAAGAAACCCTAAAATAGTTGGCTAATAACCCTAGAAGACAAGTCGACTCAAAAGGATAATTTGTATTAGGTTATTAGCCTCCAAGAGAAGAAGTCGGCTAAGGGAAATATTATATACTAAGTAAATAGGCACCCAGAATGAGAAGTTGGCCCAGGCAGTTTGCCAGTTTTAGTATAAATACAGGAGGCCAATCTTCAATCTGGCATGCATTCTCAGAACTGCAGAAGCAACACTTGTGCGCACTGCAGTTGGCCAGTTTGTGTGCAAGTTTGGAGTAGAGCTGTCATTGTAGCTGTTGCAGCTAGCATATTTCGGTTTTGGACTCTCTCTTGGTTATGGTTTGGACTCTCTGATTAGCTCTTATTACTCTTGTTTGGTGCGCTATCCATGGAGAGAGGTTCACTATCTTGTTTGGCTATCTAGCCTAGGGTTTGCTTTCGGAATGATTCTCTGTCAAGGTTAAGGTGCGTGGGGGTGGCTTCGGCCTATGGTTGGGTGACAATAGTGATATTGTCTATGGTTAACTGAGCACATCCATCATATTCTAACAGGGCATCAAACATCTCCTTTGTAGTCTTTAGTTCTGATACATTGGGTATCAGGTGATCCGTGATTGAGTCTGTCAAGATCCTCTTGGCCTTGACCTCATTCTTCTTGAACTTTGCCTTTGCTTCTTCGTCTTCGGGTTCTAGAAGCATCTTTTTGATGTGATCCAATAATTCATTCTCTTCTAGAATGAGCTGTATTCTATGCTTCCAGGATCTGAAGTTATCTGTTCCATCCAATCTATCCTCAACTCTCATACTAGTTGACATTTTCGCCGGTAGAAACCCTAGCATTGAAAAACCTCGATTTTTCAAACTTCACCAAACTACACGCTGAGGGTTTCAGGGGGTGCGCTAGGTTAGGGTGCACTGCTCTGTGAAGGAATTATTCCCAACGTCCTTGTTATAGTGCTCAACGAGCTTGACAAAGTATTGCAGCTGCAAGGTGCCGCTGTAGCAATCTTCCTTCCAGTGGTCGAACAGTTATGAAGGTAACCAAATCTGATACCATGTTGGATTTTCCTTATTCACAGAGCATTAGTGTTACTAGTGTTCTTTTACTTCGTTACCATTAACGTATATACCATGTACTGAGCAGTAGATACTAGAAACATAAACAAAAGACAGAAAAGAACACGAGATTTATCCTGGGAAAACCCTAAATGGGGGAAAAACCCAACAATCTTTCTTAGATAGATTTCGTTCACAAAGCAAGTCCAATCAGATAAACCCTAGCACAAGTGCTAGCTTAACTAGAAATACCACCCCAACTGTAGCAGCAACACCATACAAAGGTAGCGCACCTCCTCAAAAAGTAGTGCACAAGAGAGAGATACCAAAAGACTGATCAATAATAAGCTGTGCAGCTGTAGCTACTGCGTCACCTCCTCCAAACTTGCGCATTGCTTTTGTGTAGCTGGGAGAGTGTGAGTGAGTGAACAAATGAGCTAAAGCGCCTCCTTATTTATAGTCTTCTTGTCCTTCTAGTTGGGCCGACTTCTCTTCTGGGAAGGTGTCTTTTCATTATACTTTATTCTTCTGGGCCGATTTCTCTTCTAGGGTATTTCAACATCTGTCCAATGGATCTCTTGCTTCCAGAATCTTCTCTGCATCTAAGAAAGGTCATCTAGGAGGGAAAGATCCTCCTGCAACTACCAAAACATCAATAACCTCATGGAGCAAGACTTGCTGTCTTCTTGGACTAGGCCGATGTGTGGATGTTGCTTTGCTGCTGGTGATGAATGATGAGGTGCTCATGAAAAAGAGGGGCCCTCCGGGCTCTATTGAACAATCTGGTTCTCGACACTCTATGTCTGCTACCTGTGGGCCTCGAAACATAATCTCCTTAGTTACCCCTAGCCTGGGGGGGGGGGTAACAGGTTGAAATGAGTACTACTGCAAATTTCTTTTTGTTTCTTTGAAATCAAGAATTATTTTGATCAGGCTTTTGGCTGGCATTATTGGGCCTCTTTTTATTGGCTCAGAGTGTTTTCCTTGAAGGCTCAGTTTTGCTTGAAGTGAAAAAAGAATTGAATGACCTACCGTACCATTCTTCCTGTGAACAAGGCATTACATGTGACCAAAGATTGAGTTCAACGATGGAGGTTAATTTGAGCAATGAAGGGTTGTTTCCCATCTTCTAGAGGTCAGAAATATGTTGTTGATCAACAACAACTTCCATGGATCATTGTCAAACAACCTTTCTGTTAGATTTGGTAGCTCGGAGGTACCTTTTTATTGGCGACACCCAACATGCAGAAGTGACCGAGCACATTTCTCCCCAGTGACTTTATTTTTATAAAGTGACTTTATAAAGTGATTTTATAAAGTCAAGTTGAGCCTTTTAATTTTTTAATGTGTAAAAGTTACTTTATGAGGCCGTGGATCACTTAAGTGACTTAAGTGACTTAAGTGATCTCAACGGACGATTAAGTCATGACCGTTGATCTCATGAGGGCAAGATTTGATCTGGACCGTCAATCTCATTGGAAGACCAAGGGTTTAGGGCAGTTACACATTGGATGATGCATAAAGGCAGGATTAGAGGAGAAGAGGGCACACTTTTTGAGGAGAGAAGAGAGGGAAGGTGAAGAGGCACGCATCCCAAGAGATATTGAGCTTAAAGAAAGAGAGCAGTAGCAAGATTGGGTTGGCATGCATCCCTAGGAAGGGATAGGCAAGCATCCAAGAGGAGATTCAACATTCTGTCTATACAACAGCTAAATGAGAAGTTCGTACAACATTAATGGCTATCTGTACAATTGAGAAAGGGCACGAAATCTGAGGCAACAAGTTCAGTTAGAGTTTGGCATGAGTTTCAAGGTGTTCTGCTATGGGAATCTGTACAGCTGAGGACTGTATGTCTTTGTCAAATCTGGGCACATTTTTTGAGGGCCGTACAACTGCATATCTGTTGTACATGATTGTACAGTCACAGAAACCGAGGCAGCTGGGTTTGGCACGATTCTCAAGTAGTTCATGTGCTGATTTTTGGAGATAAGTGACTGAATTAATGCTGATATTGCTGTTGCTGTAACTCAGAAATATTTCCTCTAGCTCAATAATAAAATCTCCTTGAACTAGTTTTCCCCTAGTGGGTTTTTCCGGGGGCATTGCCCATAATTTCTCGTGTTCTATGGTGTGATTTGTCTGCTGTTCATTGATATTTCATTGTTGGTTTTATTATCAGATTTCTTAATTAATGTATTTCTGCTCATAAACTGCTGTAGAATGCTTGTCTTCTTCCTGCATTACAGTCTTAAGTATTATTGGAGGTTGAAATCAGATTTAACTAAGTGTTTGAGCTCAGATTTTTACATGGTATCAGAGATAGGGCTCTGAAGTTCAGTGGACAACCTTGTCACTAGGACAACAGTGACTTGCTGGGGCATTTGCTTGGAAGAAGAAGGGGAAAGAAAGGTTCTTTGTTAGTTGGATAAAGATGACTTTCAGTATCAGGTTGAAGATAAGTTGGAGGAGATGTTCAACTACTTGTAGTGGAAGGTGAGGATTACAAGTGTTCTCAAGGAGAACAAGTTGTGGTCGTTTGCGAACACCATCGTGCCAATACTTGCGTCAGATCCCATTGCTCTGGAAGTTCATGAAGTGAAGGAAGCAAGGGCTCAGAGAATCATTTTGGACAGAGTTAGAGATCACCTTATTCCACATTTGGCTAAGAAGCAGACAACCAAGGACATGTGGGATTCACTAAATAATTTGTATGAGGCAAAGAACGAGAACCGTAAAATGGCTCTCCGGGACAAGCTCCATAGTACTAGGATGGCCAAGGGAGAGAGTGTGGCTTCCTATTTCACTAGAGTTCTATAGTTGAAGGATTAATTGGTAGCTGTCAGAGAAGTTATTCTAGACTCAGAGTTGGTGCATATAGCCCTCAAGGGATTCACCAAGGAGTGGGAGGTTTTCGAGAAGTGTGTGGTGGGGAGAGAGAAATTTCGAGACTGGAGCAGATTGTGGGATGACTTTACATGGGAGGAGATCCGGGAGGGGTCTCAGGAGAAGGCAGTGGATGGTTCAGATGAGCAAAATGTTGCTCTTGTGGGAAAGAGCAAGGAGAAAAAGAAAGACACGAGCAAAGTGAAATGCTTTGCATGTCACAAGACTGGCCACTATGCTAGTTAGTGTCTGAACAAGAAGAAGAAGAAGAAGCAGGAACCGGAGGTGTCAACATTAACTGAGATTGCTGAGTTTGCAGAGAAATATGAGGGAATTTTCTCTGATGATTGGTCCTTTAGGCAGTGGTTGTCTAGCGTTCGAGGACATTGAGGTGTGGTTTGTGGACAGTGGAGATTCTCGGCATATGATGGGAACGAGGTCGGTGTTCCTTAGTCTTTCAGAAATAGACTCAGACTGCTTTGTGGGTAGTGGTACCGGACCACAACTTGCAATGAAGGGGGTTGGAAGTGTTAGATTCCAACTAGATTCAAGAGGTTTTCTGGAGGTAGCCAAGGTATTGTTTATTCTAGAGATGACAGTTAACTTGCTCTTAGTGTCAGCTTTGGAGATTGATGGATTTGGAGTTGCATTCTACTGTGGACAGGTATTGTTATATCCAAAGGGAGCTACTCCAAACACAAAGTGTTGCTTGGTGTCAGGTATGAGAGGTTGTATAGGTTGTTGGGATGACTTGTGGCTGGGTCCAGGGGATTTTTGGATTCAGAGTCTGTGTCGGAGAGTGGGTAGGTTGCATGGGAGAGAGAGTTGATACCGGGGACTCAGTCCTCTTGCAGTACTCTCAGAGGACTTAGCAGGCATGAGTTGACACAGATGGATGCTTAAGAGAGTTTGAAGACTCCTAGGAGCATGTCTTCAGTTCATAGATAAGTGGAGGTAGCAACAGATGCTTCCAGTGTAGTGGGAGCAGAGGTCCTCTAGTTCAAAAGGAGCAACTACAACAATGGATGGGATGATGGATTTGGAGATGGATTTTGGTGGTGGTACCAAAAGTACCTCCCTCGCTAAGAGGGAGTGTTAGATTTGGTAGCTCGAAGGTACTTCTGCATTGGCGGCGCCCAACATGCGAAGTGACCGAGCACATTTCTCCCTAGTGACTTTATTTTTATAAAATGATTTTATAAAGTCAAGTTGAGCCTTTTAATTTTTTAATGTGTAAAAGTGACTTTATGAGGGTGTGGGTCACTTAAGTGACTTAAGTGATCTCAACAAACGATTAAGTCACTAGCGTTGATCTCATGAGGGAAAGATTTGATCTTGACTGTCAATCTCATTGGAAGACCAAGGGTTAGGGAAGTTACACATTGGATGATGTATAAAGGCAACATTAGAGGAGAAGAGGGTGCACTTTTTGAGGAGAGAAGAGAGGGAAGTTGAAGAGGCACACATCCCAAGAGATATTGAGCTTAGAGAAAGAGAGCAACAACAAGATTGGGTTGGCACACATCCCTAGTAGGGGATAGGCAAACATCCAAGAGGAGATTCAACATTTTGTCTATACAACAACTAAATGAGGAGTCTGTAAAGCATTAATGGTTGTCTGTACAACTGAGAAAGGGCACGAAATTCGAGGCAGCAAGTTCAGTTAGCATTTGGCATGAGTTTCAAGGTGTTCTGCTGTGGGAATCCATGCAGTTGAGGACTGTATGTCTCTGCCAAATCTGGGCAAATTTTTTAAGGGCTGTACAGTTGCATTTCTGCTGTACATGATCGTACAGTGCACAAAAACCGAGGCAACTGGGTTTGGCACGATTCTCAAGCAGTTCATGTGTTGATTTTTGGAGATAAGTTGATCCAGATGGATGTCAGTGGCCTCCCACCTATTCCAACTAGTTTATTTTGGCAGTGTTTTTCCTAGTTTTTGAGTCCCTGACTTGCGGGGCCGTTTTGAGGCCCTAAACAACGTTTTTAGGGCTCGCCAAAGTCGAAAATGCCCTTACCAACGGGCTATCATGCGCCTAAAACGAAAATCGTATGCAAAAGTTATGATCGTAGGAAGTTGATGTACTAACTTACCCAAACGGGGCCCACATGCCTTTTGGCGCTTCATCTCCTAGGGTTAGGTTTTTGGATGTCTAGGGTTTTTGACATTCCTGTTTATTGTAAAAAGGCCTTCAGAGTCTCATTGTAATCATCTTCTTGTGAATGAGCGCAACTGTCACATCTCTTTTTACTATTTAGAGATAAGCCGCCACTATTCCAGCAAGCTTGTTTTCTGCTGCATTTTACAGTTTCAGCTTATTTCCTTATTGAATAGAAAACCAGTTTTACTGTATCTCTGTTATTTTGTGTTAAGCATCTTTTAATAATCTGTATTCATTTCATTCTGCTCATAAAATCTGGATCAGTGGTATCAGAGTGGTCTGCTCCTTGTCGTCTTAATGCATGTCCCCAACGAGGTCAGGGTTCAAAGAATTGGGTCTCAAGCTTGTTTCTCTTGAGGACAAAAGCTCTCGCACACCCAAACGACCTCTCATGGTAGGAGAAAAGAAAGATGACGGGACATGAGATCCTTTCAAAATGTTGCTTGAGGAAGCCCTCACGCAACAGAGGAACTAGATGATGGAAAGTTTCGTGCAAATCCTTCGGCGGCTACCAACAAGCGACGCATCTTCCTCGAGCGGAGGCGTTGCCCCTTTCAAGATACAAATCAACTTCGATATTCCTATATTTGAAGGTCATATAAACGCAGATGTTGTAGACAAGTGGTTGAATCTACTAGATGGGTATTTTTCTGTCCATAACTTTTCAAATAGAGAAAAAATTACTTTTGCGCTCCTTAAAGCCGTTCCCCATGTCAAAGATTGGGGGGAAACTTTTTGTGAGCAAAAGGAAACAGAGGAACCCTCATTATTTACAGTCGCGACCACCTAGGAATCCTTCAGGGATGTTATTAAGGAACAAGACTACCTTGTTGGAAGTTATGACGACTTGTATACCAAATGGACCACAATGCGGCAAGAAAGAGACCAAACAGTGCCAGATTTCACAAATATCTTCCATACCCTGCGCACCAAGCTGGGTATCAAAGATTCAGAGTGACATCTGGTGTTGAAGTATCGCAGTGCTCTGCATAGATACATCCAGCCCGAAATGGAATTTCTGGACATCTCGTCCTTGGGTGCGGCCTATCAATATGTCGTCAAAATCGAGCAGAAGCTCAAACAAAAGACACAACAATTTGGGCTTGGGAACCCCACGCAGCAAAACCAGGAAAGGGCGGCCCCAACCTACAGAACAAAGGACAGAGCAAAGATGGACAGTATCAGGACAACCAGTCCAAGCCACAAGCAAAGGACACTGGAAAGACAAAGAAGGATACCGGGAAGTGGTGCAACTTCCATAAGAGGCCTTGGCATAACACTGCTGATTGCTGCTCAAAGCAGTCGCTGGTGGCCGAAGTGAAAGCCTCTGAATCAAATGCGGGTTCTGACTCTGAGTCAGAACCCGCAAGGGGAAGACGAATCATTGACGCGGAACCCAGTGCCACCGTTGCTACCATTAAGCTCTAGCCTGGTGAACCAGACGAGCCAGAAGAAGGCGAGCGCCTTTTCCATTCACAGATGTGGGTAAAAGGCATCCCGCTGCACTTCATCGTTGATAGTGGTAGCCAGAAGAACCTCATCTCAACAGAGGTTGTCAAGCGACTGGCCCTGTCGACAACACCGCACTCGCAACCCTACACTATTGGATGGCTCTACCAAGGAAGCGATCTCCGCGTCAGCTAACAGTGTCAACTGTCGTACGACATCAAGCCCTTCAAAGATGAGGTATTATGTGATGTTGCTCCTCTCGAAGTTTGTAATGTTCTTTTGAGCCAACCTTATTTATGGAAACGTCATGCTGTATATGAGTCTAGGCCTCGTAGTGTTATTATTACTTTGAACTTGAAATGGTACAGGATACCCGAGGCAGTCCCCCCTAGTGCTATTTCCTTGATCTCTGTCAAGCAATGCAGGAAGATCATCTCTCAGACCGGGAAATTTGTCTTCTTTGTGATTCGCTCTCAGAGTAAGCGAAAGATCGCAATCACATCTAGGGCCCCTGCGGTCGATCTCTCCACATAACAAAAGCAAGTGGATAAGGTCGTGGAAGAATACTCATATATCTTCTCCTCTCCTACCGGGGTACCTCTGCACTGCCAGGTCAAGCATCCCATCGATCTGACCCTAGGCGCACCGCTACCCAATGGGCAGGTCTACTGCCGCTCTCTGTTAGAAAACGAGGAGATCAAGAGGTAGATCCAAGAATTGCTCCACAAGGGGCAAATCCATCCCAGCTCATCGCCTTGTGGGAGCCCAATCGTACTGGTGCATTGATTATCGGGCCCTGAATAAAATCACAGTTCGGAACCGGTACCTGATTCCCTGAATCGAAGACCTCCTTGATCAGCTCACGGGGGCCAAATAGTTCAGTAAGATTGATCTAAAGTCTGGCTACCACCAGGTCCCAATAGAACATACAGATGTATGGAAGACCGCCTTCAAGTCAAAAGGTCTTTTTGAATGGTTGGTCATGCCCTTTGGTTTGACAAATGCTCCAACAACTTTTATGAGGATGATGGATGATATCCTGCGACCTATCACCAGTACTTTTGTAGTGGTGTATCTGGATGACATCCTCATCTACAACAAGACTTGGGCAGAACACTTGCAACATATTCAACAGGTTCTTCACACCCTGCGGCGGCACAAACTATATGCAAACTTGGAAAAATGCTCCTTCGGCATGGACAAGGTCCATTACTTAGGCTACATCGTTGATCATCATGGTGTGCATGTGGATCCAACCAATATCTAGGTCATCCGTGACTAGCCAGCCCCAACCACACTCATTGAGCTTCGGAGCTTCTTGGGCCTCGCCAATTTCTATCGCAGGTTCGTGTTGGGATTCTCTCATATCGCATGGGCCCTTAGCCAAGTAACTAGAGGTGGCGGTAAGGCAAAATTTGTGTGGGGCCTATCCCAATAACAAGCCTTCGATGACTTGAAGCAGCGTTTGCGCTCATCCCTAGTACTTTCATTACCGGACTTACAACATCCCTTTGAGAGCGAGACAAATGCTTTAGACTATGTTGTGGGTGCTGTTCTCACTCAACACGACCACCCCATGGCGTATCATAGTAAGACACTATCAGATGTTGTCCGTAAGTACCCTACTTACGACAAAGAAATGTACTCCATTGTGCAAGCCTGTCGCCGGTGGAGACATTACACTCTGGGGAAGGAGATAGTCATCCACATTGATCACAAGCCACTACAGTTCATGCAGATCCAAGGCAAATTACAAAATGACCGCCATTAGAAGTGGTCCACATACTTATAGCAGTTCCACCTCAACATCAAGTATAAAACAGGAAGTACCAACTGAGTTGTTGATTGCCTCAGCCGACCTCCAGTCGCGACACTCGCCACGATGCTAGACTCTTGCGGCCATGAGACCTCTAGATGGCCCCACCTCTATGAGACAGACCCTGACTTCTCCACCACCTACCAAATGTTGGGGGCAAACTCAGTGGTCGCTAATTTCCATCTTCAGGATGGGTTGTTGTGCTGTCATAGTAAGACACTACCACCACCACACTATCAGATGTTGTCCGTAAGTACCCTACTTACGACAAAGAAATGTACTCCATTGTGCAAGCCTGTCGTCGGTGGAGACATTACACTCTAGGGAAGGAGATAGTCATCCACACTGATCACAAGCCACTACAGTTCATGCAGATCCAAGACAAATTACAAAATGATCGCCATTAGAAGTGGTCTACATACTTATAGCAGTTCCACCTCAACATCAAATATAAAACAGGAAGTGCCAATTGAGTTGTTGATTGCCTCAGTCGACCTCTAGTCGCGACACTCACCACGATGCTAGACTCTTGCGGCCATGAGACCTCTAGATGGCCCCACCTTTATGAGACAGACCCTGACTTCTCCACCACCTACCAAATGTTGGGGGCAAACTCAGTGGTCGCTAATTTCCATCTTCAGGATGGGTTGTTGTGCTGTCCGGGCCATCTTTGCGTTCCATCAAGCGAGAGTGCGAAGTTGATTTGGGAAGCTCACTACAGTCGCGTGGCAGGACACTTTGGCGTTGAAAAGATAGTGGCAGTGCTGAAAAAACATTTCTACTGACTGAAACTTTGACAGGATGTCGCCAAGTATATCAGGTCCTGCACCTCTTGCGCTATTGCCAAACCGACCACTAAGAAACAGGGCTTGTACACCCCTCTTCCTACTCCTGACAAGCCATGGGAGTCCATCTCCATGGACTACATGTCAGGCCTCCCGTCCACCAAGAGGGGCAATGACTGTGTTTTTGTGGTTGTTGATCGCTTTTCCAAGATGGCGATTCTGGCCGCTTGCAAGAAGAACATCACTGCAGAGGCCACTGCCAAGATCTTCTTTGAACGCGTCTGGGTACATTTTGGGATCCCACAAACCATTGTCTTAGATCGGGACAATCGGTTCCTCAACACATTCTGGTCGAGCCTCTGGTCACTGCTGGATACTAAGCTCACCAAATCCACTGCCTTCCACCCTCAGACAGATGGCCAAACTGAGGTCGTCAATCAGATGATCGTACACATCCTGCGCATGTACAATTCCAAGCACCCCCGCACATGGGATGAGAGTCTTCCCTATGTCCAACATAGCTACAACCGAGCCCTGCATAGCTCAACTGGCTACAGCCCCTTTCAGGTGGGGTTGGGATTCCAACCATTGGGCCCCATGGATGTTGCACTACCCCTGGCGAACATCTCAGCCGACTCGTCTCCTGCTCCACTAGAAGTTGACAAACCCGGTTCATTAAGAGGATCCATCACATCCGCCAACAAGTTCAGGATATTTTACAGAAGTCCAATGCCAAGTACAAGCAGTGCCATGATCAACATCGGGTGCCACATAAGTTTCAGGTGGGCGACAAAGTTTGGTTCCACTTGCAGAAAGAACGCCTTACAGGGCCCCATCAGAAGCTTCACCCACTCAAGTATGGGCCATACACCATCACCAAGGCTGTGGGTGACAATGCTTTTGCGCTCAACATTGCCCCTTTCCTTGGCCTGCACCCAGTCTTCAACTTGGCTCTCCTTCGGCCATATTTCCCACCATTATTGGACAACTCAGAGATAGCAGAGCAGTTGACACCAACAGAGCTCAACCCTGACTGCATGCAACATGCATCCAGTGATCAGATTGTGGACACACAGATCAAGGGCACCCGACAGCAAATGATCCAACTTTATCGAGTTGTCAAAGCAGGGCAGCTCCTGCACCAAGGCAAGGGGCTCACCCGGGGCCAAATTCAATAGAAATTTCCTCATTTGATGGGAGAACTCAACACAATGGAGACCATTGCTTTCTAAGGGGGGAGGATTGATCCAGATGGATGTCAGTGGCCTCCCACCTATTCCAACTGGTTCATTTTGGCAGTTTTCTAGTTTGGCAGTTTTTTCCCTAATTTTCGGGTCCCTGACTTGCGGGACCGTTTTGAGGCCCTAAACAACGTTTTTAAGGCTTTCCACAATTGAAAATGCCCTTTGATAAATCGCAACAAAATGTGTAGTCCTCGGATAGACCTTTCCAACGGGCTATCGTGCGCCTAAAACGAAGATCGTATGCAAAAGTTTCGACCTCAGGAAGTTGATGTACTAACTTACCCAAACGGGGCCCACATGACTTTTGGCACTTCATCTCCTAGGGTTAGGTTTTTGGATGTCTAGGGTTTTTGACATTCCTGTTTATTGTAA
>ML776747.1:224693-241463 GCA_009831015.1 Picea engelmannii | reverse complement strand
CTTTAGTTGTACCTCTTAGCTGCTAAATTATTATTCCTTGTAGTAAATTAAATATTTTTTAGATTCATTATGTTCTAGTTAGCTCTGTTCTTGACCTTCCTTTCTTTCTTTTTTGTGAATTAAATATTATTATTTATGATTTTTGTGAATTCATTTCGTTCCAGCTGCTGATGCTAATACTTATGTGTTCTTTTGTCATTATTTTTGCAAATTAGCTACTGCCCATGGATTAATTGAAATTGAAGAGGAAAATCTTACTCTAGTTGAGGACAATTGATTCGAACAGAGTTGTGAGAGACAAAAGCCGGGAAAGACTAATGTGAAGTGAAGTTCCTCCCCTCAGCCATCATCTCTAGGCAAGAATGTACGCATTTTGCTATTTTCTCACTTTTAAAGGTTAAGAGCACCTTTAATAATTTTTTCTATTCATTTTCTTTTCTTACAAATAGAGAAAATAGTTACCCTAAATTATATAACCTTCAATTATATAAACAAACAACCACCTCAAGTCAAAGGCATAACAATTATGTATCCACAGATAGGGAATGTTTTGCTTGAATAATAATTAACATGCTCACTAAAGGTTGTGTGCTTGGAGGTCATATAGTTTGGAATGTCATTGTTGCTTTAGTGGCTTAGGTTTTTTTAAAAGAAATTTAAAATCTGCATTTCATAGAAGTTTAGTGGTATATATATATGGTAAGTTGGGTCTAGGCTCGAGTGGTTGTGGGATGGAGTTTTATCCTTCCCATTTAGGTTCTATTCTCGTAAGTGACATGTTGAGCTCATAAAGAGTATATTGTTGTAATAGATTTGAGCTATGTTGTTGACTTGGCCTTGTGTCTTGAAGAGTCTAGGGTTTACCTTGAGTACCATCCTTGGAATGAGGGGAAGTGCCCGGGGAATGTTGAGCTCATAAAGAGTATATTGTTGTAATAGAATTGAGCGCGGTTGTTGACTTGCCCTTGTGCCTTGAAGAGTCTAGGGTTTACCTTGAGTACCATCCTTGGAATGAGGGGAAGTGCCCGGAAATTTTCCTTGGGATATGTTACTTGGAATATATATATATATATATATAATCTGTATTAATCTCTTGTCAGATTAGAGCTAATCTTGGTGGTTCATTGAGAAAGAATAACCCTAGTCGAAGTACTTGTTTGTATCGATCTCTCCCAGTCTTGTTTTAAACTCGTTGCAATATTTCTTTACTGTGTTTTTTTTTTCTGCAATATTTTATTACTGCACTGTTTTGCATTTGCATAAATATACTTGGGCTATCAGTGTCAGGGAACACATCATTCTTGAAGTAGTCCTCTCGTAGAAGTGTGGAAGCATCCCAGGGAGTAGGTATATTTGAGGATTTGATAGTTGCAGAGAGATAAGGAGACCGGATTACTAGTTGGAGCAATAAGGAATTCTAAGCAAAGCTTTCCGCAAACTCAGACCTCTACAAACAAGTTCTCTTTCTTATTCCTTTTCACAGTTAATTTACTTCTATTTATATAGAAATCAATGGATATGTAAGAAACAAAATAACCATTAATCTCACCTTAGACAATCGATTAAGGAATGGAATTTGCTTCTGTTTTGTTTTGGGATTTTCTAGGTAACATGAAAGAATCCCTCTCCGTTCAGTATCTTTGTTACTTCTGTGCACTAGTATAAAATTTAAATAGGTTGATTAGGCTGACGTTATAGTGCAAATTACACATAAACTAAGATTTCAACATAATATACCCAAGATGACAGAATTTAATGAAATAATTAAAATATAATGGAACTAAACACTAAAATGCAATGTCATAAATAATGAAGAAAAGACGTAGATAGTGGAAGCAGTACTTCCAAAGATTCATTTTATATAATGTCTCTAGGCATTAAGTAAAAAGATTTTCTAAAATCACGGTGAGGACTTTTAGTTAGTCTTTTGCCACACATCTATCTAAATTTAAATGCATTTCACTATTTTCGATGTAATAAACTTTAATATAAACACGACTTCCATATTAGTATTAGAATTGTTTTCACATGAACTTTGAATGAGAAATATATGGTTTTGAATTGAACCTTGGAAGAAGATTTATAACCTGGTAGATGGAGATGGTTAAGCTTTTAGTGAACCTATTCATGCCTTTTCTTTCAATGTTTTTTATGTTTGTTTGCTTTTTCCTTCCATCATTACATTTTCAAGCAAATTGGTTGTGAATTTTTTTTCCTTAGAAAAAAGTCATAGCATTTTAATTAAAATAATAAAAAGGAGTACATTCTAAAGTGCTCTGCCAGCTTTCATGTACGCACTGAATAGTTAAAAAGGAAAATCGGCTTCCTTCCTTCTAAATTTAGAGCAAAACATAGAAATTCCATCTATCAACACTCTACCACAGTCTTCATACCTATCTTGCAAAAGCTGAAGTATACCCACAGGTTTACACCTGTCCCTAAAATCCCATACATAAGATCTTGTCCATGATATTTCTTGTTCATTTTCACTTAGCAGAAAAAAAATCTTTCAACACCAAATATAGTTTGCTAGATTTATTTTCAGCACTATGTATCTTGTACAATCCAAGATATCCCCTGTTCCCTATGACTTTGTAGAAACTAATTCAACTTTTATCACCAAAAGAAAATATCAATATATGTTTGGCTTGTGATACTTCTAGATCTATGGATTCTACAACTGATTTGAGTAGAGTTCAATCATCATCTCATTGATGCTTAGTAGAAAAAAGGTACTTCTTTCAGCATTGGAGGAAGAACCAAAATTATAATTTGCCGGAGATATATTTAGCACTATGTTTCCTGTACAATCCAACATATCTCGTGTTCCCTATGTCTTTGCAGCAACTGATTCTACTTTGAGCACCAAATGAAAGTAACGATATGATTGGCCAGAGATACTTCCAGAGCTATGGATCCTACAACTGTTTTGAGAGAATACTTATACTTCAATCATCATTTTAGAATAAGCCTATAGCATGCCTCTTCTATACTCAGTTATAAATCCAATATTGGCTACCAGCTGCAAACCTGCCTGTTACCGCTCAAACTATCGCTAAAGGGAAATTCCTGCACTACATAGGAGAGCTCGGGGGCAACTACTAGGTAAGCCATCCACTGGCTCTTCACTTTAAGGCTAGGGTTCCTAACCTAAGGGGGGTATTCCTAAGGGTCAAAGTTAACTAAGTCTAATCGTTGAGTAGAGGGGGAGCTACAAGACTTGGTTTGATTGAGGGTTTAGCAAGATTATCCACTCTCGAAGGCTAAAAGCAAATCTAGGTAAGAGTGAAGAATATGCCGATTCTGAACAAGCTTTTGAGAATCGAGATATTTAACCTTTGACAACAATGCTCATTCAAAGTGATGAAATTATGCTTAGAAACATGAAGTGTATGTATTGCTCAATTAGAATCATAAAAATACCATAAATGCCTCAAGCAGGTATCTAATAACCTTGAAACCATAGCAATGTGCCTCATTCATTCACCATATCAAGAACTATTATCATCATCTAGAGATTATGTGCAAAGAACCAATGTGATTGCAATAATGATAGCAAGGAAACACTGTATACACTGCTATTATCAAAGTAACAAGGACAGCAAGATTATATCATTTAATGAGTTGTCTCATCCAATAGAGCGAAGTCAAATCTGTGCTCAATTAGTTGTCAAAACTGCTCCAAAGTCATAGCACGATAACCGGTGAGAAACAAACCAGTTTTAGAGCCTATATCACAGATTATTATTATCAAATTGTGTCAACCCAGTCCAAGTATACCCAGTGGACTGTCCTGCAATAAATGTGTTCAAACAGTGTGGTAAAGAACAGTAAGCATGGAAATACACCAACAATACTCAATGAGCAGATTGTAACCACCTTTGACACATTCAAGTCATATTCATATTGATCAATAGTGATGAAACTGTGTTCAGTTTTATGTGCCAAATACCATTAAGAAAGATTCTATCAGTCCATGTTCATGGGCAGATTACGTGTGATCAATCGTTCATGTGACAATTAGTATAACAGCATTCAACCTTATTCAAGCCACAAGATCCAAAGCAGTCCACAGAGTTCCAATACCATGTAAATATACCAGATTTCAACCATGAAACCGAGATAAAGATCGATCCTGAAGTGCTGGCAACCATAAAAGGAATATGACTGTGTAAACAAGGCAATCGGCCATCAAGATGTTTGGTTACTTAGGTGTATAGATCATGAACTCATAGCATATACCATCCACAGAGAAACAGACCTTAAATTCTGCAATTACAACTGGTGACAAAACCTTCAAACAGTGCTAAATTAGGGTGATGTTTGGCACCTTTTAATAGATCGTTGAGCTTAATTGTGCATCGATTTTCTTCTAAGGATAGTCTAGAACATGGAGAAAGAAAAACGTTGCAAAGATTTAAAGGTTTTTTTTTAACTTAAATTAAATCAAATGTAAGCTAAACAAAACCCTAAATTTACCCTAAAACATTGATAAAAAATGAAGTTTTGAATTTTAGATTGACTAGATGGGAGAAGACTAGTGCCTGTTATTACAATATCTAGCACATTTGTGCAAAGTCTTTCACAAGGTTAAGACAAGTGTAACATGGAAGTGTTACCACTGTCACCTTAACAATCACTTCCCTTGTTTTAGTGAAGGATGAAATCCAACACAAGGGAGGCTTTCCTAATAACCTCAAGGAATCCTATAGCAAGATAAGATCACGTCTATGACCTCCTATATTAGGTATTCAAACATACCACCACTAGATCAAGGGTTTTCAAGATAAGTATAAGGTGGTTCAGTGGAACAATTTTCAGATTTGTATGTGTGAGGTATATAAGACAATTAATGATATCTAGCAAGCTAAAATATGTCAAGAAGGTACTCCAAACACTACAAACCAAAGAAAAAGCTATGGCTGTTGTAAAACTTGTATGAAAGATGATAATCTTCAGCAATGTATCAAGTTATAACAACAACAATAAATCAGCCCTCTAAACAAGTTAAGCATGCAATAAAACTAGCGATGGAAAATACAAGTTAAACTAGGGTTTCACAAACAATTACTTGCTGAAATGATAAGAGAGTATAACAGCCCTAATTATGCAAGATGTCAAGCCCTGGAGGGGTGAAATTTAAATCAGCAATACAATAAATGATAACGAGATACACTTTAAGTTAGAAATTGTCAATTAAACCCTATATATGAAGCTAAATTATGGTGGAAAATTGAAGAGTAGTTGCTTCAAACCCTAATCTAACCCTAGAACAATAAAAGGAAAGGTGAATTTAGGTTTTAGGACTTGCTAAAAGGGAGTTAATACCAATGTTATCGGAACTAGACAGGAACCAATGGAACTGGCCAGCCCAACCAGTTTTGGAGCAAAACCGGGTCAAATCAACGTATTGAACCACTGACTGGTTTCATACAGCTCCGTACGACACAACATAGACCCCCAATTTTCAATTTTTTTTTTAAATAATAATTTAAAAGAAAGGGGGGGGTGCTATTACCTAACCCTAGGGCCTACTTAAACCTAATAATTAATGGTAATGTTAAATTCTAAAAAGTAAAAGGATGACAATGAAAGAGCATCCTTTTACTTAAATTTTTAACATTACCATTAATTGTTTTAGGATGTTTGAGAGTGGTTCCAATGTCATTGGACTTCATATGGAGAAAGTAGAATTTTAGGTCACATTCAAAATTCGACAAACTTAACAGTTTTCAGGATTTCAAGATTGGTAGGATTGCAACGTTTCCACTGGATTCTATCATGTATGATGGTATGGAATTGGCATTTAATCAAGAGCACCAACTGCTCTATGTACCTCGATGTTGGTGGCATTGATTGTTGAACTCTTCTATCATGACCCTAGTAAAAATGTACCCTTCACTCAAGTAAAATCACTTATTAGGCATGTTAAGCTCTTTCTATCTTATTTCAGTGCTTAGAGGTGACATTTCTGATGAGGATCCTAAATTCCTAATATAGGTAATGATTTTGATGACATGTAGTTATTTATTGTAGCATGATTTTTTTCGGACTCTAGAAGCCATTTAGAGCCTCTTTGTTGATGTATTTTGGTTCAGAGATGGATTGCACTCGGTGCTATTTTGGTTATGTGCACTCTTCTTCCTATATAAATGAGAAACTTTGCATGTTTTTGTATAAATGGTTTGGATTCATATGGATGCACATGAATATATATGCTTTTTTTTCAAAATTTGAATATTTTATGTATTTTTTGGTAGATCGGTTTTTTTGTCCAGTTTTGGTCCGATTCACATTTTTGGGGTCAACTGGTTCCATCATTGGTTTGGTTCTAATAACCTTGGTTAATACTATTGCCATTTATTCCTCTTGGGCTTATGGAGTCAAACTATGAACTTTCTTGAAGACAAAGGTGAAATATGGACCTTGGATAAAAACCCTAACGTAGCCCACTACAAACCTTAGAAGGTTATCCTATAGAAAAACTAGGGTAGTCCACGACAAACCCTAGAAAATTATTCTATGTCCTTTAACAAGCTTTTAAAACATTATCAAAGGAAGGTAGTCCATTACAAACCTGTGATGATTGCGACGTTGTGAGACATCCTCCAGGATACGTTCTCCTCTGTGACTGAGTTGAGTCGATCTATGAGAGAGTCTAGTGTTGGGCATGCCCATGTGATGGGGTGCATCGTTCTCCTCTGTGTGAGAGTTGAGTCATTCCCCAGTGGTTGGGTGTGCCCATGTGATGGGTGTATCGTTCTCCTCTGTGTGAGAGTTGAGTCGATGTGGTACTTCAGATGATTCTCTTGTGGACTCAGTTGAGATAGAGATCTGTTGAGTATGTCGTCCCCGTGGCTAAGCACAGGTGGACGTGTCCCTAGTGGTTGAGCACTAGTGGACGTGTGGATCCCTTACTATATTGTCTAAGTGTAAGATTTACTTGTAACCCTAATTGTGATGTAAAGGGTACAAGTCGGCCCCACCATATGTGAAAGATAATTAAGGTTTATTGTAATAATTAATTAGATTTTTGAGTCATTGAAGTCGGCCTTGTTGTGCCAACAGACACGCCTATTGCTCTGTCTGGTCTTGTATA
Source organism: Picea engelmannii (assembly GCA_009831015.1). NCBI lineage: Eukaryota > Viridiplantae > Streptophyta > Pinopsida > Pinales > Pinaceae > Picea > Picea engelmannii. Next base: position 234,364 of record ML776747.1, on the reverse strand, counting down.
AATAAAGGTGATTTCCCCATTGAGGAAACACACTCACACATGACATTTCAGAATTTCAACAAGTGCATTCTAGGGCTGAAGTGTGCACCTCTCTTAGGCACTAGTTTCAAGGTTGTAGAGAACCCTCTTGTGTGCATCAGGGTTTTATGGTCGGGGGATCTTCTCTTGAGAATATAACAAATGATTGCTGGGTTTTTCTCCCTTGAGTAGAAGGGTTTCCTAGGATATTTCTTGTGTTCTTGTGCATGATAATTCTTCTTGTGATCTTGGTTATTGCATCACTTGTGTATGGTGTAGCTGCATTTGTTTATGGTTCAAGTACATGCTAAAATGAAATAAACCTCATGCTTGAGCCTAACATAGTGAAAATTCAACAAAACCTTCCTAAGGTTTACAAGATAAGATCTATTCAAGAAAAGTACAAGGAAAAATGCACTCTCACCACTTTGATAAGAACATTCACACTTAATACATTTGTAAATGAATCCACAATGACTTAGAAAGAACACTTACTAGGTAAATCAATGCTCATTGTTACCCCCCCATGCCTAGGGGTAACTGAAGGAGATCATGTCTTGAGGTCCGCAATGGAGAACATGATCTACACCATGATGATGATGATCAACATATTCACAGATGGCAGCCCAACAACCCCCCTGATTTGCCTCCCAACACAGATCAACCAAGGCTCATCACATTCAAGCAACCCAGAGTATGGGGCCTGGTAAGACAGCGTCACCATGAGGTATAGTTAGTCCTTTTTTCATGCAAGGTGTTGTGTTTAATTTATTGGGCATGTGGACAAGGATCATTGGTTGAAGTTGGATAGTGGATCACTTGCTTGAGAAATTGTCTTGGTTGCCTTGTTTCACCTTGGTGGTTTGCTTCTGTGCCCTAGTCCCGTGTTGTCACCACCCAGGGAAAGGGGGTAATGTTGGGGGGCCCTCCCAACTATAATGTTCTACTCTTGACCATACTTAACATTCTCCATCATAAAGTCTTTCATATATTCTAAACTTCGGCTATGGCCCATGCTCTCATGAGAAAGGGGCTGACGGTCTGGAGGTAGATTGCAGCTGCTATAAAAGAATAAGAAACTGATGCTAAAAAGAAAGTGAACATAGCAAATAAGGACCACGAAAAGTCGGTCCAACTTGAGCTCTACTCATTCAGTGCTCGCCCTGGTCCCAAAAAAGTAATGCTAAAGCTTGGAAATCCACAAAGGGGGACCCTCAAAGCAAATTATAAATGAAAGTATGGATTGGAAAGATGGCTAATGAAGGGGTTTGGAAAAAGGTGGCACGCAAATATTGGGTAACTCAAGAGCAAGCACACCCTCAACAAAAACGCTCATAGAGATGGACACCATAAACCATGAAGGAAGCCTTGAACCATAACATCTTCACACTTACTCTTGATGGGTTTTTACTTTCCCTTGTCACTCTCGGGACCTATCCTTCTACCTGGGTTATTTATTTCTTATCTAGGTGGCACACCTAATAGGGTTGGATGAAGGCCCTCCCATACTTAAACTTGGCAACCCTCACAGGGTCTTGGGCTGGGTGATACTTGAAGGGGATACTAGGGTGAATTGTTTACATGGATTGTATCTTAGACATCAACTTACATTGCATGATTTAAGGACTAACATGTCTTATGAACATTGATTTACTTTGTCTTATATTCTGCTTTGTTTTGAATGGCCCTGACATGGTTCTTTGAAGGACATCTTGGGTTGTGCCCAGGATGTTGTGCCTTATTGTAGGACTTTGGCACCTGTGATGGAGAGCAGTGAATCATCCAGTGACTCAACACCCTTAGATAATGGCTCACACACCCTTGGAACCTTGGATGATGGACATATGGGCTTGGTTTTGAGCAAGTTGGTCATTATGCCACATACATGGGTTGAAAACCCACAAGCTAGGCAGAGCATCCTAGAGCTATTGTGCACATATGATGGAGGACATTGCCTTTGGAGGCACCTTGACATCATTGGAGGACAAGATTGCACCCCTCTTGCACTTTGACGTGGCCTTTGGAGGCCTGTGACATCACCCTCTAGCCCTTGACGTCACCTTGGAGGCTAGGGTTTGATGGATGGTGTGGTTCCRGAGGTGGTTTGACTTGAGGAGACACATGACATGGCACCTTTTCACATCAGAGCATGACACATGGCCTTTGGAGGCCCAACGTTCCACTCCTTGAGGCTTGACGTCACATTTTCAACCCTACGTCACCCTTCTAAGGCATGACRTCACCCTTTTTTAGGGTTTTACTTTATGTACTTTTCATTTTGGCATATTGTAGAGGAAAATGAAGGGGTCAAYCCTCTTCTAACTTCWTGTTAACAAATTTATATGGACAAATTATATTGAGGATGCCTGATATAGAAAGGCAAACCYCTTTTCATTTTTGGATCATCATCACTCACCATTTGTGAGAGACAAGTCTGAAATTTTCGCCCTCACTTGGGCTATCTATCTCTTCTACTTATGTGCCTTGCTTGGAGGATTAAGTTGTGGACGCTTTGCTGATTTTTGGGGAAGAATTTATGCAATTAAGGTTTTCACTCTTGGTTTCTTGGCTAAAGTAAGTTATTTTTCTGCAATTTATTTGTGTTGTTATGTTCATGGTGAAACTTGCTACTTTATGCTAGACATCTTGCTTGGTAAAACCCTAAGAGAGGAGCATAAGTGCTTCCTCCTCTCACAAGGTTATTCTTGTTCAAAATTGGTGAAGTTTCCTTGCTAGGGTTAGCATCCTAAAGCCCTAAAGTGCTATCACTTTAGGATTTTAATCCTAGACACTTGATTTTGTCATAGTTGAAGTATTAAGAAGGGAGAGAAGGTTGCTAGAGTCCAAAGGTGCTTTCACTCTAGCAATCCTTCTCTTTAAGGTTTAAACCCTAAGGCCTTAATGTGCTAGCACCTTAGAGTTTAAGCCCTACCTCTTAGTCTCTACTAGTTCAATCTTCAAGCATTGTTGTATTTGTTGTTATAAAGACTCCATAGCCCTCAAAGGCATTGATTTTACAACTCTTTTGTGGTGAAATTAATCAACAAACACCCTCTTTCAATTCTCTCAATCTCTCTACTAACTTTGCTAACACTAATACTCACTAACTTGCTAGTAAACTTGCTGCTGTTGCAAAAATTTTCTACAACCACTTGATAACACTCTAATTTGCTTTGTACATTGATCTAAATGTAGTCCAACATACTCAGAAATTGCATTAAACAATTGGATATTAATCTATTGGATATATGCTAAGTTTTCCTTGTCAATTGTTGCATTTCTGATCATTATTTATTGCTGCTGTTATAAGTCTTTTATTGCTGTTGTAATACTGTTCATCGCTGCAAATTTATAACAGCCTTCAACAATCATTGTTGTCTAGTGTCTTAAGAGGTATTTCTTGCATGTTTGAACTTGGAAATAATCATATACATGCTATAAAGTGTTCTTGTTCGGGGAAGGTACTCAAACAACTTCATATCTCTTTTACTATCTTGACCTAGACCAATATTTAGGTGATCAAGAGAGGGGGCGGTAGGCTTGGCTACTTTACTTGCTACTTTGATCCGTTGAGGTCACCGGGAAACATATCTTGTGGTGGACCTCCTCCATCACTAAAACAAGGGAATTTCTTACTAAGGTGACAGTGGTAGGATTTTCCACAGTTACGCAAGATTTAAGGACTTGTGGTGGGGCTTTGCACAAGTTCAAATCCTGTGATAACACTCATCTATGAAACCCTAACCACGAAATCATCCAACAAACTTGAAAACGCATCCATAGATCATCTCTTCAAGAAGTAGCATGAGTTATTCATCCATAGGCAAAAGAGAAATAGAGGAAAGACAAGTAGTAGTAATCCTCCACAAGTAGTAATGATTTAAAATGAGGGAGCACTTCCTCTATTTATATGAGGAAACCAAGCTCTTTCCCTCAATGAGATAATATCCACTAAAAGCCCCTAAAAATACAACATATCCAGGATACAAGGTGGATAGGTCTAGGCCGACCCCCAAAAATGTCGCTAAGACAAAAATACAATGCTAAAACATGAAAACGTCTCTCAAAAATATCACATGTTTGAGTGTAGAAGGCTCAATAAGGGTGATTCATCTCCAAATGGGGTGTAAGTGCTCCAAAAGTCATGTCTCTCCCCAAAAGGTGCAATGTATCGTCAAAAGTCATGTCTCCTCATCAAGAAGGTCTCATCTCCTCATAAAGAAGGTGCCAAATCATCATCAAGAGTGCTAGGTGAGCTCAAGCAAGTGTCACCTCATCCTCAAGTGCAACATCCCCTCACATGTGCGACGTCCTAGCTCAAAATCATGATGTCATCAATGGAAAGGGCTCCATGAACTCTCCAAAGAGGTGTACTATCATCATCAAAGATCACATCATCAAGCCAAACCTCAACGTCCTCAAGGGGGTGCAACATGATGAAGAGGTTCCCTTCTCTCTCTAGGTGACATGTCCAACTCATACATACAACATCTTAGCTCCCAATTGCAACCTCCATGGTCCAGTGTGTTGCAGAGGGTATCAAAACACGTGCCAAGTCATCATAGGGTCCAATGCTCGTCATCAAGGCTCCAACGACCTCCATACAATGTGCAACGTTCTTCATGAAGTGCAAGAGGAGCATCACCAACGTCCTCCAAAGGACCATGTCTAAGTGTGCATCATCATCAAGCAAGGGCTCAAAGAATCAAGTGAGACCAACCATCATGGACACAAGAGTCATCATAACATAAAAAGTGAGTCACATTTTAATGTAAAAGCCATGTAAGCAGTTCACATTATGTATCTTCTTCAAACTTCACACTAGCTTATGAATTTATGCAATTTGCCAAGTTTAAGTATGGGAGGACCATCATAGAACCCTATTAGGTGTGCTGGTACCCAAGTAGAGGAGTATTTCCCGAGAAACCCATCAAAGTGTAAGTTTGAGTGAGTGGTATGACTTGGGGTTTACTTCATGGTCATGGTGTCATTGAGATGCAAGGTCATGTGTGATGTTCATCTGCATGAACACCTTTGTAGAGGAAGCACTTAATACATTGAGTTACCCTTTCCTCAACATTGTTTTTTTCCACCCCTTATCTTGCCTTTTTATATTCATTTATTTACTTTGCAAGCCCCTTTTCAAGTTTAAGCATTTATTGCATCGAGATAATTCAATTAAGTCCTTTCTTTAGATATGCATTCAATGCATTAGGACTTGGGGTGATGGCCTCATAATGAGGAGGTAGAGCTCAAGCTTACTTGGCTTTTGATTTATCATTCATATCCCTTTATTTTCTTTTTCATTTTGAATTTATAACATTCCTTTCTATTCTTTTTCACAACGGCATCAACCTCAGGCATTCAAGCCCCTTCTTCTCATAGGAGAATGAAGTACAAACCTTTTTGGGATACATGTAACAACCATTCCCAAAAGATAGGACAATGAAAGGAAAATAGATGGAAGGTATGGAAATGTATGGGTACGTTGCCCCTATCAATGTCTCCCAGTAGTACCTCTTTTCCCCAAGAGTGACGACACTTGACTAGAACACATATGATGGCCACCGAGGTGAAACAAAGCAAAAAACATAACTTCCAAGCATCATGATTCATTATTTGATTTCAACCCATGATCCTTACCTAAATGCCCAATACATTAAATGGAACACTTCGTATGAAACAATGGCTAATATACCACATGTGTGTTGGACCACTATCATCAGATGAATATGTTGATCAAGTGAATGAGCTGAGCAATGATGAGGAAGAGGAATCTAATGGGCAATTGTCTGTGGAGAATGATGGTTATCATCTCTGGGACCACTGTGGATCATGAAGAATGATCTCCTCTAGTTACCGCTAGGTGAGAGGATGTAACAATGCTTACTAATTTTTTGGGCATATGGGGTCAACTAAGACCTCCTTTGAGAGGATGTAAGTAGATCTAGGGTGATATCTAGAGTTGTCCACTACAAACCCTAGAAAATCCACCTAGTACCATACAAACTTCAAGACAATTCAAGGGAAGATACTCCATTAGTTATCTTCCAAAGGTTAAAATGAAGGGATTTTGTCCAAGAACAATATGTAAGAGAATGCACCACTACCACTAGAGAAGTACAAGTACACTTAATATTCATTCATAAACAAAATCCAACAAGATTTAGAGAGATCACTTAAGAAATTGTTTTGATCCATAAACCCTAGACGTCAAAATCCATAGAAGTTGCAAAGTCATCCACAAAACATCATCCCGAAGAAGGTGATCTAGTTATCCATCCATAGCAAAGATACAAAAGTCTTAGTAGACAAGTAATGTTCTCCACAAGTTCTAGCAATGATTTACAAGTGAGAATCACTTCTCTTATTTATATGAGAGATCAAGCACCCTTTTCATCCATCAAAACCCCTTAGAACATAAAATAATGCGTTTATCTCTTACAAACCCTAGAGATAAGGCAACAAGAAATAAAATATCCATGATACAAGAGTGGATAGCTCACTAAGAACCCCAATGATGCCTCCAAAATGAACTAAATGTGACATCCCTCATAAATGCATGCTCAATCTCACACGTGTGGCCTCATAGAATGGACGACTCACTCACAAATCAAGTGTAGGGGCTCCAAAAGTGAAACGTTGCCTGCAAGAGGAGCAACATTTGATCCCAAAGTGACACATCCTCCCCCAACAAGTGTGACGTCTCATCAAAAGGTGCAACATCCCATCATCAAGGTGCCATGTCATCATGAAAAGGTGCCAGGACATCTCAACAAGGGTGCCATGTCCTCATAAAGCCCAACGTTCTCCAAATAGTGTACAACGGCCTCTCAAACATGGTGAGACGACCTCCATTAAATGTGCAAGTAGCCCGTCAATGTCCTCCAAAGGACCTGTTATCACTAAAAAATACACTACAAGACAACTTTAACTCCAAGACCTACAACAAGGAAAATTGAGTAATAATTGATAAATAATCAGCACTAGGTCACTATTTGAGTGCTTCTCTGTTCGGATTGGTGCTTTTCCAATCATAGGGGGCATCCCTAGTGTTCATGCGTTGAAAATCACTTAGAAATCTGTGTTAGTTTGACAAATCATCACATAAAAATGGTCCTTGGTATGCAAATGAGTAACCAAAAATCTAAGTAAATTGATAGTTAATGAATATGAGAGAATTTTAGTTTGCAATAGCGAGATATGAAAAGAAAATAGAGAAGAATATGCACTCTAAATGATAAATACAACCAAATCAAAGGCAAGAAAACCACCTGCACCGTTGCACAAAAAGATATTATTGCACCAACAAGTTCAAAGAGCTGAGATAAATAGCATAGTCAAACTTTATCTTTGTAGTAGTCAAGAGATTGGTTGTGTTGATGAATGCAGCTATGTGAGACATTCTCCAGCTTACAAACCTGTGAAGTGTGGATCATTGCAGCTATGTGAGACATTCTCCAGCTTACAAACCTGTGAAGTGTGGATCATTGCAGCTATGTGAAGCCTTTCTCTCAGCTTACAAACATGAGAGAAAGCCCCTAAGAAGGGTATGTGGTTCCTACCTGAGACAGAGCTAGGAACGTAGAGATGACCTCCTCCATTTAGAGAGTGAGAAGAACTTCAGATGATTATCCATGGGGAAAGGCGATCTGATGAGTTGGATGTGCATGTGGCTGAGCACAAGGTGAAAGTGTGAAATCCCAAAGTGTTGGGTGCATCGTTATGTGAACATAAATGAAGATGATGTGTTAGCCTCCTCTGAGCAGCAGAGTTGACGAGAAAACTCCAGATGATTCTCTTGTGTGAGGCAGTGGGAAAGAAGATCTGTAGAGTGGACGTGCCTGTGGATGAGCACATGTGAACGTGTCTAGATCTAGGTCTTCTGTGTAATGCAGTGAGCCAGAGCTATGACATCCTTATGGATGTGCCCCTAGTGGATGAGCACTAGTGGGTGTATTAGATCCTTCGCTATATGTTGTTCAAGAGTCAGACCTACCTATAACCCTAATTGTTATGTAAAGGGTACAAGTTGGCCCCACCTTAATGTGTTTAATAACAGGTGTAAAAGATAATTAATATGGTTAATAATAATAATAATTATTATAATTATAAAGCGACTTAGAGAGGTCGGCCCTATTGAGACAATAGATGCCTTTGTTGATTGGACAAGTCTAATATAAGTAAGGGATGATTCCCCATTGTGGAAACACATCTTTCTTGTGAGTTTGGAAATTTCAGCAAATACATCTACTTGGGAAAAGGTACGCACCTCTCTTGGGCGCTAGTCTTCTAGGGCTTGAGCACCATCTTGTGTGCTAGGTCTTTCTTGGTGGTGAAGGTCTTTCTCTTGAAGAATATAGCAAAGGATTTGGCTGGGTTTTCTTCCCTTGTTGAGAAGGGCTTCCCATGATACTTTTTGTATTCTTGTGCATGGTGTTTCTTCTCGTGATCTTGGTTGCTGCAATATTATTGTTTATGGTTAAGTGAAATGCTAAAATGGAATGAACTTCATGCTTAACCTTGCTTATGAAAAATCAATAGGTTGCACCATAGACACTGTTATCCCCATTTTGTGGGATAACTAAGGAGATGATGTCTCGAGGTCCTCAGGTTGCAGACATGGAGTGCCGAGAGACCACATGACTAGCAATGCCCTCTTGCACATATGGAAGCCCGCTCTATCACCACAATTTGATCCATTGTCAATGCATCCACCACACCAGCTAGATTTTGGAAGGCACATGGGTTTTGCTCCATGTGGTACAAGTAGGGTATTGTGGCACATAATCACCCTAATATTTGAGGCATTTAAGCATGTTGTATTGGAGTTGCTTTTGATTATAGAACGCCTGCTTGGACATTATGATTTTGACCCTGTTTCACCTTGGTGAGTGTCATCGATTTCTTAGTAAGTTGTCAACTTTTGGGGAAGGGATGCAACTGGGGGTCCCTTGAGGGTTCATCGTACCATTTACAACCATACTTATCACTTTCCGCTCATCACGTTCCCATCACATTGCTCTCTTCTAGGCCCTTTGGCTTTAGTGACCCAAGAAGGGCATGTACCTCATTTCATAGGAAGAAGGGGCTGAAGGCCTAGAGGGATGGTCACTGGCAAAAGATAAAAACCTAAAATATAAACCTTCCAGATGCTCGCCCAAAGAGGTCTTGAGAGCAATGAAAAGCTTCTCCTAAAAAGTCAAAGTCTTGCAAAAGAAAAATAACATTATATACATGTCCCCACTTGTTGAGGTGTGTACACTCATGCAATGTCCCTTTCTTTCCTTGCATATGGCACTATGTGTACCTCTAGCTTCAAGTGGGCCTTGTGGTGCTGCCCCCCCAAGCTAATCGATTTCATTCTAGGGAGTACCCAAGGTTTTGGACTATTAATTAATTAATGGAAATGAACGTGCTTGGAAAAAGGATGCATTGAAAACGAAGGTGCAACACACCCTCTACAAAGGCACCCATAGATGAGATAATACGAGCCCTTGTATGTCATGAAACCAATTGACCTATGAAGTCTAAACCCCTATCCACCTCATCATCCACTACATGACCTTGAAGGGGCACCCTTGGGAGCATCCCCTACTTGAGGGTTTTTGTCTACCCAATAGGACTTTTATGACACCCCTCCCATACCTAAA
>ML776747.1:173071-190313 GCA_009831015.1 Picea engelmannii | reverse complement strand
CGCGGCCGGTAGGATAAAAAGAATATTTTTTTTATTGAAGTTTGGTTTCTAAAACCCTATAAGAACCCTCCTAAACCCTAAATGAACACTATAAAGATAGCACTGCTCCTCTATTTTCCTCACACAATCACACTTCTCTCATTGAGCATTTGTGAGCATTTGGAGTTTTGGAGCAACATTGAAGAACAATGATTTAGAGTGAGCTTGGAGCTGGTTTGGCAGTGATCTTGGTTGTTTTGGGTATATAGTATACGGTATGTTAAATGATAAATGTGTTCCTAGGTTTTCCTCTCATTAAATTACAGATCTGAATTTTGAAATCGATCTTTAAAGTTTTGTCTTTCAGCTTTCTACTAGTTTGAACTTTGAATTTTGAAGTATGAACTTTTCATATCAAGAATTTAAGATTGGGTTTACTTCTTGCAATCTTGCATATTTGAATTTGCAGATTGAAATTTTACCATGGCTGCCACCCCAAGAGTAAAAGACCCTATATGGATCCATGCTGATCTTGTGTATGAGGAGATTTATTGCAAATATTGCAAGAAATGCATAAGGGGGGGTGGGGGAGGGGCCGAGATTCATAGGTTGAAAGAACACTTGGCTGGTAGAAGAGGCCAAGTTGCCCCATGCATGGCTCCATTAGAGGAGATTGGACAGATTAGTTTGGAATTGGAAAATCAGCTTGCAAAATTTGAGAAGACAAGACTAGGAAAAAAGAGACTGTTGTAGCATGTTTTTCAGACTCTATAAAGCCTAGAATCTAAAGGCCATTTAGAGGCTAGAGTCTTGTTAGCACAAATTTCTACCCTCCAATCTGAGTTGATAAACCTGTTATGACAGCGGTAAAAGATAGCTAATTATAGGATAAATAGCCCCAGATGTCACGGGCTAAACCCCTCTCCGTTTGGACTAGTGCTTGCTAGCCTCTGGGGGAGTCCCTAGGCACAATGAAGCACCTTGTTGGCTGATCTAAGGTCTGATTTCTGCATTAAAACTAAAAAATCAGCGAGCTGTTTTATCTTGGACAGTGTGTGAAAGCGATCCAAAACAATGAGAAAATTGATCTTATATGCTTGGAGGGAACCTGTAGGGTTAGCACAATGTAGATAAACTAGAAAGAAGATGAAAAATATTCAAAATGATCGAAATTAACCATGATAAACAGTTCAAAAAATGACATATGAGATTACAAATTTACCATAATATTGCCAAGAAAAGAGGTTTGAATGAAAAACACACACTTCTTTATTGATAAAGCTTCCAAGAGAGATGATTGTGCCACACTTGACAAGCCTACAACCGATACAATGACTACTTTTCTCAAAGATGAGCTACTAGAGTAGAGAAAGAGAGAAGAGAATGAGAGAGACACTATGCTGCTACTGCAAGAACCAACAAAATAAGCCAAGGCAAGCCTCCAATATATAGCTAGTGAGGGCACACATCCGAAGGAAGAAAAAGAGCACATGAGAGGGGTAAAAATAGAGTCTAAATGAGACGACTGAGAGTGAGTATGAGTTTTGAATGCCCATGAGTGAGTGAATGGCGATTTAAATCAATGAGAAGAGGGTGAAGTGAGGCGCATGGCATGCATGGGAGGAGGTAATTTTAGAAACTCATGCGACCTCTCCTTCCATCATAAATTAATTATCATATGCTCCAATTTTAGGAATATGTGCCCTAGCTTAGGTGGATGCCACATCACTGCCACATGGCATTGCATGGACGATGATTGGACCTGCTAAATATAGAGGCAGCTAAAAATAGAACAACTAAAAATAGAACCTTTAAAAATAGGGTTCTCTAAAAATAGATTCTTGGTTCTATTTTTAGAAACACTGTGCACATACATACTGCCAAAAATAGAAATTCGTCTGAATATTCTTGACTTTATACTCATTAATCTCGTCTTTCTGCAAGGGATCCGAATATGCCATCATAACTGTCATGCAAGCCCTGATGCTCATCTTGCTAAAAATAGCAATTTGGGTGAGATCATCTGGAAAAAAGGTCCAAAGGCCTCTGGATGCCTCAAGGATCAATACTGCGCTCTCGTAATTTGAATCTAGGCCCTGAATCACAACCTGCCAAATATAGCAAGTTCCTGCATGTCGCCCGGAAAAATGTCATCGACCCTAGGATTCTGCAAGGACTCATACTGTATGCTCTGAACTATCTCAAACTGCCAGGAGAGCCACTCAAACCATGCCTCCTAAAAAGTAGCAACACATGTATACATCTCTCTCTCTCTCTCAATAATGCATTGAAACCAAGTAGACTGTGACTCTTGAACTAAGTATCCATGTACTGATCATGTACCTTCCTCGTGTGTGAACCAACCTCCTGGTCAACGTAAGTGCTAAAACCATGGGAAAATCTCAGTATGCCAACCACAGTGTTGCATGCTGGCTCTTAACCCTCAAGACTTTCAAGGGTGAAAATGTAGGGGTTAAAAATGGTGACTCAAGGGGACGGGATCCCCCTATGGGATGTTGAGAACCATAAGAATCTCTGTGTTCATATAATCAAATTGATGCTCTGTGAGAACTGAGGAATGTGTACCAAAAGTATCCCTATAATTGTGTGGAAGGATAGAAAGGCCCTGTAATCTGATGAAGAACAACCTGTAATCTGACCTGTAGTACCAAAGTCTATCCAATGGGCCATGGAGTGAAAATATATAATCCTCCCACTGAAAGATGAAAATCAAGGGGTCTCATCTGAATCTGCTACCTGCTACCACCAGATAATGTACACTCCTCCCCGTGGTAAATGCGTTGATGTTGACACAAGGGAGAAAGTCACTTCATCAGATGTCAATAATGTAAAAACATGTGAAGTGCGAAGGAACACCACCAATAATGTCAATGGGTTCTAAGATACGAGCACAACCTGACACTGTGAAAGATGTTCTGAAGTCGAACAGTGACAAGGATCATCCAATTAAGGCCCAATGATGCTCAACCTTGTCGGATGCGAAATAAGCGCCAATGAGGCTAACAACTAGTAAGGTGCTCTACTTCTAGGTCATCTGTAGATAATGTGTCAAAGTCGATACAAGATGACCTACTAATAAGAAGAGAAATGATGTTTCTCTTCCCTCAGCGTGAAGTGATAACTCAAGAAGATCGAGATGAAGGAACCAGGTACCATATCCCTACACTGTAAACTGACTCAAAGCGGAAGACTGAATGATAAGAGATGAGGAGACAAGACATAAGATGACTCGAGACACTCCTATGTCTCCTCAAAACTACCCATCCTAAAGGCTAAATGCTTCGGGAACAATGACAAATGGAACCCCCATCCAGGCTCACTCTAATAATAAACACAAAGGCTTGACATGCATAAGATATACATTGAAATTTTGACCCAGGAATAACATTTATGGATAGCCATTTATTCAAAAAAAAGGAAAGACGCACAAGACTCGACCACATGCTGATATAACTAGGATAAAATCAACGACACTTGTGCAAAGACTGAAAAGTAAATACTGAAGTGGAAGACACTTGCAACGAAACGTAAATTGTTGTCTTAAAACTGTAAAAAATCAACAAGCATAAATGATGAATGCGAAAAGGAGAAGACCTACTCTAACATCGCCCAAAAACCAAAATTGTTTAGGACAAAGTCCTTCATTGGAAAAAGAACTTTAAGAGTTGCCCATTAACAGGCAACCCTATAAGTTCACCCTCCAAATCAACGAGCTGAAAAGTGTTAGTCCCTATTGATGAATCGATGATGTATGGGCCCAACCAAAGACTTTCGAACTTGTCGTGGACACCTGATTTCTCATTTTTCTTGTCCCATAACAACACCATGTCACCAACCTGAAACCGCTTACCCTTTGCCTTTCTGTCAAATACCTTTTTGACATGTGCCTGATTATCTGTAAACTGTGTATAGGCCATAAGTCTTTCTTCCTCCAGTTGCACCAACTCATCAATACGGTTATGCAATGCTTCCTTGTTGGCGGAGAACTGTCCCAATAGCTTATATGCAGGACATTTCATGTTCACGGGTAAAATTGCATCTAATTTGTAGACCAACTCAAAAGGGCTCTTACCAGTTGATCTCTTCCGTATGATTCGGTCTTCCCATAAAGCAAATTTGAGACAAATGTCCCAAGCTCTGTTATTATCCCCAAATGTCTTTATGATTATCCTGATCAAATTCTTATTACTTGATTTGGCCAAACCAATTCCTTATGGGTAGTAATTGGACGCATGAGCCAAAGTAATACCATAATGAGAACAAAAGGCCAATAACTCAACTGATCGGAATACACTAGCATTATCAGTCGTAATATTCCGTGGGACATTGAATCTGGTGAGGATATTGTCCTCCAAAAACCTAATAATAGTAGCATTGGAATATGTTCCAAGTGGAATTGCCTCCACCCATTGGGTAAAATAATCGGTGGCTACTAATATCCATGTATGACCTGCATTGGAACTCTGTGAAAACTGCCCAATAAAATCGAGACCCCACTGCTGGAAAGGAGCCTTTACAATCACTGGATCTAAAGGCAAAGTGGGAAGCTTATGCTTTCGTTCAAATATCTGGCATGTCTCACATGCTCAGACAAAATAGTGCGCATATCTAAAAAGTGTTGGCCAATAATAGCCTGCGTGCATAATCTTATGTGTTGTGGTTCGAGCTGAAAAATGTCCACCACACACCCCAGAATGCAGCTCTTTTAAGATCTCCTTGGACTCATCCAAGTCTACATAACGCAAGATGACTCCTGCAGGACTCCTCCATCCTAATTGTCCCTGCCACACACAGTACTTGGCAGCCCGAAGTTGTAAAGATCGCCTCTGTGTCTTGGTAAAGTTAGGGGGAAAAGACAAATTCTCCAAATATAAAATGATATCCTGATACCAATCTGAACCCCTAAATGGATCGGTTAAGAGATTTACCTGAGCACTTACTTGCCGATTCTCAATAGCCTCCAAATTATTCTTCGTCATCATCCTTGCTAAACCTTGGCCCCTTACCAATTTGGTAGGTCTCACTTCTAAGTCATACTCTTAAATCTTAGAGATCCACCTCCCCCTGGTTCCATTACAATCCTTTTGAACCAAAATTTCTTTGACCATGGGGTGGGGAACATAGGCAATGATATGTGAGTTCCAAAAGTAAGGCCTAAAGTGGGCCAACCCTTTCACGAGAGCATAGGCTTGCTTCTCCATTAGTTTGTAGTCCAATTTAGCTCCTTGCAAGGCCTTACTCATGAAGGCTATGGGATGCTCTAATCCATCTTCATTTTTCTGTAATAACGCAACAACCATAGTTGAATCAAAAGCAAAGGAGAAAATTTGAAAATCTTTAGCATAATCGGGATTAATGAGAACAAGTGAGTGACACAAAGCCTGTTTAATATCATTGAAATCCTTCTTGGCTTCATCGCTCCACTTGAGGTTATGATCTTTCTTCAACATATTAGATATGGGCTTGGTTATCTCTGCAAACTTGGGCACAAAACGCCTCAAAAAGTTAATACTATCAAAAATTGACTGGGTTTCGTTTCGACTAGATGGGAGTGGAATCTCCATGATGCCTTTGATCCTTTCAGGGTCTATCCTCACTCCTTCCTTAAACACAATGTGCTCGAGCAACTTTCCCTCAAACACCCCAAGAATTGACTTCTTTGAGTTAAGAGAGATACCAAGAGACCTGCACCTGTCAAAAACCTTTCATAAATGAGAAACATGATCATCTCTAGTCTTGGAATAAACTGTCAAGTCATCTTGATATACTACTATGAATTTGAACAAATAATCTGAAAAAGCATAATCCATAGCACGTTGGAAAGTTGCACCAACATTCATCAAACTGAAAGGCATACAAATATATGAATAAGTTCCCTAAGGAGTAATGAAGGTAGTCTTATACATGTCCTGCTTGTCAACCAATACTTTATTGTACCCGAAGAAACCATCTAGCATAGACATCATACCTGATCCGGTCACTGCTTGAAGAATATGTTCCATACTAGGCAAGGGGTAATTATCCTTTAGACACACACAATTTAAATTTCCGAAATCAATACAAATGCCAATCTCACTTGATTTTTTCCTTACCGGTACACAGTTGGCTACCCAGTTGGAATACCTGATTGGTTCAATGATACTTGCTTCCTACAACTTCTGTAGTTCCTTCTAAATTGTGGGCGCCACCTTTGGGTTCATGTATCTCAATATTTGTCTGAAAGGTTTGACGTGCTCTAATAGTGGTATTGCATGGTTAATGATCTTCGGATTGTATGCTTTGAGCTTGTCATAAGACCATGCAAATGCGTCCCTGTACTCTCTTACCAACGCAACAATTTTGATTTTCTTTTCTGGTGTGCATGCATTACCAATTTTGATGATCCTTGAGGTATCCCCACTGCCAATGTTCACCTTTTAAACCTGATCATCAAGGGAAGATTTATTAGTTCCTTGAAAAGTATCTGACCTATCAAATAACTGTTTTAATGGTACTAAACATGGATGATTTTAAGGATGGAAATTTATATTAAAATGTAGAAACCTGGGCTAATATTACTAGTCCTTAATATGCAAAATGTAAAATGTTTAGCGATAGTTTTGTAAAAATAGTCAAATTTCTAAGGATTTAATATAGTTTCTATAAAATTTTGGCGATTTTTAAGGTAAAATAATTTTATTCTATGGAATTTGGGTGAATTGTTTTTAGAAAAAATGGAAATTGGTGAATCGTTTTTTTGGAAAAAACATAGAAAATTAGCCCATTTGCGAAATTTAGCCTCTAAAATCATCTATGGTACTAAACCCTTTGGAATCTTGTTACTTTTTAGTTGAATTATTGGGATCTCCTCGCCCTCCTGTATTTCATTTAAGAAATTCAAAATATATGTAAGGGTTGGTCACCCAAGATGTAAACAAGGTAGCAGTAGCTAAAGAATCAACCTTTTCATTCAGATTCTTATCAATATGAGAAATGTTAAATGCATCAAAACACTCAATCTCATCCCACATTGCATGTCTATACCTTTTCAGTTGTTGGTTCCGAGCTTCACACTTCATTGTTACCTGATTCACGATAAGCTCAGAATCACCTTCCACCTTTAGTTGTTTGATACCCATCTTCCTAGCTTTCTGTAAACCAAATAACAAAGCCTCGTACTCTGTCATGTTAGTACAATCAAACTCTAAACGTGAAGAAAATGGAAATATCATACCTGAAGGAGCAATGATGACCACTCCAACACCTGATCCCTGTCATGAACTCGCGCCATCAAAAGTCTTGGATCACACCTGTGAATGCTCAAGTTCATTCTCTGGTACAAAAGGCATAGGTGTTTTAGGAATCTCTGAAAGCATGTACATGCCCAAATCTGTCTCCCGTGCCTCTTGATCTTTTATGCCAGGGTAAAGGTAACAATTGTCTCTGGCATAGGGATCCTCAACATTGTGCAACATCTTTGGTTCTCTAAAAAGTCTTACCTTATCAACCTAGGAGATAGGAATGTCTGCATAAGATAAGTCCATCTGCATGGAACCCCCCACATCTGTAGACCATTGTCTTGAAAGAAGCATACCCCACTGTGTTGGCAATCTATGACTAGCACATCCATGACTAAATTCTTCTTTGCGACCACCTTCAAACATACTTGCAAATCCTTGATAACCCCACAATAGGGTACCTCCCTAGCATCTACTGCCCGCATGTTCCGACAAGGCTTGGTAATCTGTAATCCAAGCTCACGCATAACCTTAAGAGTGATGATATTGTTAGATGCACCAGAATCTAGCATGTAGTTTCATAGAATGCGACCATTAACCAACAATGAGCAATAAAAAGGAGTAGGATTGTTGTTTGCCTTACTTAGGCCAAGAAAAACATGCAGACACTCATCTGCAAGGTTAACCTCACTCTTAATTCCTAAAAATATGTCAACAAGCTCTTTGTGAGTAGGCATGCGCATTATCTCCTTTAAAGGAAAAGGAATCTTGATTTTAGAAATTTCATTCTCTAATGAAAAGTGGGGTGCTTCTGATCGAGTTGGAACTGGAATGGGAAACAAAGGAGGTGGAGGAGTTTTTCTTACCTTTGCAGTAGGAACCTCCCCTCTAGGAAAATATGGTGGAACTTGAGCTTTACCCTTGCGTGCGTACTGCAGAGTGATCTCTACAACTCTGACTGCTGCTGCTTCATTGGCCTTTTGGATGTCTTATTGAGTCACGTGCCGAGATGACAAGTGCTGAAACTGAGGTTGCAAGGCTTTCCACTGCTCGTGTGGGATTTGGAAAGCATCAAAGTCTTCTATTGGTTCAAATTTGGCCACCATGTTCAAGGTATTGTCTCGGGTACCAGAGGGCTCTTCCTTCTCCTGCTCATACATGTGGTATGTTTGGGCAAAGATAGCGCAGGAGGGTTCACCATGAGGAAGTTGACAAGCTCGGTAATAAAGAGGGGATGAGGCATAGTCAATGTAGTTTGTCCTGGGTGCTTATGCTGGGGCTTTGGGCTCCTTGTTCCTCTTGGGATACTGGTAAGGCCTTCTTTGGTTGATGGGTTTAGGCTAAGAGATAACCAATTGATTTTGAAGTTTCTTTTCTATCTACACTAACCTATTGCTCAGACCATTTACTAGCTTGAAGGTTGCATCCTTGCAAGGTCCTTCCTCCTATTTAGACTCAGGCAATGGCTGCACAAGGTGGTTGGAGGTTCTCCTATCTTGAGGATCAAGCAACAAACTAAGTGGGGTTTGTGTTTTAGAGGCCAAGGTGAGGTGTTTCTCTGTGGTGATGGCCACCTGATAAGAAACATCCAACGTAGTGGGCTCCTTTTGCCTGATCAAAGCACCAAGAATTCCATCAAATTTCTCTAGATATGAAATCAAAGCATAATCAATGTTAGGTCTAAGAGCAGTAGGAATTCTATGATAAGCCTTTGCAAAACGAGTATTGAATTCTAACACAGTTTCATTCTCTTTTTTATTGATATCAATAAAATTTCTAAGGACGAAAGAGATATCATGTTTGTCGCCCCATCTATCCAAAAATTTCTCGAAAAATGGATTCAACCCCTGGATGGAATTGTCCGTGAGAGTCTTGTACCAAGCACGTGCATCTCCCTCAAGTGTAGCAAAGAACATCTTCATAGCTGCATCTTTATGCTCAACACCCTCATCCTCACATGGCTTAAAAAATAAGTCAATATGGTTCTATGCGTTGATGGCATTGTTTCCCTGAAACTTAGGCATCTTTTTAACATAGTTAGTGGTAGGTAAGGCATGAGGTTGCCCTGGAATATTAGATATGTCTAAAGGACCAAAAGTATTGAATGTACACCTAGTCACTTGTCCAACCATGTTACTAGAACTTGAAGCAGATGATGAACTTGAAATAATCAAAGGACTTTGATTTGGAACTATAACCAAAGGAGTCGAGGAAGGGAAGTATGATACCTGAGGTGTTGAAGTACTTACCACAATGCTAGGGGTTGTAGAAGTAAATGGGAGAGATACTTGGACTGATTGAAGAACAACTGTACCCACTGTGAGGGCAGGACTAGTTGTAGGAGTCACAAAATAACTACTTCAGAACAAGTGTTCCAGATCACTAAGGGATGGGTAAATCCCTTGTGAGGGGTCGAACTGGGATGATCTGCGTACAATCCCTTGTGAAGTCACCCTTGTATCCTGTGGATTCGCCAGGTGAGAAAAATAAAGTAAAACAATAAATGAAAACTCATTGAATGTCGTTTGCCAAGGCTTGCGTCCTTGACATTGGCGCCAATTTGTTAGCACAAATTTCTACCCTCCAATATGAGCTGATAAACCTGTTATGACATCGGTAAAAACTTGGCTAATTATAGGAGAAATAGCTCCAGATGTCACAGGATAAACCCCTCTCCATTTGGGCTAGTGCTTTCTAGCCTCTGGGGGGAGTCCCTAGGCACAATGAAGCACCTTGCTGGTTGATCTAAGGTCTGATTTCTGCATTAAAACTAAAAAATCAGCGAGCTGCTTTTTCTTGGACAATGTGTGAAAGTGGTCCAAAACAGTGATAAAATTGATCTTATATGCTTGGAGGGAACTTGTAGGGTTAGCACAATGAAGATGGACTAGAAAGAAGATGAAAACTATTCAAAATGATCGAAATTAACCATGATAAACAGTTCAAAAAATGACATATCAGATTACAAATTTACCATAATATCGCCAAGAAAAGAGGTTTGAATGAAAACTACACACTTCTTTATTGATAAAGCTTCCAAGAGAGTTGATTGCACCACACTTGACAAGCCTACAATTGATACAATGACTACTTTTCTCAAAGAGGAGCCACTAGACTAGAGAAAGAGAGAAGAGAATGAGAGAGACACTATGCTGCTACTGCAAGAACTGACGAAATAAGCCAAGGCAAGCCTCCAATATATAGCTAGTGAGGGCGCACATCCAAAGGAAGAAGAAGGGCGCATGAGAAGGGTAAAAATAGAGTCTAAATGAGATGATTGAGAGTGAGTATGAGTTTTGAATGCGCATGAGTGAGTGAATGGCGAGCTAAATCAGTGAGAAGAGGGTGAAGTGAGGCGCATGGCATGCATGGGAGGAGGTAATTTTAGAAACTCATGTGACATCTCCTTCCATCATAAATTAATTATCATATGCTCCAATTTTAGGAATATGCGTCCTAGCCTAGGTGGATGCCACATCACTGCCACATGTCGACCTTGAAGGCTGCCACTTGGCACTGCATGGACGATCACTGGACCTGCTAAATATAGAGGCAGCTAAAAATAGAACAACTAAAAATAGAACCTCTAAAAATATCTTGGTTCTATTTTTATAAACACTTTCCACATACACTGCCAAAAATAGAAAATCGTCTGAATACCCTTGACTTTATACTCATTAATCTCATCTTTCCGCAAGGGATTCGAATATGCCATTAGAACTGTCATGCATGCCTTGATGCTCATCCTGCCAAAAATAGCAATCTGGGTGACATCATCTAGAAAAAAGGTCTAAAGGCCTTTGGATGCCTCAAGGATCAATACTGCGCTCTCGGAATTTGAATCTGGGGCCTGAATCACAACTTGCCAAAAATAACAAGTTCTTGCATGTCACCCGGAAAAATGTCATCAAGCCTAAGATCTTGCAAGGACTCATACTGTATGCTCTAAACTGCCCCAAACTGCCAGGAGACCCACTCAAACCGTGCCTCCTAAAAAGTAGCAACACCTGTATACATATCTCTCTCTCAATAATGCATGGAAACCAAGTAGGTTGTGATTCTTGAACTAAGTAGCCTTGTACTGATCATGTACCTGCCTTGTGTGTGAACCAATTTCCTGCTCAACATAAGTGCTAAAACCCTGGGAAAATCTTAGTATGCCAACCAAAGTGTTGTAGGTTGGCTCTTAACCCTCAAGACTTTGAAGGGTGAAAATATAGGGGTTAACAAGCCTCATTGATTATGTATTTTGTTGTTGAAATGTGTTACAACTTATTGACTGGTGACAACTGTTATGGTGTTATCCTGTTATGTATTGCACTTTGTGCCATTTTCAAGATTTTTGATATATTCACTTTTACTTGGTATATGGCACATGCATGAGTAGACTTAGCACACTTTGAATATTTTGTGAATGGTTTCTATTGATTTGGAATCTTTAAAATATATTATTTTATTATATTTAAATATTTTTTGTATTTTTTAGTAAAACCAAGTCATTGAAACCAAATCAGTTCGAGTCAATCCCGCGTCCGAGTCCGATTCTGAGTCTGAGTCTGAGTTGATCCTCGATCGATTTTTAAAACATTTACATCAACCTTGGGCATTCTAGCTCCTTCTTCTCAAGGGATTATGAAGCATGAACCTTTATGGGTGACATATGACAACCAACCCAAAAGAAGGGATAATGGAAATGGGAAACATGGATCATGTTACGTATGGATTGGGATATGGACGTGCTATCCCTATCAAGGCCCCCCAGTAATACAACTCTTCTCGAGAGTGACAACACTTTACTAGGAGATGATGATGACCACCGAGGTGAAACAAGGCAAAAGGTATAAATTCAAAGCATCATGATCCATTATCCATTTCAACCCATGGTCACTATTTTCATGCCAAATACATTGAGCATTAACACTTAATGTGAAACATTAAAACAAGGTACCTCATATGTGTGATGCACCGTATCATCTGATGTGGGTGAGTTGAGCATAAAGTGGAAGGCATATGCGGGCAACTGTCTGTGGAGAATCTTGAATGTCATCATCGAAACTACTGTCTGTGATGTGGATCATGAGATAAAATATCTCCTCTAGTTACCCTTAGACGTGGGGGGGTAACAAGCAACTTGGCCAATCCTTGCCCTTTTACTAACTTAATGGGTTTAAAGTTTAAATTCCTAATCATACTCCAAATCCATTTTTCTCTTCTTTCCAAACAATCATGTTGAACAAGAATATCTTTGAATTGAGGATGAGGCAGTAATGTAATTAGCTTGGAAATTCCAATATAGCTTTTGAAATGCTTCAAAGATTGCACCAATGCATACGCTTGTTTCTCCAAGATTGAATATCCCAATTCAATGCCTCTCATGGTTTTGCTCATGAATGCTCTAGGTTGTTGTAAATTTTGTTTATTTTTTTGAAGGACCCCTGCAACGGTATATTCATAATCAAAAGAAAAAAATTGAAAATTCTTTGAATAATTCGGGCTTACCAACACAAGAGTTGAAGAT
Source organism: Picea engelmannii (assembly GCA_009831015.1). NCBI lineage: Eukaryota > Viridiplantae > Streptophyta > Pinopsida > Pinales > Pinaceae > Picea > Picea engelmannii. Next base: position 177,578 of record ML776747.1, on the reverse strand, counting down.
ATAGTTTCTTTAATCTTCTGGAAGTCTTCTTTGCTTTTTGCATTTTGTTACCGTCCAAATGCACACCAAAGGTGTCAAAGTCCTAAGTCACTAAGTGCATACCTAACGACAACTTGGAGGGGTCACCCAATGTCACTTCAATGACCCACTCCCACACTTAAGTTGAGCAAATTGTCAACAAGGGGGGATTGCCTAACAAAGGCTCTATTGCACAAAAATCCTAAACTACCCACATACCAATACCATAAACTTTCATAAACTTGGAAACGCCTCAAAAACTTCACAAAAACCCCCAACTTCCCATGAGGGGAGTGAGACCCATATGAAGTATAAAGAACCCTAATATATGGAAATGAATATAAATTAACCTCTAATTCGTGAAACCCATATGAAGTATAAAGAACCCTAATATATGGAAATGAATACAAATTAACCTCTAATTCATTTCTAAACCTACCTACAAATTAACGTATCATTCTTATTTTATTGTAAGATAATGTGTTATATATATATATATATATATATGATGATGATGATGATGATGATGATGATGTTTGGACAACATTGGGAAGAGATTGTGCTAGATTAATAATTAATAATATAATTATGAATTATTAAATAATATATATAATAAGTAATAATAATAATAAATAGTTATTTATTATCCAAGGGACGCATCATTTCATGGATGGAACACTCATCATTGCAATAAAATATTGAATATACATATTATCTCATGTAGAAAAAATCATATATATATATATATATATATATATATATATATATATATATATATGGCATTTCCCCCGACTACCCATTTGGGGGGGTCATGTTTCTAGGTGTTCCCGTTTCCGAAACTTGTACACATTTCCACGTTTTGTGCAACTTAGGACAAATGAGAAGAGATTTGAAGAATTAAGAGGACTTATCGTTAATTTGGTTTGTTAAAGAGGTATGGTTTTAGACTTTAATTTCTAGATTTTGATGTGAGCTAGAAGAACCTATTGGTGTGAGAATGATGTGTTTATTTAATTCTGTCCAAATCCAGAAATTAAAATGGAAGGATGATGCATATAACCAGATTTAACGTATTTCATAAACATTCAAATAAAGCCATGCAAGTGGGTAGAATATTTAAACAATTGAAGGTAAAAATCAGCTCTCTTATAGACAACAAGTGGCCATGGTATGGCTGGAATTTAATTTGGAATTTTCATTTTATCATGGTTTATTTTCCAGATTTATATTTTAACCAAGTGAGGGGTTTAATTTGTGAATTTTCTATGAGGTTGGAAGTGAAGATCGGTACCTATGTGTTATTGGGCTATGGAGTTTCAAAGGGAAATGTTTTAGAGTGCTTCTTCCATTTGTTCTAGTGTTGTTAACAACAATATGAAGCATGTTGAAGCCACTAATTTACTGTTGTAATGTGAATTCTGTTGGTGCAAGTTTGATCAGACCAGGGTCCTTCTCAGGTTACCAACAAAAGGTACCGAGTAGTCTAGAGCGCTGAAATTTTCATCTCCTCCGAAGAGAAGAAGTCTCACCCGAAGCGTTGCTGAGACAAATAGATAGGGAAGGGCAAGGAAAATATTTAGGAGGATTCATAGAACCTTCAAGATTCATCCTAATCTTGTGCAAGACATCTAACTATCGAACATATCTAAACTCATGTGTGCAAGAACTGAACCTACTTATGTTGCAGAAAAGCATTTAAACACCAAGCCATCATGTGGAACTTATAAACCATAAAGAAGTACTGTAATGCATAAGTAAAACACAGAAAGACACAACATATTTTGAAAATTTAGATCCTTCTTCATATTATCTTCAGAATCTTTCTTCATTTACAAGCTCAGAAATACATAGTAGTGCTCTGTTACAGACTCTTAGCTTTGGACTCATGTCGCAGAGCTATAACTCTCAAAAGGTGTACATATTACATTACAGACTCAGACCTTTACTTGACTCTATTGACAACAACCTAATAGACAGGGGAAGATTGAACTGAACATAATTACAATTCGATCGAACGATAACAACAACCAAACGACTCAACAACGAACCTCTTTGCAATCGTGTTTATTCCTAAATATAAGCTAGGTTGTGTCTTTTGTCTCGGCTTGCACGCTTTCTTGTTCTGTTGCAACCGCTTTTTCTTAGCTGGCGTTGCGTTGTCCTTTTTGCAACTGGTTTCTGTTGCTTCTCCTTGTTTTGTTGTTCTACTTCTTCTGAAGCTTGCACATAGGGTACTCGACCAAAACTTGTGCGATTCCTTATCCCAAAAACGAAGGGCCCAACAGGCTCCGACCACAAACCTTGACTCGCTCTTGAGTCAAGTGTTTGGTTCTTTTGCAGCTTCCAGGAGCAACTGTTGTTTTCCCTTGTCCTCCTTTTCTTACTTCTTTTTCTCTTCTGTTTGTGCTTTCTCTTCTTTTGCCTCTTCAAATGAAGGTCCCAACTTTAGGACCAAATCCAAGGCTTGCTCCCTCACTCCTTGAAAGCTTCCAATTTTATCTTGCCACTTCCTGGCAAAGGAGTGATGCCTCTACTACAAACTGTTGGGTCACCTCTGTACTACACCCCTTTGGCTTGGATGCGACCAACGAGTTCCACTCAGAATCTGTTGTTGCATCAACTTGATGCATCTGCATGTACACTGTTTGAATGACACGCCGGAAGTCGCGCAACTCCTTCTTTGCTACGGACTACGCCTCAAAGAGGGCATTCAGTTCATTGTCCGCCTGCTGGATCTGGTTGAACTTTTGTTGTTGCTCCAACAGATCCATTGTGGCCGCAACTTCTTCATTTAACACCTAGATTTTGGTGTGCACATCCTCCAAGACCTGGTTGCGTCTAGCGATGATGCCAATCCAATTGCTGACTTCCCTGAAAACCTTTGTGGACTCGGTTGTGTGCTTATGTAGTGCTGCTTAGGCATTGTTTCCTTCCAATACTATCTTCTCCATCTGCTCCTGTAGCTTCTGAGGTTGTTGCTCTGCTTCTTGCTGAGTATGTCGCAACTGCACTTCCAGATGCTCAACACAAATGGCCAGTTGTGTCCATGCTCCTTGGAGCAACTCAATCTGATGCTCTGTCTCTCCTGCATCGTTGGCTTCAAGCAGTTTGGGTGCAACCTTTTGAATCTTTGGCCAAGTGTCAGCAAGCCTTTCTTGCACTCTTTCCAGTCTGTGCTCGACCTGGACCTTGGCCTATTCCTCTTGTTGTCTTGATTCTTGCACAAGGAATGCTTCCTCCCTTGCAACCTTGACAGACCTCTCGGCCTGCTGGAGCCTTTTCTCCAGTGGATTAGTCAATGCTCTGATCATTCCAATCAAGTGTGTTGTTGGCCACTGTGCAAGGTCAACGAGAGACAGTGTTGTGTCCCTGGGTGCTCGGGTCTGTAGTGGAAGTCCACTGGCTATTGAGTGTTCTGAGGGAGTCTCTACTTCCTCCTCCCCTGCGGATGGTCTTGGCATCAACCTTAACCTCAACATTGATGGAAAAAGTGTTAGAACCATTGTTTTGGCCAGGCAGAGTTGCAACAACTCTGCGCATTGCTGAGGGTTTTGGAGAACCATCTCCATTTGTTCCTGCGCGAGTGTCGCGCTCTGCCCAGATGTTGACTCTGGTTCCTTTTGAACCTATGGTATCTCCTCCCCTTTACTTGCGTCGGCTCCATGTGTTGCACTTTCTTGGCCACCCTCAACCTTGGTCGGTGAGGGGATGTGCTGGGTACTTTGAGCTTGCGGCTCCTCCATGGTTTGGGTGTCCTTTTCCGGCACAAAAGGCACAATCTGCTAGTCCTGGATGTCTGTGTTTAGACCAGTCAGTTGCAGGCTCTGCTCTGGTACTTCGAGGTTTGGACCAGAGACTTATGGTCTCGGCTCAGGCAACTCCTGGGTTGTTTCTGGGAGTTATTTCTTTGCTTGCTCTGGGGGATCGAGCTGCATCGGCTCTGGACCTGTGGTTTGGGGTGGACTGGTGGTTTCTGGGGGTGGCGACTGGGGTTGTGGTGATGGGGGGTGCTCAGTGATGATGGTGGATGGAAATGTGTCAGGCTCAGGGTTGTCCTGAATATGGATGATGGGGGTTGCTCTGATCGTTGAGCGGGTGTGAGGGACTGCAGATGTAATGGGTTGGGGGTTCAAAACTTTACTCGGCGAGAACCCGGTTATGAACTTCTTCGCCACTGCTTCGGTAACGAACACAACACTCAGGATCTTGTTGACGTCTTCACCTGTCAACACGGCTTTATCTGACATCGGATGGAAGATCGACAACGTTCTTTTCTTACAGTCCAATGGCTCTGTCTCGTCTTCCTCCTTAGAGTCCGACTATGCCGAAGCTTCTTTCTTCTGCAGCTCTGAGCCTGAGCTCGGTCCTACCCCTGCTTCTTTGCCTTTCTTCTTCAGCAGCTCAACAGGTAGAATATAGTGCATCCCCGACTTGCGCGGGTTGTGTTTAACTCCTGGCCACGACATTACCTCTTTGTCGAAGGTCTCCT
>ML776747.1:139355-166760 GCA_009831015.1 Picea engelmannii | reverse complement strand
CACAACACAAAATACTGATCAGATAGTCCCAAACCCTAGCCAAGAGATATTCAAGCCAAAATTGAGATCTTGTTGCTACTGCAGCTGCACCAGCTCTTCCTCCAAACCTGCGCACAAGACTGCAACTGCAATGCGCACCAAACTGCAGAACTGCAATTCTGAGATATGTCAAAATGAGAACTGGCGTCCTGTATTTATATTGGTTCTGCCGGATTTGTTGGGGCCGACTTCTCCTTCTGGATAAGTGTTTGTTCAGTATATTATTATTATTGTTGGCTGACTTCTTCTCTTGGAGGCTAATAACCTAATATTAATTATCTTCTTGAGCTGACAAGGCTTCTAGGGTTATTAGCCAACTCAGTAGGGTTTCTCTTGCTTCCCGGAGTCTTCTATTCTCATCAGGTTCACACGTGGAGGTAAATACCTCCCGCAGCTACCATAATATTAACATGACTATCATAGAGTAGAACCTTGTCTCCTTGCGCAAATACCTTGGTTTTAATGTGCCTGTCATGCCAAGCTTTTTTCCTTGCTTTCTCATTCGATTGATGGAAGTTTGCTAAAAACCCGGTCTCTTCGAGTTCTTGTAACTCTATAAATCTCTGCGCAACATATTCTTCCTCCGACATATGTGTGATTTGCGCGATGTACAAACTTGGAGTGATGAATTCTGCAGGCACCACTGCCTCTTTTCCATAAACTAGATGGAACAACATGTACCTATTGAGTTTCTTTGTGGTTGTCCTGTAAGCCCATAGTACTGCTGGAACTCTGTCATCCTAGGCTTTCCGATTTGCGCAGACTATATGGCCCAACAAATTCCAATGTGGTATGCAGAAGATACACTTTTTGAGATTCAATGATATCTGCAATTCTCTGCATCTGTCAAACATCAAACGTAACAATGCTACATGTTCTTTGAGCAAACTATATATCGTCCAATCATCCATATAAACTTCTATAAATTTGTGAATAAACTCTCTGAAAGTTGCTATTACAATCTTAGAGAAAACTGCAGGGGCGTTCATTAAGCCAAATGGCATCACATTGTATGCGAAAGATCCCCATTATGTTATGAATGTGGTCTTCCTTTTGTCCTCTTCAACGATCCTGACTTGGTGGTACCCTGAAAATCCATTTGTGAATGAGTATGCTTCCTTCCTCTCAACCTGTTCTAGCACCTCATCGGTAAAAGGTGTTGGGAGAGGGTCATGCACACAAGCGGAGTTAAGGCTTCTATAGTCTACACAAACCCTGATATCCTCTGTTCCTTTCTTGCTTTGAATGTCTTTTGGGCTGACCCATTCTGTTTCTTCTACTGCAAAAATAAGTCCAACTTCCAACATCTTGTCTATCTCCTTCTTAACCTTCTCTTTTACTCTAGGGTTAAGACGGTATGGTCTATGCCTCACAGGCTTGGATCCTGGTTTCAATTCGATTTTCATTTCTCCCATAACTCCTTTGATTCTCTTTAACTCTGAAAAAGTCTTTGGGAACAAATCCTCATATTACCGCAACAAACTTTGTATTTCTTGGCTAGTTTGCTCATCCCAGTAGTCTCACACCATAGCTATCTTAGGTTGCTCTGTGGTCCCTATATTGCCTTTGTGCAATTTTAATGGGTGATTGTAGGAACTATCCGTCTGATTGGGTATGGTGTTGTGGATTTCTCCATTCCCTTCTGTCTCTTTAATGGCTAGGTTCTTCAATTCCTCTAAGTCATCTGGGCTTTCTGAATCCATGGTAATCTTATAACACTCTATAGGCTTCTTGGTTGAGGATAGGTGAAGGTTAGTCTGAAGTTCTCGGCTATGCTTTGGACATACCACTTGGTTTGATTTCTGATTACTATTATATGTATAAAGAAATTCTTTAATCTTTTGCAGGACTACTTCAAGCTCAGGGTACTTGTAAACGAGAAGTCCTTGCAAAAATGAGCTGCCAATGTTTGCCAGTCATTGGTTTGTCTTCTGGTTTCCTCATGTATGAACCAAGCTTTCGGGGTTGGACCTAGAGAATGGGGAAATACCTGAACCCAGAAGCGAGGGGGTATTTCTGCAACTTGCCACTGTGTCACACACTGTTCAATATGCACTTTAGGATCAGATTCTCCACTGAACAGTTGCGCAACTTGGAGATCCGTCTGCATCTCTGATTCTAGCTTCTCCTTATTATGAAACCTATACTTGATAGCTTGTTTCACATCATCCCAACTTCTGAGTAAGGCTTTATGATTAGCCTACCATCTAGTAGGGGTGTCCTGAAAGGCTACATCTAGTACTAATATCCTTTGATCCTCTACTACCTTTTCTTCCATGTTGAGCATAAAACTACTGAGTCCTGAGGTACCATCATATACTGGATGTTCTCTAACTTCGGTCCCAACCCATCTGGCTGTTCTGACAGTTGCACATCTCCTTGAGAATTTTTCGTACGAACCTTGTTGCCAACTGTCAAAAGCCAATTTTGAATCTTTGTCTACTGACTTTATGCTCCTCCAACTTACTAATCCATCAGCAGTAGGATTTATGTAATCGTCTCTTGTCCTAGTTGTTATAGTATACAACTAATCCAAATCTTCTCCCTCCATATTATTGTCTATTGGCTCTGTATATCTAGGCCCTACATATGGATCCAGGGGTTGAACTACCTCGATTTCATCAACTTCAAAGGTCATGGTGTATTTCTTTAAATCAATTACTGCATAGTTGTCGTAGGCCCAATCAATTCCAAGTAGTGCAGGGTAAGGGTCCTTATCCCCCATGATCTCAATCACTTCAAAGTCAACCATTGTCTTCCCTCCCAAAACATCTATTCCACATTCTCCAGTCTTCCTAGGGGGGAAATACAATATTGGTTTTCCATTCTTAGCTGAATTGGGGAATATGTCAGCCTAGGTTTTCCTAAGGCTTCCCAGGTCTTCTTAGGCAGAATGTTCACATCGGATCCTAGATCCAACATGACATCCTTAATCTCAAATTCGTCTAACTGGGATACTAGTCTAAATTCTTTTCCAGTTCATACTTTTCTTCTCTTCACTCTGTGAGTACTCTTCTCACGAAGATTAGCCCTTATTCTTGCTTCTATGGGTTCTTCATTCCCTAAAACTAGGTATAGCACATTGCACAACTTCTTTGTTAATTGATCGTTCCCGAGAATGTCGGAAAATAATTGAAACCAAAGGTCGACTACATTTTGAGGTTGCTCAGGTTGTCTTGGTGTGACTACAGGGTTTCTGGGTGCAGGGGCTGAAACAGGGACTTGCACAATCTTAGGGTAAATAATAGGTTGTGGGGTTTTCTCTCGCATCTCAGGGCTAGGAATATTCTGAAATACTTCTATGGCATCTTTAAAGAACAACTTTTGTTTTAGAGGGTCATACCTGTCTTCTTTAGGTGTTGCTTTCTAGATTTGGGGTAGAGTATCGGCATCAACTTAGGTCTTTGCTCCTCCTCGAGTAACGATATTGAGGTTGGGCAATTGTCCTTTAATAACTCTCTTGATTTCTGAACTGATGAGGTTAGTTCCTCATTGTCATACCCGATCTTCCCATTTTGCAATTAATTCTGGGTAGTCTTCAATTGTGTGCCCATTGGTTCTGTAGTGAGAGCACCATGGTCGCCTTGGATGTGGACAGTCTCTAGCCATGTGACCTTGCTCATCACAGTTGTAACATCTGCTTGGCCCTCTTCCCCCAGTTCTTTCTCCTCTGAAGTCTCCTCTGGCTCCACCTCCTCGACCTCTTCTCGGTCCTTAAGGGTTTTCATCCAACCTGAATGTTGTTCTATCCAACATGATATGGGGTGGGGTTATGGAATGGTAAGTTCCCAGACACTTGCACAACTCCTCCCGTGGGTCCTAGTGAGGGTCCCATCGGATTTTGAGGAGGTCCCATTCCCCTCATTCGTGGACATTCATTCACCATATGTCCTTCTGTATAACATCTGGTGCACCAGACTTGCGGTCATCCTGGTCTAGGTATTGTCAATTCTTGAATCTTTTCTATAAGCACTGACATTTTCCCTTGTAGTTGCGCCAAGTTTGCATCTATTGGGGGTTTGGTTACTCTCAAGCTCCCAGGATATCCCACCATGGCTTCAATATTCATCGATTGTTCCAAGGCGTCTGTCAAAGTGGTTATCCGTTGTTGCGTTAGCGGAATTCGGGTCAAAGGTAGCAATCCCTGAATGTACCATTCCCTTTGATGTTCCTCGTGGATTGGATGTGCTAACCTCCCTATAAAATTTTTAAACTTATGGTTGTATTCCCAGGCTGATTCACCTTCCCTTTGCTGGATCTCGCACAACTCAAACAGAGCCTATTGTTCTGACTAAGGTAGTTTAAACTTCGCTATGAACCTGGTCCGTACCTGGCCAAGTGTGAACGCTTGGCCTTGCGTTCCTAACACTCTTGGGTCCATGATCTTCATGTACCACTTGAGAGCGCGACCTCTCAAGGTAGTCTGGAACTCAACCAACTTATTCACATCTAGAGTCCCTCTAGATCTCCACATTGCTTTGCACAAAAACCAGTGCTGCTCAACATATTCATCTCCCTTACCCCAAAATTCTGGGTATCGGGCAATCGAACCTCCCGCATGACTAGCCATTTTTTTATCTTGGTGCTCTAATCAAAATGAAACCTAATGGTCCTACTTGTGATCTACCAGGGGATCCCAATATCCTACATGTACTCGCACTTCCTGGTGTTGACTGACTAACTAATTTTACCGGAATAGAACTAGCATGAGAGGGTAGTATCAAGCTTACCACTTGTATAGAAGACACTTGGGGTATGGGCGATTCGGGGTTGGCGCCACTGGCTTCGAGGCAGTTTTCTTTGATCCGAGGGGTCTTGTTTTCTTCCACTGGAGCGGTCTCTTCAACGAGACTCCCAATCTCTCCTATCATCGGGGTTGAATCTTCTCTTTCTTCTTCAAGGTTCATGTCGGCTTCCTCCTCTCTTACATCTACACCTTCTTCGCGTCCAACCTCTTGGGGACTTCTTTCTCTCTACGCTTCTCTTTCGCTTAATCTTTGACTGGCCAATCTTTCTTGTCTTCTCACCTTCCACAACTCTTCCATCTGTCTTTCCTCTACTTCTCCTGGTCTGACTTCTTTTCGCAAATTCTCGGACTATCTTGTTGCTTTCTTGATCTTGTTGTGCCACCACTTCTCAACTATGGAGGCTCTTTTTAAGGCTCGCTCATCTCTTGAGTCCATTTCTTGTTGTCCCCCCCCGTTTGTCAAAGAACCCTTCCTCTCTCTCAGGCCATGACTCTACCCCAACCTCACCCTACCCCAAGCGAGGGTGTTTACGCTGCCATCTTAGTCGGGGACATAGTCAACATCCTTTCTTCCATCAAGAAAACTTTAATCCACAGGGGGATTTCTCTCAACAGTCTTCCCCTTGTGTCTTTCTTAAAAGTTGCCTCTACTCACGAAAAAGATTGGTGGTTCTCAACTACAAACTCGATAATGTATCCCTCTAATGTGGTCTTGACCCAGAAATCAATCGTTCGCGTGACTGGACAATCCAGCTGATGAAGTCCTTCAATCTTTTCTGTGTCCCAAGTATAGATCCTCTTGGCTCGTTCTTGGAACTCTGGAGCTTCTTGGAGCCTATTTATCTAGTGGAAAAGTTCTTCTGGGAGCTTAACCCAGAATATCTCATATTGTTCGCTCGATCTTTCTAAGTAAAAGACTACCGCACGAGTATCTTTCACAGATTTTCCCCTCAGCTCCGCTTCTTTCCATATGAAGATGTCACAGTTTCTTTCCCACCATTGGTCAATATTAGATCTGTGAATCCGCGAAAGCATCCTCCCTACAGGTTCCCTTTTAACGCAGGTTCCGATAACATAACCATTTTGTTGGCGCAAGTTTGATCAGACCAGGGTCCTTCTCAGGTTACCAACAAAAGGTACCAAGTAGTCTAGAGCATTGACATTTTCATCTCCTCTGAAGAGAATAAGTCTCACCCGAAGCGTTGCTGAGACAAATAGATAGGGAAGGGTGAGGAAAAGACTTAGGAGGATTCACAAAACCTTCAAGATTCATCCTAATATTGTGCAAGGCATCTAACTATCGAACATATCTAAACTCATGTGTGCAAGAATTGAACCTACTTATGTTGCAGAAAAACATTTAAACACCAAGCCATCATGTGGAACTTATAAACCATAAAGAAGCGCTGTAATGCATAAGTAAAACACAAAAAGACATAACATATTTTGAAAATTTAGATCCTTCCTCATATTATCTTCATAATCTTTCTTCATTTACAAGCTCAGAAATACACAGTGGTGCTTTGTTACAGACTCTTGGCTCTGGACTCATGTCGCAGAGCTCTAACTCTCAAAAGGTGTACAGATTACATTACAGACTCAGACCTTTACTTGACTCCATTGACAACAACCTAATAGAGAGGGGAAGATCGAACTGAACATAATTACAATTCAAACGAACGATAACAACAACCGAACGACTCAACAACGAACCTCTTTACAATCATGTTCATCCCTATATATAAGCTAGGTTGTGTCTTCTGTCTCGGCTTGCACACTTTCTTGTTCTGTTGCAACCGCTTTTGCTTAGCTGGCGTTGCGTTGTCCTTTTCGCAATTGGTTTCTGTTGATTCTCTTTGTTATGTTGTTCTGCTTCTTCTCAAGCTTGCGCATAGCGTACTCGGCCAAAACTTGTGCAATTCCTTATCCCAAAAACAAAGGCACCAACAAATTCTATAACCTTCTATTTACTCTAATGAAGAAATTTACGTCAAGGTCTTGGGAGATGATGTTAATAACTGAAAATACTTGACTTAAAAGGATTTCTAACCATGAAAATCGATTTTACTCAAAATTTCCAGCTACTTCTAACAACAAAAATTTAAAGAGGCTATAACCCATCAATATAAATCTCATAACCAAAGAACAATAATAACTGGATTATGTTGTCCACAATAAGCTTGACATGATAGAAGATGTTCCTTCCTTTGTATTCAACAATTCGAGTTCCAATATATGAAGGCTTCAAGTTCCAAAGCTAATACAATAGAGTACTAGTGTTTCTTCATCTATCAACAACCATTACAATGAGAGGGGCTCTCTTTAAATAGGCAGTGAGATAAAACCTCTTTGAATAAAATATTATTATCCATCTAACTAATGAGAAAGGAAAATATTAAAATATTGGTGGCTATTCTACATGTACAAACAACTCTCTAAAAGAGTCAAAGGAGGAGGTCGAATTCCTCATGAGAGCCCAATGTTCCATTCTTTTGCCTTCCAAGGATGTCGACCCATGCCAATACTAGAAAACATCATCCTTAAGTGGCACGTGTGAGTAAGAAAGAGAGCATCCAAGGTAAGATATGTGTCCAAGTGTCAAATCGAATTATGCAAGAGAGAAAGTACAACTGCGAAGTGTAGCTTGTTGCCCCACGTGTTATAACAGCTAGTCAACCCACTAAAAATAGCCAATAGCACATTCTCCAAGTCAAAATGTTGGTTAAAAGCATGCCAATAGCTAAAAAACAATCAAGAGAGTCAATAAAGGAGTGTACATGTATCAATGAGTGTGATCCATGATGCCATGTGTTGACAAGAGAGTACGGCCTTGCCTTCCATGCCAAAAATAATAATAAACATAATAAATCTACCTCCACATGTGTGAAATGTTAAAATTTTCACTTATGACTTATGTCAAACACTTAGTAAACATTGATTTCAACCTCCAATAAACTTCAACTGTAATGCAACAAACTTAACAACATTCAACAATGACTTATGAGCATAAATACAATTACTAAGCAAACTGAAATTTAGTAGTGGAAATAAATGAACAGTGGACAACAATCATTCATACATTTGACAAGTAGATTTTTGGGCCAAGCCCCTGGAAAAACCCACAAGGGGAAAACCAGTTCAAATGAGAAATTATATTATGAGCTCATAAAGAATAATTCTGAAATTACAATAGTGCTTTTCAGCCAATTAAATGCACTATACTTATCTCAAATACTGTGACAGTTACCTAGAAATTTGTGCCAACCTTCCTCGATTTCTATGCCCGAGTTTCTGTATGGTTGTACAACCTTCTCCCTCAGAAAATCATGCCTTGAAATCTATGCTAGATTTTTGTTTTACAGTACTGTGTATAGATTTATTACAACAACAACCCACCTCGATTTTTGTGTCAAATGCACCTCGATTTTTGTGCCAAATCTCAACCTCGATTTTTGTGCACAGTTGTAGCTGTATGGCCAACAAAATAAATGTTGTATGGCCTTCACAAATCTATAGTACGGACTATAATTAACGTTGAAAGATACCTTGGGATTCGTGCCACCTTGTCTTGGAAAGTGTGCCCTAATTGTTGCAACCAATTTCCTCTCTTCTTCCCCAATCTCTTCTCTCAAAATGTCTAATTGAGTATTGATGTCCATATCTCTAAAAATCCTTTTATAAACTCATTAATGAATAACTATTCCAACCATAAATATCAATGGCCAAGATTAGATCTTGCCTCTTGTGATCTAATGGTCACGACTTAATCTCTCATTGAGATCACTTAAGTGACTCAAACTTTATAAAGTCACTTTTATTCATTAAATAATAAAATACCCCAACTTTATAAAATCACTTTATAAAGTCACTTTAACTTTATAACATAAAGTTAATATTACTAGAGAGACACTTTTAATGTCCACCCCATGTCAGGGATCACAACATGAAGAAGACCTCCTGAGCTATAAACTCCAACATGAAAGAGAAGTGTTCTCCCTCTAACGTCATAACAACACCACATAACATCATATCCTAGTGCAAAATCACCATAAGTGCTAGGGTGCTAATGTAGAAGGTCCCATGTAACTTTATCATACACAATCAACCATTAAATCATCTCAATCATCCTCAACATGTGTGCATGAATTAATAAACCTCCAAATAACCATAGTAGGCATGATAATTAGGTGAATAGAGTGAAAATACATGTCATATCTACTAGGGAGCTCACACATGATCTCAATATTACCATCTAATGTAGCAATGTCACATAGTGAAGGTTGGAACATGTAAAAGTGATGATGATACTCAAATAATAAAAGGTGGTAGTGTGATGTACACACTCCTAACCAATAAACCACCATATCATCATTAAAATGTTGAATCCATTGGAACATGCCATCAAAACATACATAGGGACATGAACTGATCACTTTGCACATAACACCTTTCTCTAAAACATCACAACACCCACCATTGAGTAGTGATTAGTTCCTTTGGAGATCATAAGATTCCTCAGGAAACCATAAGAGTATTATCAGGAAAGGTGTGTGATTCCTGGTGTTCCCCATTTCTAGGGATAACTAAGGAGATGATGTGTTGAGACCCTCATGTAACAGACATGGAGTATTGAGAGACAGATGAGTAGGTAGGGGCCCCTATCATACCACACACCACCATCTGATCGATGGCAACAACATCCACCACACCCAAATTGGCCCACAGAGGATAGCGATCTTGCTTCATGAGGTAACAAGTTCAGTATTGTGGTAAGTGTCATTTTAATATTTGAAGCATTTGAACATGTTGCAAATGGTCGTTTCTTGATTTTAAAAATGTTTGCTTGGAAATTATGCCTTTTTCCCTATTTTACCTTGGTGAGTGTCATGGTTTCCTAGTAAGTGGCCACCCTCAGGGAAATGGTTGTTACCGGTGTTGATGATTGCAGCTTCGTGAGACATTCTCCAGGTTGTACTCCTCAATGGACTGAGTTGGGTTGACCTGTGATGATACTCCTCGATGGACTGATAAGTTGTACTAGGTTGGTGCCCAATGACCCTTGGGTTGTAGCCCAAGTGGTTGGGAAACTGTGGGTTGTAGCCCATCGTCCCTTGTGGTTGTAGCCCTTGCGGACACGTCTTGTGGTTGTAGCCCTTAACGATGATGACACACACTATGTGGTTGTAGCCCTAGTGTATTATAGTGGGTTGTAGCCTCTAGACGAGATGAGAAGGTCCACATCGGTTGTAGCCATGTGTGACGTGATGGAGAAGACTTTCACTGTGACGTCAAGAGAAGGAAGAAGGCCCATGCCTTGCGCAAAAGACTTAAAGGTTCAAGTCATCCCTGTTGAGAGGCACCACTTGGACGTGACAGTTCACACATTGGACTTTTATATATAGGAGAGCTATCTCCCATTTGTAAACATCACTTGGACATCTATCTCTCTTGTGTATTTCGCTATATTGGACTAGTGTGCTATCTTTGGAGTTGTAGCGCTACTCTTCTTCTGCTCTTGTATTAACTCTTGGACAAATATTATAGTGAAATGTTGTTGGGTTTTCTTCCCTTGTGCAGAAGGGTTTCCTAGGATATATTCTTATGTATCTTGTGCATGGTTTTCTTCTTGTGATCTTGGTTATTTATTGCAGTTATTGTATATGGTTTATGCTTCAATTATGCTTCTACTAATGTGAAATGATAAAGAAAGTTAATGAAATTGAACAAGCATAAAATTCAGCAACTGGGGGGTCTCCTTGAAGGGTCATAGTACCATTCCCACTCATACTTTCCACCTTCCATTACTTCTTCCCCTTTGTCTCCCCACCTTTTAGGTTTTCAGGCTTGTTGACCCAAGAAGAGCATGTACCTCATTTCATGGGAAGAAGGGGCCATTAGGCTCGAAGGTGCCCTAGCAAAAACATCATTGCAATAAAGGCTTTCCCTGAGATCCCGAGAGCAATGAAACACTTCTCAAAAAAGTAAGGGACCCATAAAATAAATAATTAATCAATTATTGAAACTTTCCAAGGTAGAGCATTTGTGGGCTATGCATTTCCTTTTTAGTGCCCCTTATTGTCTTCAACTTGGAAAGGCATGCAAACCAAGGTATATCGTATGTGGGCTATGCATTTCCTTTTTAGTGCCCCTTATTATCTTCAACTTGGTGACACATGCAAAGTAAATGGCTAACAAAGGGCTTGAAAAATATGCCTTAAAAAACAAAAAGAGAAAAAGGATGTGGCTAGCCCTCAATAAAGGTGCCCATAAATGAGACAATATGATCCCTTGTATGTCATAAAACCTCATACCTAGAAGTCTAACCCCATCCACCTCACATTCACTACACGACTTATAAAGTTTTTCCCTTGAGAACATCCCCTACTTGAGGATTGGTTCACGCAATAGGACATTATGACACCCCTCCCATATTTAAATTTGGCAAATTGTATAAGGACTTTGAGCATTGGTTTATTTTGAAAAAGGGGGGATTTGATGCACATGTTCGGGCGATTCTTTTATTAAATATGGCTTACTTGGAATGATATTGTGACTTGTGGACCCTTGGAGGGCGTACTTGTTTATCTTTGCAGGACCTTGACAGGTGAAAGTTTGATCATGAAGGCATAAGGTCACTTGGACCTTCATTTGGGGTTTGAAGCCCAGAGGTTGGAAGATGCGTCGCCTTCTCTTTGGACACATGGATGATGAACGTTTCCTTTGGAGGCACGAGAGGACACCTTGGATAAGGAGANCCCCCCCCCCCCACCCCCTTGCCCAACATTTGGCCTTGGAGGCTCAAAACGTCATCTCCTAGGGAATGAAGTCATACTTGGAGGGCCAGGGTTTGGTGGTGTTGGATGGTTTGATGATGACTTGGCACATCTTGATGAAGAACGACTATTACACTTGAAGATATGGCCTTTGGAGGTCCAATGTTTCCCTCAAGAACCTCAACATCTTGCTTCTTATGCCCAAACGCCATCCCTAAGGGGTATGCCATCATCTTTTAGGGCTTTCTTCTTTTGTAAATTCAAATTCTAATTTGTAAAGGGGAAAATTGAGGACATCGTCCTAAATTGGTTTTACAATGTCTTGTATAAATAAAGACCTTATCACTTTCATTTTAGACATAACTCACTTGAGAATTGCATAAGTGTTGGCTGAAATTTTCTCCCTACTTGGGTAAATCACATCTCTCTCTCTCTCTTATGCTTTTGGATGCTAGTACTTGTCTTTTGGTGGAAGAAGCTAAGGTGCTATCTCTTGGATGCTTTGTTCTTGCTTTGTGGTGGAATATTCTTTGTAGAGAAGGGTTTTTACTTGCTATCTATTGGAATTGGTAAAGAATTTTCTGCATATTGTTTTTATTTCTTCTTGTTTCATGGTTATTCTTGTCTAAACCCTTGGAGGAGTATAAAGGCACACACCCTCCACTAAGATCTATCACTATTGTCTTGGATAAACTACTTTGCAAAGGTTGCTAGGAGGAGTAAAAAGGCTTACACCCTCCTAGATTTACCTTGCTAGTTGTGTTTTCTCTAGGGAGTAAAAAGGCTTACACCCCTAGAGATTTAATACAACTAGCTCTTACAAGAAGAGACCCCATAACCCAATTGATAAGGCACTAATCTAATTTGCATTGGTGATCTAAAATCATTGCATTGGTATACGTGAAATGATGAGATATTGCATTTGTCTTAGTTGGAATTGATTCTACATGCTATTAGTTTGTTTGAGCCCTAAGGGCATCTCTTTTAGCCAAGTGATTCTCTTGTTGTTATAAACTAATTGCTACATTCATTAGGGCTGCTGCATACTCACTTTTTAATCATCTTTTACTACTCTTTCTACCGCTGAAAATTGCAAGTAATTGGTGCTAATTATTCTCTTAGTCAAGAGATTTCATTTGGGTGCTTTGCTTGTAAATTTAAGTGGCTAAAACTTGATGTTGTAGCAAAAGTTTGCTACAGCCACAAGACTACCCTAGTGTGTTGTTGATAACATCTTTTTGCAGCCATATTTTTCCATCAAAACTTGTGTTTAAGTATTGGGATATTATCTACATGATTAGGGCTTGATTGCCCAATAACTATTTGATGTTTTGGATGATTAATTTTGCAACTAGTAACATCTTTATTTTCTGATCTATATATTTCCATACTACTGCATTTTGGGACAACAAGGATTCTTGTTTGATCCCTTTTGATAAAAGGCTTGGTTTATGATCATTTGTCTTGTTCCAAGCAGGGCTAATATTGGTTTGCAGGTACAAAACACTTGGCAGCCATCTCCTCCTTCACAAGACTCTTTTCCAATCCACTCTTCATCTCCAAGTTTGACCTATAGGGGGTTTCACTCATCGTCACATAACTTTTCATTTCAATCCCCCTAGGGTCATCGGGATTCCCCCCTCGTGGTGACTTATCATCACTAAAGCGAGGGTAATGTCTATCTAAGGTGACAGTGGGTAGATACTCCCATAGTTGTCACACTTTTGTGGATTGGGTTGGGTTTTGCCCAATCTATAGATTGTGTGATAACACTTCCATAATGTCCCTAGATAATGCCAATAAATAACCTGGACTCCTACAAATATATGTCCACTCGTAGCAAAAATACTTAGGAACATGCTCATGCATCATACTGGATAACAACTGGCTCCATCACTGGGACGTGCTTTGGCAAATAGTGCATGAGAACTCTAGAATCTTAATAGACCTACTACCTGATACAACTCAACATAGAAGAGATGAGATACATATGACAAGGTGGAGGAACCACCCTAACACATCATATAATAAACCAAAAATAAGAAATGATGCATGAAATGAAATACATAAGATCCTAAGTGGCTTTGTCATACCAAATAAACCATGTTCATAACATAATAGTATAGATGCAATGCAATTCTAAACTTTATTTATTTATTATTTGGGAAATCAAATGCCATCTAGGTAATAAATCCTCAAAATTTGTCCATTTATAGGCTATAGCATCTTTTCTCCATCAAGATTGTCGAGGAAGGAGGAGTTGGCTCTTGCTCGACCTTTAATTCTGTAAGGACCCAACCAAAGTGACAGAAAGGAGGTGTTCGGATTTCTAGGTGTAAAAGAGAAGCCTTAAGCCCAACCTGTTAGGGATTCCGCTTTTCAAAACAGAAATGAAAGAAATGACATGATGGACATGTGCAATTAAGCACTATCACAAGTTTACCTGATTAATCTCCAAGATGATGCCCCAAATATTGTGTTGGGAAACCTACCAGAAGGTAATGATCAACTTACTCCTCCCTTTCAATCACTCTAGAGCTCCAAAACTTCCACCTCCATAACTGCTTGTATTACTCTGGGGCCTCCCATTCTCTGATGCCTTTGGCTGTCATGGAAAACCCTAGATTGGATATCACTAGGCCTTACAAAGACCTATACTCATTTGACTCTAAAAGGGTGCAGTGTTGGGGGATTATACGCTCAAAGCACACATTTCGTCATCTTTCGTCAATTTTCGAGTTATGGCCCCCGATGCGTAACACCTACCGAGAGATGAGCT
This sequence comes from Picea engelmannii, assembly GCA_009831015.1. Lineage (NCBI taxonomy): Eukaryota > Viridiplantae > Streptophyta > Pinopsida > Pinales > Pinaceae > Picea > Picea engelmannii. The sequence continues at coordinate 152,422 of ML776747.1, read as the reverse complement.
CAAAAAGGTAGTGTCTGTGTTGTCGAGCCCCATATACCAGGTATCTTGGTCCTTATATAAAGTGGGCTCGGAATGAAGTCCTCAAATTCACGCTTAGAGTGGGTAGACTTAGTTGGATCGCCCCATAGTATCCCTTTTCCTGCATCAAATTTGTCGTATTTCCCTAGTTTTTCTCCCTCTTTTTATACCACATCAAGATGATATCTCCTCGTTGAAAAAATCTTGGCACGCTCTACGATCAAATGTACCTTTGATTTTTTCTTGACTTTTCATAAGGTGATGAAGAGATTTGTGCCTACTATCATCTAACTCCACCAATTGATTTATCCTTGCTTGAACTGCTTCTTGGTTGGTTATGAAGTGCTGAAGCAATCAATATATAAGAATCAATAAGTGAATAGGTAGGGTAACTTCCATTACATATACCAATTCAAATGGGCCCTTTCCTATTGATTCTTTCTTTGTTATGCAATTAGCCCATAACTCATGCTTGATTTTGTTGTCCCGGGATCTTTTAATTTCTCCAACAACCTTCTTTATGATAGTCAAGAGGTTCTTGTTGTTGTATTTAGCCAAACCATTACCTTGGGAATAATAGTTTGAAGAGTGGGACAAGATAATTCCATAGTCATAACAAAAAATTGAGAATTCCATTGAATTGAATGCTTTGGCATTATCCGTGGTGATTTTGGTTGGCACACCAAACCTAGTAATTGTCTTGTCTTCCAAGAAGTTCGTCACCACTTTATCTATTGCCTTTTTTGTAGGAATGGCTTCGACCCACCTGGTAAAGTAATCTGTCGTTGTAATAATCCACTGAAATCCATTACTAGAATTTTATTTAAACTCTCTTATCAAATCCAAAGCCCACTACTGAAATAGTGCTTCTACAACAACTGGTTGCATAGGCAAAGCGGCCAAATGTTGTCTTCTTGTGAACATCTGACAAGGTTGGCATGATCTTACATAGTAATGGATATCTACAAATAATGAAGGGAAATAATATCTTGCTCTCAAAATTTTGTGCAGTAGTCCTAGGCTCTAGCAGCCTAATGCCCACCACATAATCCAACATGTAACTCCTTCATAAGTTTGTTGGACTCATCCTTATCAAGTTGAGAAACTATCCACCCTAGTTGGTCATTGAGAAGAGATCATCCAGATCTCCTTACTGTGTTTCATTTGTAGCTGAGATTGCTTGTTAGTGGTTGAGTTTCTTTCATTCTCGCTAAGTTATTTGGTTTGGCGACGGAGTTTGGTTTTGTGTGGGTCGAGTTCCATTGACAAGGCCGAGATGGGTGGAAGGAAAATCAACATAAGACTACGGGTTGTGGTTTTTGAGTAGAGAGGTTGGGCGTGTTGGGCAATTATTTGACTGAGATTCCTCATTTGTGATCCATTTCTGGACTGTTGGTGGCCTATACTCCTTACTTGGGCCGAATCTAGCTACTGAGTTGTTGTATCTTGCTTGCTGGGTCAACTTCTCTACCTACAGTTTGATATATGCAACAAAATATATTATATATCAGATAGGAGGGCCGTTGTACATAGATTTGCATTTTACAAGTCATATTCCTCAGTGTTACCAACATCGGCAACGACAAAATATCGTCGAGGGTACGAAAACTAAAATATCGGCAACATCAGGGAAAATATTGGAAAATGTCGTAAGAACAAAAAAAATACAAAAATATTCATTTTTTTTTGCAATTTTTAAAATATCTAAAGCATCAAAAACATCGAATACATGCATTTCCACATAAATATGAAAGAGAATTGATATATAAGATGTATAAGATGTCTAGTAAACTCAAGTACATCACAGTCTACAGATCAACATTGAATCATGTCCTTGGTCTAAAGCCTCAAAATATCATCAAAAAATATAATAAGTGACAAATGTATCTCATCATCATGAGTAATTTACAATGAAATCAAATAAAGTCTAATGATTACCTCTACCCCTTTTACGGGAAAAGGTGATAGTTTTTCCTCTAGAGGAAGAAGCCCCTAGGGCTATCACTGGACTCTAGTGTCTTGTAGAAGAAGCATGAGCTAGACTCTGGTGTCCTCTACTGGTGCTACTGCCAAGTACAACTCCCTCTGTCGGAGTCTTTGAAGATTGTTGTTGAATCTGCTCTGTAACATCCTCCTCCTCCGCTACTGCCCCCTCTACCTCCTCCTGTATCCAATCAGGAATCGATTCCAAGATAGGCCTCCCAGACTGAACCCTCCCTTCAACACTGGTGTCAATCCCATCCAACAAAATGGCGTCCACATCAGGTGTTTTCTGAATCTGCCTCACCAACAATAAGAGATTGTAGTAAACATATACCATGTCATTGAGGCACTCGGATTCCAACCTGTATGAGGGCCATAAATTAGAAATTAATAATATTATAATAATTACAATTTATAATGAATTAAAAATTTAATTTGAAAATTTGTAACCTGTTGCACTTCTTAGTGTGTATTTTCTCAAATGCACTCCAGTTGCGCTCACATCCTGAAGAGCTACATCTTTGGCTAAGCACCCGAATGACAAGTTTTTGTAGATGGGGTACTCTACCACCATAGCTTGTCCACCAAGCATCTAAAACAAATCAGAGAAACATAAGAAAAGACATTGAAATTTGAAAGTTAAAAGTTGAAAGAAAAGACATTGAAATTTGAAAGTTAAAAGTTGAAAGAAAAGACATTGAAATTTGAAAGTTGAAACAAAGTTGAAAGAAAAGACATTGAAATTTGAAAGTTGAAATTTGAAATTTAATGAAGCTTACCCAGTATTTTGGTCTTCCTATCAGTTATAGCCATCTAAAAGCCAAAATTTCCACTAGATATCCTATATATTTCCATTTCTTTGGAAATCTCTACATGTTCTTCACGACTTAGCACCATTCTCTCAACACATGTGAGGAATCCTTCCATAACCTCAACATGAAATCTAAAACCAGATAAGTAAGAGAATGTGGGATTGAGGTAGATCCCTATAACATGAATCGAGTGATGAAGTGTATTGTTCCATCGCTGATCAATCACTCCCCATATTTGTAGTCGTTTATGAAATCCATCATTGCCCTTGTCATCATAGTAGGCACATATGTCTTCCTTGGCCCTATCCATGGCCTCATACAAGTAGCCCATTGTGGGCTTGTCTCCATCAACCAACCGAAGAACCTTTACCAAAGGTTTGCTAATAGAAACCACCTCCTCCACTCCCACCTAGAAGCTCTCTTGGTATGACACTAGCCTGCATATGGCCTCCCCCTTCGGTTTATGGCTAAATGATAAATCATCCCACTCATGTGAAGCAAACATCATCTTCAGGTCCCGCATACAAGCCAAGATAGATTGAAGAGATATGAAGCTAGTGGCAAAGCGCATGATTGTAGGACGCACCAACTCCCTATTATTTGTGAATCTTTTCATCAAGCTAAGCAAACATGCATGATTATATATGAATTTTGTGATTCTCTTAGCCGATTCAACAATGTCCCTGATATAAGGATTTTTTCCCATATCCTCTAAAATCAAATCTATACAATGTGCAACCCAAGGAGTACAAAACAATGTAGGATAACTTTGCATAAGCATCCTACCTGCAACAAGATAGTTAGCAACATTGTCTGTTATGACTTGGACAACATGTTGTGGACCCACCTCCCGAATGAACTCATCCAATAAGTCACATAACAATGATTCTTCTTTAACATGTGTAGATGCCTCAACAAATTTAACAAACATTGTCCCCTTAGGACAATTAACCAAGAAGTTAAGAAGTGTCCTACCCTTCTGGTCCATCCAACCATCTAACATCATGGTGCATCCAGTGATTTCCCATGATCCCTTAAGCTCCTCCAATCTGCTAGCACAATCAAGCTTTTCATTTTGAAGGATAGGCCCTCTCAAATCCTCATAGGTAGGGGCCTTAAACCTCGGGCCAACAACAACAACTGCATCAAACATTGGTTGATAGAATGGGTTGTTCTTGGCAATGTTAAAAGGAATGTCACTCCATAAGAAACACTCACCGACCAACTTAATCAGCCTCTTCCTTCTCCTTTTGTTTTACCATCGGCCTGATAGAAGGTTGTGCACCAAGTGTGGCTCTAGGAATAAAAAATGATGAGGTAGAAGGTAGAATTGAAGCCGTTGAACTTCCCTCCTCAGATATTCCACCTCCTCCCCCCTTGAAAATTGAACTTTCTTAGCTTCCTTGTATTCTCTGGCTAAACCCATATCATCAAGCGCTTTGTTGGCAATACACATGATTTCCGGGGTTGAATTTGGGCAAATATCCACTTCATGTCCTGGAATTTTTGCAAGGTGGTATTTTAGCCTGGTAATTCCCCCCATCATTATCATCTTGCAGAACTTGCAATACAAAGTTTGTCTATTAAACCCCCTTCGGGATCACCATATTCCCACATAGCATCCAATTTTCTGAGCATTTTCAATCTTCAAGTGATCAAACCTAGGGCACAAAACAATGGAAAAAAAATAAAATCACCATTTAACTTTTAAAGAATCAAGACTCAAGATAATGCAATCTACAAGTAATACAAATTTACAAAATGGGGGAAAATTGATAAATTTGCAAAAAAAAAAAAATGGTTGGAAATCAATCCACACTCCAAAATAATTTGATGGCAACTAAAAAAAAATGTCCATAACTACCAAGATGAAGGATACATAGCAAAAAAAAAAAAAAAGGGTGCAAACTGTTGCCCATACCTGCAAATGCACCCTTGCTTGAGGGAAATCAATCCCAACTTCTGAATAAACATGTTATGGGGCTCAAGATCTCGCTCCTCCTCGTCTTTGGTTGAAGGCAAACTTGCCTCTTTCTCCTTTGCTCTCCAAACCCCACACTCTACTCGCAAAATGAGAAAAAAACACAAATTTTGGCTTTATTTTCGGCCTGTCCCAAGCCCGTGCAACATTTTTGGTTGTAGGGCGATAATATCATGGTGTTTTAGTAAATAATGCGATATTATCGGGACACAATAATATAACGATATTTTTGGCGATAATATCGCCAACAACGCGATATTATTGCGATGTTGGTAACACTGATATTCCTCACTAAATTTGCAAGGATAGCCTACGGGAAACTATATATAACAGGTTCCTTATCATTTTTGTGTTATATTAATTGTTAAGTGTTCGTATGTACTTCTGTTATCACTAATTCTATGGAATAAAAGTCTCTTGGATATCAACTTTGGGTGTTATATTGTGAATTATAGCAGAGAGTAGAAATACTTACAAGTTGTTGACGAGGTTTTCTTGTGTACAAATTGTTTGACCATATGTTTACTCTCCTAAACTAAGAAAACAAGTAAAAAAAAAGACTAGTAGGGACATTACAACAACTGGGAACAACTATCACTGTCACCTTAATAGATGTCCCCCTTGTTTTAGTGAAGGATAAATCCAACACAAGGGAGGCTTCTTGGGTGACCCTAGGTTGTTTGAGATGGAAAGTGATCGGAGGATGCCCCTATAGATCAAGGTCAAAGAATGGAAAGAGGCTCGAGAGAAAGTCTTATGAGGTGCGTTATCGCACAATTTGTACTTATGCCAAAGATGAAGATAATCAACTCAAATTGGCATAACAATAGGATAACCCACCACTATCACCTTAGTGGGAAATCCCCACTTTTAGGGATGGATGAGGTCCAACCTAGGGGAGGAGTCCTCGGTAACATAAAGGGCTGGGAAAGCTAAATATATGGTCAAGATATACCCCCCCCCTCACTGGTTACCCAAGTCAAAAGGTCTATGTCTGTGAAATTGAGGCAAAGAAGAGAGTTCGTGTGCCTTCCTGGAACAAGAACAATATAGCATATATGTAGCAATTCCTAGTACCAATATGATAGTAGAACCTCAATAAAAAATAAACAATGCAAATATATGGTGCCTGAAGTAAAAAATGCAGCAAGTTATTAGTTTACAACAACAATTAATCTTTTGTAACAACCACAAGAAATATAACTTAGAATAGCATGAAAGTACAATGAAAACTTAGCATTTATCCAATAGATCAATTAGCACTTATTCCAAGCAATTTCTGAGTAGTTTAGGTTAGTGTTTAGCAAGTGTATGCAACAAATTACAAGGTTTTAGATGGTTGTAGTAATGTTTTGTAACAACAACAACACAATTAGTAAATTTAACTAAGCTAGGGTTAGTGAAAGTTAGTAGAAGCTTAGGAGAATAGAATGTAAGAGTAGTTTGATCAATTCTTTCATAAGATAGAGCAAGTAGACAAGTGTCTTTTGGGCTATGGAGTTATTTACAACAACAACAAATACTTGGAGAAATAAATGATAATATTTTCTAAGGATGGGGAAATAAAGTCTTGGGGTGTTGGCACTTCAAGGCCCCAAGCTTTGAATCTCAAAGATGGAATTTTGGCTAGAGTGTAAGCTCTTTTTGGCTCTAGCAAATTCCTCTTCTCCTTGGACACTTGAAATATATATTTGCAACAAGATACTAGAATAGGACTCCTAAAGTGTTATCAGTTTAGGACTTTATGAACCTAATCTAGACAAGATCCTCTTGACAATTCAATAAGTGGAAGAAACACATTATGTCCCTCTCTTAGGGTTTAAAGCAAACAATTTCATAATCTTCAACATGAACAAGTAAAATTTACCATAACCATTCAAAACATGAAAATAAATTGCAGATTTTACTTCACCAAGAATAATCAAGCATAAAACACCTAGTTGCAGAAATTTCCACCAAAAATCATCAAGAAGCATCCAAAGCATATAGTCTAAGAGGTGCACACTAGTAAATTTCAATGAATGAGCCACTAGGGCGAAAATTTCAGACTTGAATCCTCTTGTGAGGAAGAGTTATGTGTAAAAATGAAATGGCAAGAGTGTATTTATATCACCTTTTTCCCTAAAAATGTCAATGTCAAAATAGAACAAGGTCGACCTCAAAATTTTCCCTTTCAATTACAATTTGTAAAGTTTACATAAAACAACCCTAAAAGGGTGGCGTCATGCTCCTTTAGGATGACATTAGGCTCCCGAAGTGAAGTGTTGGGCTAGGAAAGTATGGCGCTAGGCCTCCAAAGGCCATCCATCATCCTAACATGTGTCAAATGTCACATCACAAGCCTCCCTCATCAACCATCATCTCCATCAAGCCCTAGTGATGTCATGGGCTATAAGGGTGATGTCCAAGTGGAGATGGGTGGGAGTTGTTAAGATGTGCTCATTTAACCATAGACAATATCACAATATTGTCACCCAACCATACGCACACAACCACCCCCGAGCACTGTAACCTTGACAGATAGAATAGTTTCGAAAGCAGTACCAGAGCCAACAGATAACCAAGAGATAACACACCTTTCTCCAAATGTAGCGCACTAAGAAGAAAGTCCCAAAACCAGAAACCAAGACCAATACCTAGCTGCAATCGTTGCAACTATACTCCTCCAAAATTGCACACCACTTTATCTTGTGTGAGCTTGTGAGTGAGTGTGTGTCCAAATGAGCTCAAGTGCCCTCTATTTATAGTGCTCTTTGTCACCTGTCTAGTTCGACTTCTCCTTTTAGAGGCTAATACTTTAATATTAATTCTTTTATTGAGTTGACTTGTCTTCTAGGGTTTCTACACATCTGTTTAGGGTTTCTCTAGATTTCAGAATATTCTAATCTAGTCAGAGGTTACACATGGAGGTTGATACCTCTCACAACTACCATAATATCTTCACTCCCTCCTAGCTAGGGAGGTATTAACAAGTAGCATCATCATATCCACACAGATTATCTCATGATCACGTAGATCAAGTCACGAGCAACATCACCACTATCAATATCATCTGATAGCATCATGACATAAAAAATATGTCATCAACTGCATCATCTCTCTAGGCCATAATCCATCTGAGTAATCAGGCATGATGTTGAATAAGTCATGTGTTGAACTCAGCGCACTCAACATAGTGTCTCGCATAAGTCACTCACTCAATAGAGTGATACAGGGACCATTCTTCTAATCCAAACATACGTCCTAGAAGAATGATTGTCCCAACAGATGCCTTGTCCTCAATGGCTATAAGAACCATCCTCTCCACTGTGTCATCTTTAAGTCGTATTAGCATGATGCAAATGCATCATATCTAAGATGTATTGGCATGTTGTGGAGTACCATCTACATCATCTCTAAGTCGTACTAGCATGTTGTGAATGCATCATATCTAAGTTGTACTGGCATGATGTGCATCATCTCTAAGCCGTACTAGCATGGTGTCGTTGCACCATCTCTAAGTTGTACTGGCATGATGCGAGTCACCTGCATCATCTCTAAGCTGTACTAGTTGAAATATTGTAACTGTGAAGAATATTGTAATTATAATTGAGTTATTATTATATAGATCCATCCCCTTTTGTGGATTGATCATGTTGGGACTTATGTATGACCAAATCCCCTTTTATGGATTGGCCAAACCCTAATTAAATGGTGCTAATTGAGAAGTCGGCTCCCAGGGCTAATTAAAGTGGTTTTAGCCACTAGTTGAAGAAGTCGACCTTGCCTAATGAAGAGACACAACCATAGCGCCAGCTAGTATAAATACGAGAGGACAATGCCTCATTCATTCACTCACTCAAGTCACTCATCTAGTGCGCAAGTTTGGAGGTAGTTAATTGGAAGAAGAAAGAGAGAGAGAGAGGCGCATTGCTTAATCTTGGATATTCTCTAGTGTTTTGGTATTTTATCTTGGCATTATATTGGCAATCTATATTAAGGAAGTTTTTGTTGGGTTTTCTCCCCCATGAGGGTTTCCCAGGATAAAATGTTGTGTACCTTGTGATTGTGTTTCTTTCAGTGATCATGCTTATGCTATTATTGTCTAGTTAATTGGAAAGAACTTAATAGCGGCTCTAAATTTAACATGGTATCAGAGCTAAGCTGAAGAGAGCACCTTTCACTGGATAATAAAAAATGTCATTGTTGTTGTACAAGAAAATTAGGGCTTTTTGTTAAAAAGAAATTTCATCCTAAAAACCACCTAGGGAAGTGCACCCTAGCCTAGCGAACTCATTGGCAGCTTGAACACACCTTTTCAGTGGCTAGAGCCTCCAGGAAGTGAAACCCTAGTTTTTGGCGGGTACTAAAAAACCAGGAAACCAGAACCAGTACCAGAAGTACCACTCCATATTTTCGCAGACTTAGTTTCAACGGGTAAAATTTGGATTTTATGAAAATAGACTGCACCAGCCTACTCGCCTCAGCGAGGCGCACCTCTTGGTAAATTTAGATTTAATTTCTGAGCACTTTCAATTTTTGTTCATTTTCCCAGCTCCATGTTAAGATGTTTGCAAGCACCAAGCTTGTTGACAAGTTAGAAGGTGTGGAAAACTTTCATGCCTGGAAGTATAGGATTGCACTCATTCTTGAAGAGAATGACCTTGCAAAATTCATTAAGGAAAATGTACCGGAACCCGAAGAAGATGCAGCTAAAGCAAAGTACCAGAAGGATATGGTTAGGGCCAAAAGAATAATTGCAGATTCTATTAATGATCACTTGATCCCTCAATTGGCTTCTAAGAACACTCCAAAAGAGATGTTTGATGCCCTAACTAGACTGTATGAAGGAAAGAATATCAACCGGAAGATGAATCCGAGAACTCAACTCAAAAGTACAAGGATGCAGAAAGGAGAAACAATCCATGACTATTTCTCTAGGATTTCTCAATTCAAGGAACAAATAGAAGCAATTGGAGACAACCTAGATGAAGATGAACTCATAATGATAGCTCTTAATGGTCTCACAAGACCTTGGGATGCCTTCATCCAAACCAACTATGCAAGAAAGGAGAAACTCCAATTTGACAGTCTTTGGGAAGAATGTGTTCAAGAAGAAGCAAGAGTAGCTAACCGAGAAGCAGTACTATTAAGGGATGAAGATCAAGCCCTAGCTTCTCATGCTAAAGGAGGAAATGAAAGGTCTCACTTCTAGAAGGAGACCTGCCTACATAAGGAATCTCACTCCCCATAGAGATTCACCCAATTCCATAAAGAATCTCACCCTCCAAGGAGATTCCAGAAATTTCAGAAAGGACAAAGAAGAGAAAACAATTTCTCCTCTTATCAATGTTATCATTGTGATAAGATGGGTCATATTGCTAAGAATTGTCTAGCCAGAAGAGAAGAATACAAGAAAAGAAATAGCAAGAGCCATCATGCCCATGCAATTGAAGATGATGAGCCACCCACGAAGATAACTAAAGAGATTGAAAACTATGTTTTATTTTATGCCCTCTCAGGTTCCGTGTCACCTGGAGAGGATACTTGGCTCATAGATAGTGGTACTTCTAAGCACATGACAGGTCAAAGAGACATTCTCTCTAGTCTTACAGAAAAGAACTTTCCCTAGAAAGTTACACTCTGAGATGATTACCAGTACCCTATCAAAGGAGTGGGAGAATCCACCTACAAACTTGATTCAGGGACCCTGATGAAGATGAGGGATGTACTATATGTACCAAGTTTGACAAATAACTTACTTTCTATCTCAGCTTTAGATAAGAAAGGCTTCAAAGTTGCATTCAGTGATGGTGAAGTTCTTATGTGGCCTAAAGGAAAAATCATAGAAGATGCAACTGTCATTGGAACATAAGAAGGTGGCCTATATAAGTTAAAAGGTCACTTAGATGCAACTTTGACTCACTCCATTGAGTGTCCATGTGAACTTTGGCATAAAAGACTAGCTCACATCAACTACAAATCCTTACCTTATGTGAGCAAGGTAGTTACTGGTCTACCATAATTCAAGGTTGATCATGAAGGTGTGTGCAAGGGATGTGCATATGGAAAGAACATAAAGAATCCTTTCCCAAAGAGCGAAAGTAAAGTAGAAGGAGTCTTGAAACTCATCCACTCAGATGTATATGGCCCAATGCCATCAACCTCCCTTAGTGGATATGTATACTATGTGTCATTTATTGATGATTATTCTCGCAAGACTTGGGTTTACTTCTTGAAATCAAAAGATGAAGTGTTTGGAAAATTCAAGGAATTCAAATAATGGAGGAGAATACACCTCAAAAGAATTTGTAAGCTTTTGCAGAGATGTCAGGATTAAGAGGGAGCTCACCACTCCCTACAATCCTCAACAAAATGGTGTAGCAGAAAAAAAGAATAGAACTATAATGGATGCAGTGAAGACTATGATCCGCGATCAAGATCTTCCAATGCACTTATGGGATGAAGCAACAAGAACATCAGTGTATGTCCAAAACAAACTATCCCATGGTGCACTTGGATTCAAAACCCCCAAAGAAATGTTTTTCGGAAAGAAGCCAGAAGTAAGCCATCTCAAGATATTTGGTTGTCCAGTGTTTGTACACATTCTGAAAGAAAGAAGAATCAAGCCGGACCCTTTAGGAAAGAAGGGAATATTTGTTGGATAATGTGAGGTCTCTAAGGCCTTTAGAATTTACATACTAGGTTACCATCATATTGAGATCAACAGAGATGTAACCTTTGATGAAGATGCAACATTCAAGAAGTCAAGGCGATGCCAGCTTGAAGGAGTATATGAAGAACATGTAGCTCCTAGAGTTGCAGAACCAGTGAGGAAAGTTATAGTTTCCCTTGATGATGAGATTCCAGAAGATCATGACATAACAACTTCGTTAGGATTTTATATCCTATGGAATCTGATGATTCCTGGGCAGATCCCGAAGGTCCGGTAAGGACGGTCTATCAGAGTACCACAAAATCTTGTTGTTGCACCTGTCTCATTTTGTTTCCATATGATGATATTGATGTGTTGATATTATGGTAGCAGCGGGAGGTATTAAACCTCCACATGTAACCCTAACAAGAATAGAATATTCTGAGAAGCAAGAAGAAACCCTAAAGCATTGGACATAACCCTAGAAGACAAGTCGCCTAAAGAAAATAATTAATATTGAGTCTTTAGCCTCCAGAAAGAGAAGTTGACCCAGACAACTAAGAAAGAGTAGTATAAATACAGGATGTCAGAGCTCATTTGGACACACACAGCTCGCAACCGCAGAAATTCAGTAAGTGCGCAAGTTTGGAGAGTAGCTGCAGCTGCAGCTACTGCAACTTGTATTTTCGTTTTTCGGCTTGGACTTTCTCTTGGTTATGGTTTGGACTTTCTGCTTGGTATGCTAGCTCTGGATATTGACATGCCACCTTGGTTGGCTATTGGGTCTAAGGTTTGCTTCCATAATTATTCTCTCTGTCAAGGTTAAGGTGCTTGGGGTGGCTTCGGCCTATGGTTGGGTGACAATATTTCTATATTGTCTATGGTGAAATGAGCATACCTATTTTTTAACAGGTTATGGGCCCACACTATCTTCATACAATCTAACTGTTGGAAGATAGATTGGGAGGTTTTTCTCAGTTACAGTTGCAGTTGCAATCAAAGTTTTGTTGCAACAACGAAACCATAACCCTCTTGTTAAGGCACCTTAAGAGCTTGACCTAATTCCTGGATAGCCTAGTGCGTCCTAGCCTAGTGCACCTCCTGATACTCTCAGCAAGTCAAGACGTCAAGTTTGAGTTTTTGGTCAAAGTCAAAGGTTGACCAATTCAAAGCAGTCATGACTTACTCTATGAAGTCAGAAAACAAGTTAGAAGGGGCTTCTAACTTTAGAGCATGGAAGACAAGGATTGACCTCATCCTTGCTAAGAATAAAGTGTTGGATATCGTGAAAGGAAATATTGTGGAACCACAGTTTGAATAAGGAAAAGAGAAGGAACCTCAGAACGTTGCAGTTATGGAGAAGTTCAAGGACAATGACATCAATGCTATGAGTATCATAGTGGACTTTGTAAAAGACCACTTGATACCCTACATCTCTCATTTTGACTCATCTAAGAAGATGTACGATGCCCTAACTAATCTCTTCTCAGTCAGAAACATTGGACAAGTAATGAGTGTGAAGAATGAGCTTCATGACATGAAAATGAATGATGATGACATCATAACATCATACTTTGTAAGAATCTCTCAGTTAAGAGATCAACTACAAGCTATTGAAGAAATCATTTCAGAGAAGGAA
>ML776747.1:104462-126751 GCA_009831015.1 Picea engelmannii | reverse complement strand
GACTCCACCATTTGCTATCTTTCTTCAGATCAACTATCTTCAACTTAAAGTACATAATCCTCAATTTCTACTAAAGCTTTCTTTGAGGGAGGAGATTCCTCTTCCTCTGCCACAGGTGCTTGATGTTTTCTTTTCCCTTTTCCTTGAGGATAGTCATAGGAAAAGTGTCTCAAATTTTGACAGTTGTAGCATCTGATCTTTGAAACGTCTTTCTTCTTATCTAGAACTATTATGGAGTTAGCTTCTAGTTGTTCTTTGAATTGTGATATTCTAGAGAGATATTCTGGAGAAATATTCCTGAATTGTTTCTCCTTTCTGCATCCTTGTATTGTGATATATCTGATCTTTGAAACACCTTTCTTCTTATCTAGAACTATTACAGAGTTAGCTTCTAGTTGTTCTTTGAATTGTGATATTCTGGAGAGATATTCTGGAGAAATATTCCTGAATTGTTTCTCCTTTCTGCATCCTTGTATTCTTAAGTTGAGTTCTTAGATTCATCTTTTGATTGATGTCCCTTCCTTCATATAATTGGGTTAGGTCATCAAACATTTCTTTTGGAGTCTTCTTTGAGGTCACTTTGGGAATCAAGTGATCTTTGATAGAATCTGCAATGATTCTTTTGGCCCTAACTGTCTTTTTGGTGTTTTGCTTTAGCTGCAACATCGACAGGTTTTGGTACATTCTCTTTAATGAATCTTGCTAGGTCATTCTCTTCAAGAATGAGTGCAATCCTATACTTCCAGGCATAGAAGTTTTCCACGCCTTCTAGCTTGTGAACAAGCTTAGTGCTTGCAGACATCTTTTACCTGGAGCTAGGAAAATGACCAAGAAATGAAAATGCTCATAATGGAATTTTGAGCTTACCAGGAGGTGTGCTTGGCTGAGGCGCGTAGCCTGGTGTGTTTAGATTTCAGAAAATCCAAATTTTGCCCCTTCAAACTTGACCAGCAGATTTCTAGACTGGTGCTTCTGGTTTTCTGGTACTTCTAGTACTTTTGATTTTTTGGTACTTCTGGTACCGGTGAAAACTAGGGTTTCACTTTCTGGGAATTCTATCCATTGAAAAGGTGTGTTGAAGGTGTCAATGAGTTCCTTAGGCTAGGGCACACTTTTCTAGATGATCTTTGGGATGAAATTCCTCTTTAATAAAAATCCCTAATTTTCTTGTATGACAACAATGACGTTTTTCTTTTTCCTGTGAAAGATGATCTCTTCAGCTTAGCTCTGATACCATGTTATAGTTTAAGCTATTATTAGGTTACTTTTCAATTTACTAGATAACTATAGCATAGTTAGGATCACTGAGAGAAACACAATCACAAGATACACAACATTTATCTTGGGAAACCCTCATGGGGAAGACAACCCAACAAAACTTCCTTAATATAGATAGCCAATACAATGCCAAGACAATAAACCAAACACTAGAGAATATCCTCTCCCAGGTAATGCACCTCTCTCTCTTCCTTCTTCTGGCAATTGGTAACTACAGCTTCCTTCAATACTTGTGCACTAGATGAGTGAGCTAAGTGAGTGAACAAATGAGTCGTTGTCTTCCTTTATTTATACAAACTAGCAAGCACTAAAAGGAGGTGTCTCTTCACTGGCAGGATCGACTTGTCTTTCTGGGTGGTTAGAACCACTTTAATTTGCCTGGGGGCCGACTTCTTAATTTGCATATTAGAATTAGGGTTTGACCAATCCACAAAAGGGGATTTGGTCAATTACAATGGCCAACATGATTAATCCACAAAAGGGGATTGATCTAATGAATAATAAATATATTTTATCTTTTACTTTATCCACAAAAGGGGATAAGAATATTCTTTGTAGTTACACAATATTTTCATAGTTTCCCAAGATAACATGTTGTGTACCTTATGATCGTGTTTCTTTCAATGATCCTGCTTATGCTATTATTGTTTGGTAAATTGAAAAGAACTTTATAGAAGCTCTAAATTTAACACTAGCATGATGTTATTGCATCATATCTAAGTTGTACTAGCATGATGCGACTCAAACATATGCATCATCTCTAAGTTGTACTAGCATGATGCTAATGCATCATATCTAAGTTGTACTAGCATGATGCGTCTCACGACATATGTATCATATCTAAGTTGTACTAGCATGATGATGAAGCATCATATCTAAGCTATACTAGCATGATACACATCAACAATTTGTTAACTTGAACCATTTTCCATATGGAGAATGTATGTCCATCAACACTCCCTCCCAATCGAGGAAGTCATCTCCTCCCTTTCAACCAAGGGAGCAATCTCCACAAGTCCCAGCTTGTCCCTCAAGTATGCAAACTTTATTTTGGACAGAGGCTTTGTCAAAATATCAATTGTGTGCTCATCGATGGAGATGTACTGGAGAATCACTTCTCCCTTCTGGACTTTATCACAGAGAAAATAATATTTGATCTCAATGTGCTTCGACCTGTCATGGAACACAGGGTTATGTGAAAGCTTTACACAACTCTGATTATCACAATGTATCACAGTCGAGTCCAAGACCTGATCAAATAGTCTAGAAACCAACTTACGGAGCCATACTGCTTCTGTACGAGCATCATAAGCTACAATATACTCTGATTTTGCGGTGCTGAGTGCCACAGACTTCTGCTTCCTGCTAGCTCATGATATCATAGCAGAGCCCAAACTGAAACATACACCAGAAGTACTATTTTTGTCATCTGCACTCCCTGCCCAATCTAAATCAGTAAATCTATGCAACCGTACATCACTGTTTGAGGCATATCTCAAACCATAGTTTAGCGTCCCACGAAGATATCTCAAAATATGCTTTGCGACTATACAATGCTCATGTCTAGGTTCCACCTGGAACTGGCTCAACGTGTTCACTACAAAGAAAATGTACGGTCGGGTATTTACCAAATACATCAATGAGTCAATTAACTGTCGGTATAGGGACAAGTCTATTGGATCGGAATCAAAGTCTCTCAACTTCCTCATATCTGTCACCATGAGAGTTGCCATGGATTTGCAATCCGTCATTCCAAACTTCTGAAGGATCTTTACAACATACTTCCCTTGCCCCAAGAAGATTTCACCACGCTTCTGCCATACTTCTAGTCCCAAATAATAATGCATGAGACCAAGATCCTTCATATCGAATTCAAAGACTAACTCCCTCTTACACTGAATAATGAGAGGCTCTGCAGCTGTCAGAAACAAATCATCAAAATATAGTAGTAGGATCACAGGTGCATCATTCACAACTTTGTAATAAAGGTTTGGATCAACATAGCTCTTGGAAAATCCAAGTCTTGTCAAGTAGTTGTCAATTCGTGCATACCAAGCTTCTGGAGCTTGCTTGAGTCCATATAAGCCTTCTTTAATCTGCATACATGGGTTTCTCTCGAGTGTACCTCAATTAATCCATTGAGAAAAATAATCTTTACACCCATCTAATGTAAACTCAAACCCATGGACGTTGCAAGAGATATGATGGCTCTAACAGAGGTATATGTGGCCACTGGAGTAAACATCTCATCATAGTCTCCTCCCTCCTGTTGGGAGAACCCTCTAGCCACGAATCGTGCCTTGTATTTATCGATACTCCCATCTACTGCATGCTTTATCTTGTAAACCCATTTTGAAGTTACGACCAACTTTCCTTCAGGTCTAGGCACACTTTCCCATATATCATTTTTCATGATGGATTGATATTCTTCCATCATAGCTTCCTTCCATTCTTTCTTTTTGACTGCTTCCTCAAAAGTGGAAGGTTTTGCATTGACAAGACTTCTCATGAGTGCCGCATAACTAGAGAATCTTTTGGGCCTCTTACTTTCCTTGAAGGTGCCACTGGGAGCTTTATGTCTTTCTGCTTCTTGTAAGGTGGATTCTAGCCATGCTGGTCGTTTGTTTTTCTTGGGTACAACAATTGTTTCTGCAGGTTCAAGTGGTTAGTTTGGTTCTTCACTGAGATGTTCTGGTGAACATGTATTATCTTCCTTGGGGTCTTCATATTCTTCTTCATCATTGAAGTCTATGGGATCTTCTATAGATTTCTTGAAGGAAATCTTCTCATCAAAAGTTATGTTCTTGTTGATTTCAATCTTATGTTGACCTGGGACATAGATTTTGTAAGATTTTGATGTATCACTATATCCAACGAATATGCCCTTCTTTCATGAAGGTTCCAACTTCTTCCTTTTGTCCTTGAAAACATGAATATAGGTAGGACACCTAAATATCCTTAAGTGTTCCACACTTGGCTTCTTTCCGGAGAAGGCTTATTCTGGAGTCATGTTCTTCAATATACGATGAGGACTTCTATTATGAATATATACAGTTGTCATAACTGCTTCTCCCCATAGAAACATGGATAGATTATGGTCATTCATCATTGCCTTAACAGATTCTTCAATGGAACAATTATTTCTTTCTGTCACACCATTATGTTGAGGATTATGTGGGACAATTAGATCCCGCCTAATCCCAATTGCTTTACAAAAGGCAACGAGCTCCTTAGAGGTGTATTCTCCTCCATTATCAGATCTTAACGTCTTGATCTTCTTATTTGTCAAGTTTTCCACTTCAGCTTTGAATTCTTGGAACTTGCCAAATACTTCATCTTTCCTCTTTATCAGGTACATCCAAGTCTTTCTTGATAAGTCATCTATGAACGCCACATAGTAAAAAGATCCTCCTACAGACTTCACTGGCAGAGGACCACATACATCTGAGTGTATCAGATCCAAGATCTCCTTGGATCTATTCTCACTACTTAAGAATGGCTTCTTAATATTTTCCCAAGTGCACATCCTCCGCAAATACCTTTGTGTACTGATTGTAGTTCTGGTATGCCTACAACCATATGTTTTAGAGATGGCAATGCTTGATAATGAAGGTGAGCAAACCTTCTATGCCATAACTCACTAGGATTGAGTTCATCATGTACAAGAGCTTGAGCATTTTGACCTAGAATTTTATACAATCTTCCTTCACGTATCCCAATAACTCTGACATCTTCTATTTTGGAATCTTTAGACCATACAAGAACTTTTCCATCGACAAAGGCTATTCTATCTCCTTTGTCTTCCAAGCAAGAAATACATAATAAATTCTTTTTCAAACCAGGGACATATAAAACATTGCTAAGATGAACATTGTTACGTGATTCCATTTTGATAGATGCTTTTCCCAGTCCTTTGACTGCATAGGAGTTATTGTCTCCAAGTTCCACTTTATGAGAGGTTTTCTTTTCCTTCATGCTTGAGAGATTTTCACAATCACCAGTCATATGTCTTGAAGCTCCACTATCGATCAACCACATGTCCTCTTCAAAGGAGATATTGTAAGAGCTGAGTAGTAGAAGAAATTTGTTTCTTCATGCTTGTCTTTCTTTGAAGGTTCTTCATCATTGGAAGTTGATGCATGGTGTCTTTCCTTTCTCTTCTTTGCTAATTTAGGGCAATCCTTTTTGTAGTGGCCATAATCATGGCATCCATAATATTGTACCTTTGACATATCTCTCTTATGATTCAATTTCTTCCCTGAACCAAATATTTTATTACCTTCATGTCTCTTGAACTTTGTTGCATAGGCTTGAGCATCCTCTTCATTTTGAGTTTATCATGTTGATTAATTGGGTTGGTTTTCATTGATTGCAACCCTTGAAGCAAGTCCAGTAGCAAATTAGTAGCCCCAACAATATGATTAAGGGACTTTAGTTTGATTGATGTATGATGGTATAAAGTTTAATATATTTGTAGGTAGGACTATTCTAGATGGATAGTACATGTCATACCATTTCCGGTGATACGTGGAACATCACATAATTCCTCACGGTTAGAGAGTTATGTCAATATGAAGTTGGAGAACCCTCATGAGTTATCTAGAAGCCCCTAGAAGGTCAAATAAGTCAATTATTCTAGAAGCTCCTAGAAGAAGTGTACTAGTCAAATTGATGGTAACTAGGAGTTAATCATGGGTATAGTTGTTGCATCAAGAAATAAATTAAATAATAAAGTGGTTGCAACAAGAAGTTAGTTAAGGGAAAATAAGTTATGAATTGACTAATTATATAAAAGTTAGTCGTAACAAGAAGTTGTGAGTAAAGATAAATTATTTAAGTAATAAATTAGCCAAAGTGGTTGCAAAGAAAAATTATTTAAATAATAAAGTGGTTGTAACAAGAAGTGGTGAGTTTACTATTTATGGATAAATCAAAGTGGTTACAAAAGAAATTAATTAAATAATAATTTAGTTGCAACTAAAAGTGGAGAATTTACTATTTGTAGCAAAGTGAGTTAGAAGTGGACAAGTGGTTAGAAGTGGGTTAGCCCTAAAATAAGGAAAGTGGGTTAAGTTGGTTAAAAAGTAACCCCTTGAGGAAGTTACATGGAAGTATAAATAATAGAGAAAGACTCTCCCATTAGTACTTATTGAATATCATTGAATATCTATTTTAAGAAAAAAAAATTGGGCATGTATTATTGATAGAGAAAAGTGTGGTAGAAAAAGTGCGGCAGGAAAACTGCGATAGGAAAACTATGGAAGAAAAAGTGCAGAAGAAAAACTGTAGCATGAAAAGTGCGGCAACAAAACGCTACAAGAAGAAATATGTATGGTTTTCATATGTGTAGTGTTAAATTTATGAATCTGGTTGAGGGTTTGCCTTGTAAATTTGTTGGATGCCCTCTTGGAAGTTTAGGGCTTGTTGTAGAGTTTATCTGAGGCAGATTTACTGAAGTTTAGTATTGGTTCATGTTTGAGGGATTTTGGTTGAGGTATGTTGTTGAAGTTATTGGTACAGATAGAGGTTGTATAACAATGAGGTTCTAGCACATGGTTTGAGGTACAAATTTGTGGTATAGTGTTTTAGGTATATGTGATCAGATCAGATTGGTTGATGAGTATACAATGACATATTTGACAGAACAGGTTGTAACAATGACATATTCAGTTTCTACATTTAGCACTTATATTTCAGGGTAGTTGGATGGGGCAATGATATGTGGTTGTAGCCACCTTTTGGTTGTAGCCGGAGAACATAGGGGGTTGTATCCTCCTTCTGGTTGTTGCCAGAGAATTGGGGAGTTGGATATTTCCTCGGGTTGTAGCTTGAAAATAGGGGGTCAGAGTCTCCTCTTAGTTGCAGCTGGAAAACAAAGGAAGTTGGTGCTTCCAATGAATGTAATTCTTAAAGACAAATAAGAAAAAACATTCTGTGGTTTTCTCTCGCATTGGGTTTCCACGTAAAAAATACGGGTGTACTGTGTATGTGTATGATTGTTCATGTGTTCATGGTTTATTTACTCTGCAATTATTGGATGATGATGATATATTGATCATAAAGATAAATAACACTTGCATACTGTGGTTAAAAGGATTAAAAATCTCTATTATTGATTCACCCCCCGTCTCAGTAATCCAACATATCATTGTCTCTTCTTGTGAGCAACATGTCCAAAGTTCTTCAAGCATTGGAAACTCCTTCCTTGTGTTCATGCTTGCAGCAAATGCATCCCATGATCTAGAGAGACCATTAAGAGCAATATTCACAATTTCCTTTTCTGGAATAACTTCTTCAATGGCTTGTAGTTGATCTCTCAATTGAGAAATCCTTACAAAATATGAGGCTACAATATCATCCTTAGTCATCTTTGTGTCACGAAGCTCATTCTTCAAACTCATCACTTGTCCAATATTTTTGACTGCAAAGAGGGTAGTTAGGGCATCATACATCTTCTTAGATGAGTCAAGATTTGATATGTAGGGTATCAAGTGATCTTTTACAAGGTCCATAATGATACTCATGGCATTGATGTCATTGTCCTTAAACTTCTCCATTGTTGAAACATTCTGAGGTTCATTTTTTTTTCATGCTTCAAACTGTGGTACCACGACCTTTCCCTTCATGATATCTAGAACCTTGTTCTTGGCAAGGATGAGGTCAATACTTGTCTTCCATGCTCTGAAGTTTGAAGCTCCTTCTAGCTTGTTTTTTATCTTCATGGAGTAAGTCATGACTGCCTTTGACTTTGACATTGACAAAAAATTCAACCTTGACGTTTTTGCTAACTGAGAGTACCAGGAGGTGCGCTAGGCTAAGGCGCACTAGAATGTCAAGGAATTATGCTAAACGTCTCTCTTGAAGTGCCTAGAAAGCTAGGTTAGGGTTTGATGCAACTAGAAGATCATAAACGCTAGTTGCAGCTGCAACTAGTGAAACAATGAGCTTAACAAAGAACTGCCACTTTACCTTCTAGCGGTTAAACTGTCCTGAAGGTGGTGTGGGCCCATAACCTGTTAATATGTGCTCGTTTAACCATAGACTGTCTCAATATTCTCACCCAACCATAGGCACGTAGCCACCCCCGAGAATTGTAACCTTGACAGATATAATAATTCCAGAAGCAGTACCAAACCCAACAGATAACCAAGAGATAGCGCACCTCTCTCCAAAGGTAGCGCACCAAGAAGAAAGTCCCAAAACCCAAAACCAAGACTAATACCCAGCTGCACTCTTCCAGACTTGTGCACCACTTTATCTTGTATGAGCTTGTGAGTGAGTGTGTGTCCAAATGAGCTCGCCCTCTATTTATAGTGCTCTTTGTCACCTGTCTAGGCCGACTTCTCCTTTTAGAGGCTAATACTTTAATATTAATTATTTTGTTGAGTCGACTTGTCTTCTAGGGTTTATACACATATGTTTAGGGTTTCTCTAGCTTTCAGAATATTCTAATCTAGTCATAGGTTACACATGGAGGTTGATACCTTCCGCAACTACCATAGTATCAACAAAAGTTGGTCTCCTAGCCATGCCAGAGTGCTTCAAAAGGAAACAACCTCCTTCAAGGTGAAAATGGTGATCACAAGCATGCCCCATACGTGGGGTCTCTACATCTATCCTTGGGCTCCAAACCCCCATGAAGGTTTGAACAAGTCATCTCCTCATGAATACCTGTCCACCAGACAAGGCCCTGCAAAGACAAACAGATACGCTCTGCAAGGGTCTATAAGTCACAAGAATCATGCCAAATAAGCCACGTCTAATAATAGAACCATCCAAACATGTGCATCAAACCCCCCTTTTCAAACTAAACAAATGCTCAAAGACCTTATACAATTTGTCAAATTTAGGTGTGGGAGGGGTGTCAAGGTATCCTATTGGGCCAATCAATCCCCAAGTCAAAGGTTTTTCCTAGGGAAATCTTATCTAAGCCATGTGTGAGTATGAGGTGTAGTGGCGTAAGACTTCTGGGCATGGGGTTCATGAGATGCAAGGGTTCAGGTTGTCTCATTTATGGGTGCCTTTTAGAGGGTGTGTTTCCCTTCGTCCGCATTGCAACATTTTTCCAAGCTCTTTTTTCCCATTAATTAATTAAAGTCCGAAACAATTGGGTACTATGAGAAATGGAAAGAAAGGAGTACCACAACATCACTTGAAGCTTAGGTACACCGAGTGTCATATGCATGGAAAGAAGAAGACATCGCATAAATGCACCTCCTCGACAAGTGGGACATCTATATAATGTGAGTTTGTTTTTGTAGGTCTTTCAATTCTTTAGGAGAAGCACTTCATTGTTCTCAAGACCTCTTGGGTGAGCATCTAGAAGGTTTATTATTGGCTTTTATCTTTTGCCAACCACATTTCCCTCTAGGCCTTCAACCCCTTCTTCCCATGAAATGAGGTAAATCCCTTCTTGGGTCAGTGCACCTAAAAATCCCAAAAGATGAGGAGACGAAATGGGATTAGTATGGAAGGTGATAAGTATGATTGGGAGTGGTACGATGACTCTTCAAGGAACCCCCCAGTAGCACCCTATTCCTGAGGGTGACCAACTTACTAGGACAAATTGATACCCACCAAGGTTAAATAAGGCAAAGAGTATAATTTCCAAGCAAACGTTTTGTAATCAAGAAAGAATTCTTTGCAAAATATTCAACTGCTTCAATTATTAGGGTGACACTTACCATGATACTGGACTTGTTGCCTCGTGAAGCAAAACCTGTTGTCTTTTGGGGCTAGGTCGGTGTGGTGGAAATTGCTTCGCTGTTGGTGATGTATGGTGGTGCATCAATGAATAGGAGGGGCCATGCGGAGCTATGATGGTCAATCTGGCTCTTGACACTTCATTTCTGCTACCTATGGGCCTTGAGACATGATCTCCTTAGTTAACCCTAGTATGAGGGGGTAACAAGGTGGTAAATGGTTGCCAAGGTATTGTATCTGCAAAATAGTGTTAGACCTTCCCAGAACAAGACAACTTGTGAAGATTTAAGTCTCAAAACCAAAGGGGAATCAACAAGAGACCTTGTTGTCCCAAATTTGCAGCAGTATGGAAATATATATATGCATTGAATAAGTTATGACATCTGCAAAATTAACCATCAAAATCAAGTGCAAGATTTTGGAAATAAAGCTAGCAACAAATAGATAATTTTTCAATGATTAGAGCAAGACTTTGATAGCAATTAGAGGGTTGTTACTAAGTGTTATCAACAAGATATGTAACAACCTAATGGTTGTATCCAACTTTTTCTACAACAACAAGTTCTAGCCACTAAAATCAACATGTAAACCACCCAAACAATAGCTATTAACCAGTAGAACAATTACCAAGGCTTACAAGTGAATTTCAGTAGTAGAAGAGTGAGTAAAATAATGAAAGAGGATGAGTTTTTTGCAACCCTATTGGTTGTAGCTTAAAGTTTATTACAACAACTAAATCACTTGGCTAATCAAGACACCCTTGGGGCACAATGTAGCTTAAAGCATGTAAAATCAAATTCCAAACTTAAACAATTCAATCTCCTTGATATGACGTTTACCAATGCATAATATCCAATCTCCAATGCAAAAAGATTAGTGTCTTATCTATTGGGTTATGGGGTCTCTTGTTTATGAGCTAGGGTTTATTACTTCTCTAGGGGTGTAAGTCCTTTTACTCCCTAGAGTAAACAACCTTAGCAAGGTAAATCTACAAGGGTGTAAACCCTTTTACTCTTTGTAGCAACCTTTACAAAATAGCCTTTTCAATGACATCAAAGATAGATCTTGATGGAGGGTGTATGCCCTTATACTCCTCTAAGGGTTTTGACAAATTAACCTTGAAATCAAGAAGGAAAACATACATTTGCAGAAATTTCTTACCTAATCCAAAATATAACATGTAAAACCCTTACTTATCAAGAATATGCCACCACAATTGCCAAGAAACAAGCATCCAAGAGATAGCGCTAGCCTTTTTCCTCTAATAGACAAGTATTCCATCCATAATGCACCAAAGAAGAGAGAGATAGAACTACCCAAGTAGGGCGAAAATTTCAACCAATAATCTTATGTAATTCTTAAGTGATCATGATAAAATGAAAGTGATGTGACCTCTATTTATATGAGGTCACTTAAAACCAATTTGTCCACTTTAAAATGTCAACAACAAATTAGGAGCTCGACCTCCTCTATTTGCCTTTTACAATTTACAAAATTAAAATTTGCATAAAATAAATCCCTAATGATGATGGCGTCATTCCCTAAAAGGGTGATGCGGGGATAAATATGAGACGTTGAGCCTCCAATAGCAAGTCGTTTGGTCCCCAAAGGCCATGTGTCATGTCATCATGCGCTAGAGTGTATAGTAATGCATCTCCCTCTATCAAATCACATCACATCACCACTAGAACGATCAAACCTCATCATCCAAGGTGACATCAAGGGCTAGGGTGTGTTGTCCTAGGCCTCCCAAGGCCAACGTTCAGGTGCAAGGGGACACAATGTCATCATCACATACTGTCCAAGTGCCTTGAAAGACAACGCTCATCTTCTCAAGCCCTCAATGAGTGGGACACATCATCCATCCTATGGGCCCCAAGCCCCTATGAAGGTCCAAGTGACCTAGTCCGTTCATGGAATAACTTACATATGGAAAGGTCTTACAAAGACAAACAAGTACGCCCTCTAAGAGTCCACAATTCACATGTATCATGCCAAGTAAACCATATTTAATTAAAGAATCACCCAAACATGTGCATTAAATCCCTCCTTTTCAAATCAAACAAATGCTCAAAGACCTTATACAAATTGTCAAATTTAAATATTGGAGAGTTGTCATGGTGCCCTATTGGGTAGATCAATCCCCAAGTCAAGGAGTGTTTCCCAAGAGGATCCTCTCTAAGTCATGTAAAAGAGTATGAGGTGGATGGGGGTGTGACTTTTGGGCATGGGATTTTCTTGACATGCAAGGGCTCATATTGTCTATGTTATCCACCAAGTTGCATCAGGATGGAATTGCAGGTGAGCCGCCAAAGATTGAACATTCACATGTTCAAAATAAGAGTTTAGAAGTCCAGACGGTCAAATTGACCACCTTTTTTCGCATTTTCATCCCTTGAGGGGGCATTGTAACAAGATGAGATTAGCATGGTGACTTTGTAAAAAGCCTGGCCTCCTAAGACTTGATCATGAGTATATACTCAAGTGTTTTTTTTCACTTGTTAATTATCTCTTGCCTGAAATTCTTTTWAGGCAAGTTATAATTTCTAAGTTTTTTCACTCACTACCTCCAAAGTTGGAGTGTGTATTCATGGTTAGGCMTTAGCTTGGTAATCCAAGTCTAGTGTCTAAATGTTTATATTACCATGCTAGGTCATCAATTTTGATTCATATGGAAATTGCGYTAAGTCCCCCATAGGTTTTTTAAAGTTTTGAGTCAATAAAAAATTTCTTGTAAAACGAGATATTTTAATTATATTTTAGTCATGTATTAAAAAAGTGGTACTAGGAAGGATTATATGTCTTGGTGGTATTCATTTTTGGACCTAGAATACTCACTTTACCTAAGTACCCACTTTTATGAGTAAAATTAGTGATTTTAATCACTTAAAAGTTAATTTTGCTCACAAAAGTAAAAAAGACATAAAAAGTCACGAAAAATCGGTGAACCTACTTTTTGGGAAACATGTCTGAGACATGTTTTGAGTCAACTCAACCTCTCTTGGAGTTCATTGGGCCTTGTTGTCACACAAGAGATAGTGGAGGGTGAGTTAAGTGATTGTTTAACTTAAGTTTGGAGGAACTACCAAAGGGAGGTGTGCCCCTCTTGGAGAGGTGGCAGCCCCTATCATTACACTTAGCTCCCTTTCTCTTCCACATGGTGCACCCTCCTCCTCTTGACTCTCTTCCCTTTTGCTATAAAGTCAAGCACTCTCTCCCTTTGTAAGTTGGTTAGAGCTTGGAGGAACTTGCTTGTTGATGTAATATTGTAACACTCTTTTGATTTTGGAATAAAAGAAGACTTTGGATGTCAAATTGGTGGATTGGATAGTGTGTGGATGCATGTGCTTATAAGGTGATTTTGTTATGTTATTTTGGTTAAATTTGGCCTTA
Organism: Picea engelmannii; assembly: GCA_009831015.1. NCBI lineage: Eukaryota > Viridiplantae > Streptophyta > Pinopsida > Pinales > Pinaceae > Picea > Picea engelmannii. The sequence continues at coordinate 113,377 of ML776747.1, read as the reverse complement.
TAGGAGTATTATTACTCATTAGGATAGGACTGCTAAGCTGGTTTAATTAATGATCTTATTATTTATATATTCAAGAGATTTTGTATGTTTTATTTGTTTGACTTAACCAATATTTACTACTTGGTATAAAATAAAAATTAATTTTGCTAATATTTTCATATTTCACCCCTATGACTTGAATTGCCCATTCAAGATATTCAAAGTTTTTAGAATTAATAATGGAGTTAAGAATAAAGAGCTAGCTATGCATCTTGTTAGCTTCTCATTATCATTTCGCCATCAAATCATTCACAATAAAGATATCAAAATTCATTTCAACATCTTCGTAATAAATGTATTTTTTCCCTTAAATTTAAATTTGATTTTGGATGAAATTATTTTCAACAATTTAACAACATTACAACATCTTCTTAATACATGTATTTTTTCCCTTTAATTTAAATTTGATTTTGGATGAAATTATTTTCAACAATTTAACAAATTAATTTTGCTAATATTTTCATATTTCACCCCTATGACTTGAATTCCCCATTCAAGATATTCAAAGTTTTTAGCATTAATAATGGAGTTAAGAATAAAGAGCTAGCTATGTAGCTTGTTAGCTTCTCATTATCATTTCGACATCAAATCATTCACAATAAAGATATCAAAATCTGTTTCAACATCTTCTTAATAAATGTATTTTTTCCCTTTAATTTATATTTGATTTTGGATGAAATTATTTTCAACAATTTAACAACATTACAACATCTTCTTAATAAATGTATTTTTTTCCCTTTAATTTAAATTTCATTTTGGATGAAATTATTTTCAACAATTTAACAACATTAGTTGTGTCGGTTTTTTTTTACAAATCTCAATAGATTTTAGAAAATAATTACAAGTTTCAATCATATCTTATACTAAGGATGTCACTTTCACAAGTAGGCTAAAATGTTTTGGCTGGGACCATGCTTATTTTTCATTAAATATTACCAGTTGGGATAAAGTAAATATTCGGATAAAGTAAATATTCATTTTGTTAATATTTGCACATTTCACCACTATAACTTGATCTACCCATTCAACATATTCGAAGTTATAACATTAGTGACAAGAATAAGGAGATTTACAATAAACAAATAAAAAAACAATTTCAATATGTCCATAATAAGTTCTACTCAATTTTTGAATTTGATTTAGGATGGTATCATTTTGTACGATTTAACCACATTAATTATGTATATTTCCTTTTGGTTAAACATACTAGTAGTTGTCAGAAAATAACTACTAGTTTCAATCACATCCTAATGGTGTGTTTCAATTCCCCATGACGTCAATCATAAAAAGGAAATCTCATGTTTGGCATAAGTATGCTTCTGTGTTCTTTAAGTTCTACAATTAATACAATTATATAAGAAATACTCAAATGTGTTATAATATGCATTGTTAGTTGGACAAATTCATCATTAAAGTGGACTAAACATGAAATTGGATTGTTACCTATTATTAATACAATGTTTATTGTTTCATGATATTTCTTTTGATACAATTATTTGTTGGATGTTACATGTCAAAATGCTTTTTTCTTTGCTTAAAATCTTCTAGGATCAAATGTCACATAGAATCCTTAAATTGAAGTACTAGCTATGCTTTAGATATAATTTAAAATGTTCAAATGTAAGCCCTTTTTCTAGAGAAATAAAATGTCCCTACCTATCCCATGCTATGTTTTCTAATATATTTAACTAGTAATTGTTCACAAATTAATGCCTATTTCATTCACTAGTTTCATTGTTAGCAATGCGACATTAATTCCTAAAACATCTTTATGTTGAAATTAAAATATAAGAAATGGATTGAATAGATCTAGTACATTAGCCTACTATTACTCATTAGGATAGGACTGCTAAGATGGTTTGATTAGTAATCTATTATTTATCTATTTAAGAGATTTTATATGTTTTATTTTTTTTACTTAACCAATATTTACTGACTAGGATAAAATAAAAATTAATTTTGCTAATGTTTTCATATTTTGCCCCTATGACTTGAATTGCCCATTCAAGATATTCAAAGTTTTTAGAATTAATAATGGAATTAAGAATAAAGAGCTAGCTATGCAGCTTGTTAGCTTCTCATTATCATTTCGGAATCAAATCATTCACAATAAAGATATCAAAATCCGTCTCAACATCTTCTTAATAAATGTATTTTTTCCCTTTAATTTAAATTTTATTTTGGATGAAATTATTTTCAACAATTTAACAACATTACAACATCTTCTTAATAAATGTATTTTTTTCCCTTTAATTTAAATTTCATTTTGGATGAAATTATTTTCAACAATTTAACAACATTAGTTGTGTCAAGTTTTGTTTTACAAATCTCAATAGCTTTTAGAAAAGAATTACAAGTTTCAATCATATCTTATACCAAGGATATCACTTTCACAAGTAGGCTAAAATGTTTTGGTTGGGACCATGCTTATTTTTCATTAAATATTACCAGTTGGGATAAAGTAAATATTCATTTTGTTAATATTTGCACATTTCACCACTATAACTTGATCTACCCATTCAACATATTCAAAGTTATAACATTAGTGTCAAGAATAAGGAGACTAACGATAAACAAATCAAAAAAACAATTTCAATATGTCCATAATAAGTTCTACTCATTCTCTAAATTTGATTTAGGATGATATCATTTTGTACAATTTAACCACATTAACTATGTATATTTCTTTTTGGTTAAACATACTAGTAGTTGTCAGAAAATAACTACTAGTTTCAATCACATCCTAATGGTGTGTCTTTCAATTCCCCATGACGTCAATCATAAAATGGAAATCTCATGTTTGGCGTAAGTATGCTTCTTTGCTCTTTAAGTTCTGCAATTAATACAATTATATAAGAGATACTCAAATGTGTTATAATATGCATTGTTAGTTGGACAAATTTATCATTAAAGTGGACTACATGAAATTGGATTGTTACCTATTATTAATACAATGTTTATTGGTTCATGATATTTCTTTTGATACAATTATTTGTTAGATATCACATGTCAAAATGCTTATTTCTTTGCTTGAAATATTCTAGGATCAAATGTCACATAGACTCCTTAAATTGAAGTACTAGCTATGCTTTAGAATTAATTTAAAATGTTCAAATGTAAGCCCTTTTTCTAGAGAAACAAAATGTACATGCCTATCCCATGCTATGTTTTCTAATATATTTAACTAGTAATTCTTCATAAATTAATGCCTATTTCATTCACTAGTTTCATTGTTAGCAATGCCACATTAATTCCTAAAACATCTTTATGTTGAAATTAAAATATAAGAAATGGATTGAATAGATATAGTACATTAGCCTACTATTACTCATTAGGATAGGATTACTAAGCTGGTTTAATTAGTGATCTTATTATTTATCTATTCAAGTGATTTTATATGTTTTATTTTTTTTACTTAACCAATATATACTAATTGGGATAAAATAAAAAATAGTTTTGCTAATATTTTCATATTTCACCCCTATGACTTGAATTGCCCATTCAAGATATTCAACGTTTTTAGCATTAATAATGGAGTTAAGAATAAAGAGCTAGCTATGCAGCTTGTTAGCTTCTCATAATCATTTCAGCATCAAATCATTCACAATAAAGATATCAAAATCCATTTCAACATCTTCTTAATAAATGTATTTTTTCCTTTAATTTAAATTTGATTTTGGATGAAATTATTTTCAACAATTTAACAACATTAGTTGTGTCATTTTGTATTTACAAATCTCAATAGTTTTTAGAAAAGAATTGCAAGTTTCAATCATATCTTATACCAAGGATATCACTTTCACAAGTAGGCTAAAATGTTTTGGCTGGGACTATGCTTATTTTTCATTAAATATTACCAGTTGGGATAAAGTAAATATTCATTTTGTTAATATTTGCACATTTCACCACTATAACTTGATCTACCCATTCAACATATTTGAAGTTATAGCATTAGTGTCAATAATAAGGAGACTAACAATAAACAAATCAAAAAACAATTTCAATATGTCCATAACAATTTCTATTCAATTTTTGAATTTGATTTAGGATGGTACCATTTTGTACGATTTAACCACATTAACTATGTATATTTCTTTTTGGTTAGACATACTAGCAGTTGTCAGAAAATAACTACTAGTTTCAATCACACCCTAATGGTGTGTCTTTCAATTCCCCATGACGTCAATCATAAAATGGAAATCTCATGTTTGGCATAAGTATGCTTCTTTGTTCTTTAAGTTCTATGATTAATACAATTATATAAGAGATACTCAAATGTATTATAATATGCATTGTTAGTTGGACAAATTTATCATTAAAGTAAACTAAACATGAAATTGGATTGTTACCTATTATTAATACAATGTTTATTGTTTCATGATATTTCTTTTGATACAATTATTTGTTAGATGTTACATGTCAAAATGCTTATTTCTTTGCTTAAAATATTCTAGGATCAAATGTCACATAGAATCCTTAAATTGAAGTATTAGCTATGCTTTAGAATTAATTTAAAATGTTCAAATGTAAGCCCTTTTTCTAAAGAAATAAAATGTCCCTTCCTATCCCATGCTATGTTTTCTAATATATTTAACTAGTAATTGTTCACAAATTAATGCCTATTTCATTCACTAGTTTCATTGTTAGCAATGCCACATTAATGCCTAAAACATCTTTATGTTGAAATTAAAACATAAGAAATAGATTGAATAGATCTAATACATTGAATGAATTTTTTTTTATAGGTAAAAAAGTTTTTATATATACATAATATACATAAATTTTAGCAATTATGGACCTAATAATTAAGTATTGGTAATGTATGTATATGAAAATAGTAAATCCTAGCCATCATTGAACATTAAGATTTGAACAATTATAATAAATATTACCTTCCATTCCCTTGCTACTTTAACATTCTAAACTCATATATTAAGTTGAGAAGAATATGATCATGTAATTAATTTGGGCACTTGCAACCTACATTCACCAAGATGGCATGTGAATAAGACAAGTGAACACTATTGATATGACTTCTTAGTTTCTTCAACTTTGTTTTATTAACTTGTACCAACAAATCTCCACTACAATTATAACTCTCTCCCCAAAACTATTGCGTTTTGAAAACTATTGTTTCTAGTGGCTCTTTGATACCTTGAAAATTATTGCATTCAACACAATACTTGCATTATAGCAAGTGTTAAAGATAGCTGGTAAAATAAATAAATAAATAAAAACTAGATATTCTTTCTCTTGCCTCAATGCAATATACACAAAAAAGTATATGTGTTGCTTTAAAATCTTTGCGTCATGTGTTTTTCCAAAAACAAAACATAATTTGAAGGAAAGTATGGATCATATTTTGATAGCTTAAAATCATTGTCATTTTTCATAGGTAGATCTTGTTTAAAATTAAGAAAAAACCATTCTTCGACCATAAGGCTAAACTCTCTATAGTTTTATTTTTCTCTTCGTAAATTGCTTATTGGATTCAAAGTTATGTCTCCTTGGCATTGAATTGCATTGGTTGGTGTTTATTTCTTAAAAGAGAAGAGAAATGTTCTTTTTTATCACTTTTATAATTTCATGCAATTTCTACCCGAAAAGTTGATTTTTAAGTTTCCACCCGATTTACAAATTTATAGTTATATATTTAGAGTACAATGTAAACACTTTTGATGTTTGGTTTGCATTCTTGCATATTTGGGAGAAAATTTTGGATGTAGAAAAAATTATTGGCCATACATCTTCATAATTGATATATCTTAAAGAGAGTATGGACTTTGAGGGAATAACTCCTAAAAACTTCATGATGGCGACATTGAGAGGTTTTGACATGGACATTATCAAGATTGGATTTAAAAAAGACTATGCAATCCAAAAAACAAAGTGTCATATATTTGTTGGGCTTCTCTTGGAGAGAGGGCTACTCAAATATTTATGGATGTTGATTATAGGTGTTGTACAATATATGATACTTTACCTCTTTTAGTTAAAGTTCACTCATAAATGCATATGTAATTTCAATTTCCTATAGTATGTAGTCAAACTTGTTTGATCAATTATAGTAAATAAAATAAAAGTGAACTATGAAAAATAAAATAAAATTATATATGAAAGGATCTATTATAGCAAAGAGCTTCACCTCCTATAAGTATCTTTACTCCCTACATTTTTAAGTTCCTTGATTTATTTAGTATAATTGAGTCTTTTAAAACATAAGAATTATATTTTTTCTGAATGGATGACTAGACACTCATAACCAATGATGTTACTTGCGATCTTGGCATAGCAATAGAAGTCTAAAGTTTCTATCAAAGGTTACTGTAAAATGAACTTCTTGTTTTAGACAAATGTATTTTTGTCAGCTAGTCATTTTATCTCGTTGCTTAGAACCTTACTGCATTATCATTTTTGGTATGACTATGTTGAAATAACAATCATTAAAAATGGTGAATATTGGAATGGTAAGGACATAACACAAAGCTAAACCTAAAACTCATTTGTTTATTTTTTTTATTTTTATTTCTGTTACTTATACAATAAACTGAAACATGACAAATTTGAATGCTTACATTGTTGTTGGATGATAAGCATAGTGTTTCATTTTAAACTTTTGTATTCTTATTGGTAGATGATTTTTATACTATGCCATGATTATTGAATTTAAATTTATTGAAACTATACTATGTTTGTACTAGCCATGATTATTAAACTTGTGATTATTGAAACCAAATTATATTTGTATTATGCAAGCTCTTAAAGTTGCTCCAATGGTTGAATAGAGGTCGAGAGACATAAAGGATATGTAGGTTGTATTTCACATTAATAATTATGAGTGGAAGTTAAATCCAACCTTACAAAATTCAAATATTTTTTATAGTCAACAATGGAATATGCATATCGAGTTAGAATAGTTGTCTACTTAGATATCTCTTTTTGGTTTTAAATAGTCTAACGAATTATATGCAAATATACAACACGCAAAAGAAACAACAAGAGAGAGAAGATCCTCCAAAAACAAGACTTCTGTTGGATTTGAATTCAATTTCCAACAATAAAGACAATATTTGAGTAATTGGGGAATGTGGAAAGAAACATAGTTATGGTTTTGAACTTTGAAGATCATATTGAATATTTTGATTGTATTAAAAATAATATAGCTAGAGAGTCGAGCAATTGATAGTTTTACTTTTTTGTCAATATCATTGTATAGCCAAGTAGCTCCTAATTTTAATTTTGTTTTATTTCCAAATATGGTTGAACAATCAAACAACTGATATTTTTAATTTCCCTCTACTTGTAGATATGGATAGAAGTTGAAGTATTCATAGTCCAAGGGAATATTTCATTTATCCTATTTGTGTATATGCAAGTATATTTAAAGTGTGAAATAGAAGTAATGTCTAGGTTCATCATACATATTTGTATTTTGTTGGCAAGTTGTGGCTGTATATTTTTTTGTATTCCCTAATATTATATGAGAGTCATATAACATGCATCTTTGAAATATTTTATTCAGTGCGTATCTTGAAAATCATTGGCTCCTAGACTTTGTCTTTTCTTTATATGGAATCATTTTGTACATTATCTTAAATTGAAACATGCATCTTTGAAATATTTTATTCAGTGCATATCTTAAAAATCATTGGCTCCTAGACTTTGTCTTTTCTTTATATGGAATCATTTTGTACATTATCTTAAATTGCTTTGAAAAGTACAAAACTACAATGCAATTTGTTTATATGGATTTTTTTGTACATTACCTTAAATTGCTTTGAAAAAGTACAAAAGTGATCGCTTATTTTAAATTATTTTGTTTCAAAATGGTGGTTGGTAGAGGTTAAGATATCCTTTAAAAGGATAGGATGTATAATTAAATCCTTACCTAGAATAACGGTTAATATATTGTTTCATAATAGTGGTGGGTAGAAGTTAAGATGTTCTTTAAAAGGATGTATAATAAAATCCTTACCTAAAATAACAGTTGAAAGAGGAACTGGAATGAGCCACATGGTGGCCAATGTGTAAAAAACATGGATAACCAATAAACCGTTTATTTGTAAATTGTTCATATGCAAAAGAAGGTTGGGATAAAGCGATAAAATTGTCACTTTCAGAATTTAAACCACAATGTTAAATTTATTGGAATCCAAATTTGCACTTTTTAGATTTGAAATTTGTATTTTTGGAACATAAATTCATACTCTTGAAAATCAATATTTATACTTTTCTAATTTAATTTTACACTTTAAAAATCATAATACTCACATTTAAAAATCAAATTTCATAATTTTCTAACCTAAATCTTATTGATCCAAATTTATTAAAACTAAAATTATATAATTACAATAATAATGATGTTTAATTTACAAACATTCTAATCAACAACCTAACTTTTAACTTAACTTGTACCTCTAAAGGACCTAAATGTTTGAGACCCTCAGATTAAATTGAAAGGAAAACCAATCTTTAATTTTTTCTATTTTTATGGGATTAACATAATTTAACATATATATATATATATATATATATAACACCCATGTTTCCCCCGATCTGTAATTATAACTATTATCATGACCAAAATTATAGACAATCATGTTATGTGATTATTGAAAGACAATGGACCTTTGATAAATTATGTAATGTGAATATTTGGTTATTAATTCAACAGGGAGATGTTGAACTATTGCTGAAGGGATGGCCTTCGTAGACGTTGAACTACTCATGAAGGGTGTTAAGGTTTAAGCTATTATTAGGTTTCTTTTCAATTCACTAGATAACCATAGCATAGATAGGATCACTGAGAAATACACAATCACAAGAGACACATCATTTATCCTGGGAAACCCTCATGGGGGAGAAAACCCAGCAAA
>ML776747.1:43134-75096 GCA_009831015.1 Picea engelmannii | reverse complement strand
AAGAGTCCAAGTAGGATTGTCTAGAGGCTTATTTGGTGTAGAAGTTCCCTTTTTGGGTGGCATGTTGACTAGATTTTGAACCTTGATTTTGAGGTGGTTCTGCTAGACAATATTTATTCTGTTGTATCTCCCAAGTTTCGTCCCTTTTGGATATGAAACTTTCTTTTATGTAGTTCTCTGATATTTATTCTCTGCAATGCCATAGGTCTAATCAAAATTGGATGTGCCAAGTGGAATTTACGGTAACTTCCCCACAACTTGCTGATTTTTGGCCTTTCCAGGAGATCGCACTTGTATAGCATGCCCCGCACAAAATAACTGACATGAAATTATAAAACTCGTACCAGAAATACTACAGACTGTCCACTATCCAATGAAACTAGTCTCACTCAATTTGAATACTCTAGGAAGAAGTTATGATTGTTTTACCTGGAACACCTTCTTGAGACTAGTCAATAGGACTAATCAGATACCCTATCTTCCACAGGGTGTATATACAAATGTATGATGACCCAAAAGATGAAATTTTTACCACAGATACCTTACAAATTTATGTGAATAGAATCTAGAGTTCAGGGTCTGAAATGTTCCATAAAAAAAATTATAGCGAAAATTTTGCAATGACTCAGTTCAGGATGATTCCAGAACCTTATCTTGCATAGGTTGTATTTCCGAAAGTATAAGACCTCAGGAGCTGAAATTTTAACCCAACGTATCTTGATTCGTCTACTAAATATTCTCCAAGTCGTTCCTTCTGAAACATTGTATAAAAAAAATTATAGCAAAAATTCCAAGGTGTCTTAGATGTAGCGTGAAACCCCAAGACCTTGAGCTCTGATACCATATGTTAAGAACCAAATATCAATATAGCATAGAAAAACCTCAGAATAAGTACTCAATGCCTTGAAAAAAGAGATAATTTCATATAACAAGCCTCTTTGAGGGGGAAACCTCATTTTACCCCACATAAATGTTCAAGTACAATATGATTCCAAATGAAAATGTCTCCTTGCTATATATAGGAGACTAGGAGGTATAATTACAACTAATGGAATAAATTCGACATAAATAAAATAAAATTACTAATGTAATATGCGTTAAGGGGTAATGATCCAATATTAGGGCTTAACATAAATCCTTGTAATGCTTCCTCTCATGTCTTCCATTGTTTCATCATCTTGAATATTGTGGACATTCCTCATTGTTTCTTCTATGTGAGGGAAATCCCTATATAGATGATTTTCATCACATCCCCAACATTGCATAGGTTGTTTCCTGGGCCTTTTTTCCAAATGAATCTGCAATCTTGTGTTCATTTTGGGTGTGTTCATTTTGGGCGACTTGACCTTGTTGATTTGCTTGGTAATTATTCCTGAAAAAGGGTGGCTTAAAACCATTCTTCCTTTGATCCTTCTTCCCTTTCATCTTATCATTCCAATATTTTTGGAAAATTGGTCTTCCTTTGCTTTACTCATACAGATGACTTTCTCTCCTTATGGTTTCCTCCAAAGTCTTGGGATTATCATATTGAATTTTATCATTGTAGAAAGAGGGTAACCCACTTAGAAACCTTTGGATTTTGACTTTTTCATCCTTGATGAAGTCAACATACTTCAAAAATTCAAAGAACTGCTTCTTATATTCCTCAATTGTCATGGTTCCCAACTTGAGTTCAAATAACTCTTTCATCTTTCTTTCATAGTAATGCTCGGACAAATATTTCTCTTGGAAATATCCCTTGAACTGCCTCCATGAGATTATTTTCTCATCAAGGTTCTTGGCTTGCTTAAGTTTATCCCACCACATGGTTTCCTTTCCTTGCAAGTGGTAGGTGGCAATTCTAGCTTCTACCTGGGATGGGTAATCATGTAGTTGGAAATATTTCTTCATTTCCAATAGCTAGGCCTCGGCCTCTTCACCCTTCTAGTTTTCACCATTGAAAGTAGGTGGCTTGATTTTCCTAATTTCACCTTGCAAGATGTCTGCCTCAGGTATTCTTCTTTGCCTCCTAAAATGAGACACACTTGGGCTGTTACCTGGCCCTGAACTTGCATGAGTTATTCTAGTGGACTTCCTTGGAGAATGATGGCACCTTCTCATGCTTCTTGACTACCTATCATTTCCATTATCATCTCTTTTTCTATGGGATCTAGATGTTGATACATGTCTAGCACTAGTTGATCGCTTGGTGCCAGAGTCCTTGTTAACTTGCTTATGAAACATGTTTAATATTTTAAGTATATCTTCCTAAGCCTTCATAAGCATTTCATTATCAACTCTATAGCTATGCACTTCCCTATGAAAACTTCTCATAGTTACAATCCTCTGCCTGTCTCTTCTCCCATTAGAATCAATCTCAACATTTCTCATGCTGGTATGCAGACCTCCAATTTCTTCTTCATGGCTGAAAAACCTTTGAGCATCCTCCATATCTCTAGTTCTCATGTAGGAACTAAATTTTGTTTTTTTGTATCTCTAATTCTACAAGAATGTGCATGCAATAATTGTTGTTAGAATTAAGCATATTGAAAAATATCTATCAATTAGATCACATGTCATTCTTCGTTTTAATTTATGAAGAATATTAATGCACTACTCCCATGTAGGATTCCTTAAATGCATTCATTTTCGAAACAAATTTCCAACAATTGTTCATTTGCTCGAATCTGAGCTCCGAGCGGAAAGTTGTGGTGGAAAAACAATGAAGGAATATTCATTAGCATGGGTAACATAGTAGCAAAACGCAACAATCGTTCGATCATTTCTTGATTAGATATTCACCGCACTCACTTTTCACGTATACTTAGATTCCTTATTGTATTCATGGGCTCGCGAGTGGTGGACTCGCGGACTAATAATCTATCTTCATACCTTCCATGAACCCGTCACATACATTTAGCTTATTTTTCCTTCATGGACTCGCGAACTTGCAGACTCGTAATCTTGTAACATTATTTTCATAAGTCTGTCCGGAAAGTCTTAACACTTAACCATTTTTTCACTTCTTCATGGACTTGCGGACTCATAATCTTGTAACCTTTATTTCATAAGTCCGTCCGAAAATTATCAACACTTAACCATTTTTCCACTTCTTCGCAGACTCATAATTTTTTAACCTTTCTTTCATAAGTCCATCAAAAAAATCTTAATACTTAACCATTTTTCCACTTCTTCACAGACTCATAATCTTATAACATTTCTTTCATAATTGTGTTCAAAAAGTCTCAACACTTAACCATTTTTCCACTTCTTCATAGACTCGTGGAGTCATAATCTTGCAACCTTTCTTTCATAAGTCTATCTGAAAAGTCTCAACACTTACCATTTTTCCACTTCTTCGCAGACTCACAGACTCATAATTTTGTAACCTTTCTTTCCTAAGTCTATCCAAAAAGTCTCAACACTTAACCATTTTTCCACTTCTTTGCAGATTTGTGGAGTCATAATATTGTAACATTTTTTTCATAAGTTCATCTGAAAAGTCTCAACACTTAACTATTTTTCCACTTATTCGCGGACTTAACACTTAGACAAATTCCAAGATCTTACTACAGTTTCATGGGACTGACACTTAGCCTGCCACATGGCTCCACATCACCTACCAACTGTCATTTTGTCCAACATGTACCTACCACTATGGCAATACACCTCTTCCATCTACCACATCAGCTGACACATGACCTCCACATCATGTCGACATCATCGTATGGAAAAACACCCAAATTTTTTCAATTTTTCTTATGTTCGAAATTTCCAAAGAGGCTCAATTCTTCACATTACCCATGAAATTTCTCTCAATTTTGTTGCAGTAATTTAATAAAACAAGTTGCAGGCATACTCCATAAATTAGTTCTCTATGAGTTTCCTCTTCAGTGTTCTACTAATTCGACATGTTATAGCGGAAGTTGTAGGTTGGGAAAATCTTGGCCCAACCACAAAACCAAGTGCTACAACTTGGGAACCCTACACCTAATGTCATCTCGATGTAGGTCCCACACTTCAAGGGTGACTAGGTCACTCTAGGGAGGTGATCCCTATAACCCTAGGGGGAATGAGATGGGGATGGAAGTGGAGCCCCTAGAGGTCAAATCTAAATGGAGTGAAATGTGGGAAGAGATGTCTTGTAATTCAAGTGATTGTTTCCCCAAAGGTATAGACTTCTACAGGTGATTGTACCTACCCGAGACACAAGAAAATCCAACTTGCAATGATATATGTTAGTATGGATCAACAAGTTAATCTTGTTGTCCCTAATTTTCAGCAGCAAATAATTGTCTATATAAGCAAATAAATCATTCTAAATCAACATGTAAAGCATAATATCAATCATCAATATTATCAATGAATATGGTAATCAATTATGACTGAAAAATGACATTTTGAAGCTGAATAAAGCAAGTTGTTATAACATGTATATTTCTATGAAAAATTGCAGCATTATGGATGTAGCCGTCAATGGCATGTATCAGAAAAATAAAACATGGAAAAGTGTCAAGAACGAGCCCAAAATATGCGCCCTAGTTAGTAGAGTAAATGAGCAAAATTTAAGAGTTAGTCTATGGTTAGTTTAAGAGTTAGGATTAGTTATCTATCTAGGTTAGATCAACCCTAATGGTTGTAGGTTAGGGTTTATAACAACAATTTAAGTAGTGGGAGAGAGGGGACGCCCTAGTAGGGGGAGAGTCATCTCAAAGTGGCAAACCAACTCCAAGCAAGAGATCTTTCAAAAGAAAAAAAAAATGTGTTTCCCAAGGCAATGATTTTATATCTCCAATGAAAAAAATAGATGACTAGTGCCTTTACTATTGGGTTAATGGAGTCAAATAAATGAACTAGAGATGCTATTTCCTTGGGGGTGTAAATCCTCTTACTTCCCAAGGCAAGTATCTCTAGTTTGTTGGATTATTGAAAGGGGGGGTGAATTAGTAATAGAGATTTTTAATCCTTTTAATCACAATATGCAAGTGTTATTTATCTTTATGATCAATATAGTATTATCATCCAATAAGTGTAGAGTAAATGAACAAATGAACAATCATACACATTACACCAGTATTTTTTACGTGGAAATTTAATGCGGGAGAAAACCACATAATGTTTTTTCTTATTTTTATTTAAGAATTACATTCATTGGAAGCACCAACTTCCTTTGTTTTCTAGCTGCAACTAGAAGGAGGCTCTGACCCCCTATTTTCATACTACTACGTGAGGGAATATCCAACTCCCCAATTCTTTGGCTACAACTAGAAGGAGGCTACAACCCCCTATGTTATCTAGCTACAACTGGAAGGTGGCTACAACCACCTATCCTTGCCCCATCCAACCGCCCTGAAATATAAGTAGAATTATGGAACCACTATCACACTTTCACTATGAGATATACTACTATAAACATGTACCAATCTACTTGTACCATGTACCATGTACCATGTACCTATGTCACTGACCTGTAATCAACCTGTGCCACGGTCATGTAACCAACATGTACCTATGTCTTTCTTGTACACACAAATCTAAATACATCAACAGAATGTACCAATACTCTCCTCAATATATATGATCTGATAACATAGATCTCATACCCAAAATCACAAGAATATCATTCAAACCATGTGCCAACAATGCACATCAATCATGTACATCAACCATGTACATCAACACTATACAAAGATAACCAACAACATGTACCAATCATGTATCAACAACAAACCAAACTATGCCTCAACAAGATGTATCAAGATCACCATGTACTTTAAGTATGTTTCTCATCCATGTATCGAATCATATACCTCTACCATATACCAATAACATACATCAAGATAACCAACAAGATAACTCTAGTAATGCACCACACTCTCCATAAATCAAATACCATAAATCCTCACATCAACCATGTGCCACAACCTTACTGTTATACAAGCTCTATTTGTACCAATAACTTCAACAACATACCTCAACCAAAATCCCTCAAACATGAACCAATATTAAACTTCAGTATATTTTCCTTAGATCAACTCTACAACAAGCCCTAAACTTCCAAGAGGGCATCCAACAGATCTATAAGGCAAACCTTCAACCAGATTCATAGATCCAACACTACACATATGAAAACCATACATTTTTCTTCTTGTAGCGTTATATTGTCATGGTTTTGCTGCCGCGATTTTGTTGTCGTGGTTTTGTTTCCATGATTTTGATGTCGCGATTCGACTGTCGTGAATCTGCTGCCGTGATTTTTTTGCCGCGGTTTTTCTATTGCACTTTTTTTGCCGCACTTTTCCTGTCATGATTTTTCTGACGCACTTTTTCTACCACATTTTTCCTGCCGCGATTTTTCTGCCTTCCTGGTGCACTTTTTCTGCCGCATTTTTCTCTATCAATAATGTCTACCCAAATAACCTTTCAAAAAATAGATATTCGATAGGTGCTAATGGGGGAGCCTTTCTCTCTTATATATACTTCCATGTAGCTTCCTCAAGGGGTTTCCTTCTAACCAACTTAACCCACTTTTCCTTCTTTTAGGGCTAACCCACTTCTAACTCACTTTGCTACAAATAATGAATTCTCCACTTCTAGTTGTAACTAAATTATTTTTAATTATTTTCTTATTGCAACAACTTAACCCATGACTAACTCCTAGTTTCACCCACTTGACTAGTGAACTTCTTCTAGGAGTTTCTAGAATTAATTTGACTTCTTTGACCTTCTAGATAACTCATGAGGGTTCTCCACTTCACTAGGCCATAACTCTCTAACCATGAGGAGTTATGTGACGTTCTGCATATCACTGGAAATGGCATGACATGTACTATCCATATAGAATAGTATTACCTACAAATATATTAAACTGCATACCATTATACATCAATCAAACTAAATTTCCTTAATCATATTGTTGGGGCTATCGTAATTTGATACCGGACTTGCTTCAAGGGTTGAAATGAATGACAACCAATCCAATTAATCAATAATCTCCCCCTTTGGCATCGATGGAAACACTTTGATGTAATACTAAATTCATATCGCTCATTCTCCCCCTGGAACCATGTGTCTGTGCTCTCTCTCCAAGCATCTAACTCTTTATCCTCCATTTGATAAATCTCTCACCCTTTGACATCAATGGAAAATGTAACTTCATGTCCGAGGTTGCTCTCCCTAACTGAACTTTCTTTAGGGTTGCTTCCCCTGACTGAAATCTTCCTGAAACTGCTCCCCCAACCTAAACTGTCCTCTTTATGGTGTTTCCTCGTGTAAATCTAAAACATATAAGATAAGCATTCAAAATCATTCATTTTGGAGTAGAAATTACTCTGAGTCTCTCATGAATATACTCAAAGAATTCCCTTGTAAGAGGTTTTGTAAAGATATCTGCCGCTTGTTCTTTTGTTCCCACATATTCAACTCTGATGTTATTCTCTACAACTTGTTCTCGTAGAAAGTGATACTTGATTGGAATGTGCTTCGTCTTAGAGTGCATCACCAGGTTCTTTGATATACCGATGACACTTATATTATCACAATAGATTGGAATGGGCTCATTACACTCAACCTGTATATCTGTCAGAGTTTGTTTCATCCATAGAACCTATGTACAACATGGTGTTGCTCCAATATACTCAGATTCGGCTGTAGATAATGATATTGATGATTGTTTCTTGCTTAGCCAAGATACCAAACACTTACCCAAGTAGAATGTTGCTCCACTAGTGCTTCATCGGTCATCAATACAACCTGCCGAATCTACATATGTGTAGGAAATAAGTGATAAATCATTTCCTTTTGGATACCATAGTCAAAACTCTTCTATACTGCTAGAACATGTGATTCCTTTGGTGCTGCTTGAAATCTTGCCACCTATCCAACTGCCTACATTACATATGGTCTAGATGTTGTCACAGAAAGTAATTTGTCAATCATTGACCTGTACTACCTCTGATCTGTAGACTTTGAATCATCGTCTTTAATTAACTTGCAACTGGTTTGCATAGGAGTACTGATTGGTTTGCAATCTTTCATTCCGAACCTCTTTAGCATTTCTTTGATATACTCTGTTTGTAAAATTCCCTTGGTTGCTTTGACATATATGAAGACCTAGAAAGAAGGATATTTCTCCAAGTAATGACATTTCAAATTCATTTTGCATATCCTTTGAAAATTTCTGGCTCAACCTGTTATCATCACTTCCAAAAATAATATTATCAACATAAACTTCAATTAATAAAATAGTATCTTGAGTTACCTTGATGTAGAAGTTGTTTTATGCATTTCCTTTCTTGAACCCTTGTTTCTATAAGTATCTATCTAGTCTAGAATACCATGCTCAGAGGGGTTGTTTGAAACCATACAAGGCATTCTTTAATCTGCAAACATAATCTTCATTTTTTAATAACTAAAATCCTTCTGGTTGCTCAATGTAGACTTCTTCTTCTAGTTATCCATTCAGAAAATATGATTTCACGTCCATCTGATACACTTTAATATTCTTTGAACATGCATAATCTAGTATCAATCTGATTTCTTCCATTCTGGCAACTGGGGCAAATGTCTCTTCAAATTCGATACCTTCAACCATTGTGTATCATTTACATACCGATCTAGCTTTGTTTCGGGTCCATTTTCATTCAATTTATTTGTGAAGACCCATTTTGTGTCGATTACATTCTTGTACCTTGGTCCTGGAACCAATTCCCAAGTGTCATTCTTCTCTATATGATCCAATTCTTCATCCATAGCCTTTATCCATAATTCATCCTTCCTAGATTCTTCAAAATTGTTTGGTTCCATTGAGGATAAGAGTGTTAGGTGTAGTTGTTCTAGTGAACAAATTCTTCTTCTAGTCTCAACTCTTGCATCTTTGTTCCCATAATCTAATCTAATGAATTATTCTTCTGTATTCATTTGCTAGGTGTCTTTGTAGGTAATTTTTTTTTCTTTCTCTTCTACTTCTATTTGATCTTCTTCATATTCCCCTTCTGTTGCTTCTTCATCCTTTGCTTCTTCTTCATAAACCTGTTCCACTAACTCTTTTTCTTCTTCCTTTAATTTTTGTCCACTTGTCTCATCAACCATTAGATTGATTCTTTCCACAAATTTGTTGAGCCTTAGATTGTAACATTTGTATGATTTCCTTGTACTTAAGTAACCAACAAGTACGGCTTTTTCTACACGAGAATCAAACTTTCCCATTATGCCATATTCTCTTTTGATTTAACATCTGCTTCCAAATACTCTCAATAGATTCACATTTGTTGGTCTTCATTTCCATAGATCGTAAGGAGTTTTTTCACTGTTGTTCTTGGGAATTACTCTGTTTTGAATGTGAAATGATGTATGCATTGCATGTGTCCAAAAAACATCTGTCAACTTGGAATCCATTAACATTGTTCGAGCCATTTCCTATACTATCATGTTCTTTCTTTCAACAAATCCATTCTGTTGAGGTGTTCTAGCCACGAAGAATTGTCTTTTTATACCATGCTTGCTGCAGAAATCCATAAATTCCTTTGAAGTAAACTCACCTACATTATCAGATGTCAAGCATTTGATTTTTGAATCCATTTAATTTTCAACCATTTCCTTGTATACCTTGAAGTTTTCAAATTCTTCTAACTTATTCCTGAGAAAACAAACTGCAGTCATTCGTGTATAATAATCAACCAATAACATAAAGTATTGCTCACCATTTAAACCCTTTGTTCTAGTTGGTCAAACTAGATCAATATGCACAATTTCCAATGGTCTTGTCGTTGAGTATTCCTTTGATTTGAACTTGGTCTTTGTTTGCTTTCCTTGTTGACAATGCTTGCATAAAGTGTTGGTTGGCTTCGTAATCTGGGGAATTTATCTTACTGCTTCATTTTTGTTGACTTTGATGAGGTTATTGAATTTTATGTAACCCATTCTTCCATGCCATAGCCAAACTTCATATGCTTTCCCTAGACAACATTTTTCATTTCCAATTTCACTTAATACATATATGTTGCTTGAAGTTCTTACAACTGTTGCAACCAATTTGCCTGAACCTGCTTTTCTTATCTTGCATTTATGTGAATCGAACATAATCTTGTGACCTTGGCCACACATTTGACTTACACTTAAAATATTATGTTTCATATCTTCCACTAGTAGAACATTTTATGCCTTGGTATCCTTGTTTACAATTCTGACTATGTCATTTCCAAAGATTCTAGTTGAGTCATCATTTCCAAAGGAGACTGATCCATCTCTTTCCTTTCTCAATGTTAGAAACTTGTCTTCATCACCTTTCATGTGCTTTGAGCAGCCACTGTCAACATACCAACCACGTTTCTTATGCTTAGCTTGTAGAGTGAGTGTGCATTCTTCATTACTATATTGATTTTGTTTTCTTATCCATGTTCTCTTCTAAGGTTCATGTTTATGATTGTTGTTATTATGTTGTGATTCTCTAGGAGGGACTATCATTCTACAATATTTGGCCATGTGTCCAAAGTTTTTTCACTTGTAGCATTCCACTTCATTGCTCAATGATTCAAACCTATTGTAGCTTCTTCTCTGTGTTTCACTAGGCCTTCTTGGATAACCATTTTGTTTATGACTTTCAAAGTTGTTTTTGTTCCTGCTATTAGATCTGCAATTTACAACTTTATGTCCAAAATTATTGCATGCATAACATAAACCAAAAAAAATAGTTTGATACCTGGGAGTTGAATATCTTATGAAATGATTTACTCTTGTGAATCATTTTTTTTCTTGAGGCCTATTTGTTTTTAACTGTCGTTGATTCTGAAATCTGAATCTTCTCGGTGGAGGAGTGTCCCTGTGATCTTCCTTGTAGAATTTCATATCCCCTCTGATTGTTTCTGCATAGCTTTTTGGATATGTTTCTTGATATGTCATTTTGGAGCTTTATCCTTTTTTTTCTGATTGTATCCAAGTCCAAACTTGTCATGATTAGGCCTTTGATTGTTGATAATGTCATCCAAAACTTTTGAGTTGTTCTTCATATTTTTCTTTTGAATATTCTTTCTCAATGTGACAATATTTTCTTCCAAATTTCCAATGATCATGTGTCTTTCTTCTAATTGTTATTTGAGTGCTTCTTCTATTTCAACCTTCAATTCCATGATCATATACTCTAGTTCTTTGGTGTCTTCTTTCTTGTCTAGTTCCACTTTGAGCTTATTGTTTTTCTTCTTTTCTCTTTTTATAACTTCTATAGCACTCAACAATTCTTCTCAGTAGTCAACTTCTGCCTCTTCATATTCTTATTTGGTGTCTTCTTTATCATCATATTCCATTTCCATGAATAGAACTCTTTATGTCTCACTTTCACTGACTTCATCTTCATCTGATGAGGAGTTGTCTTCTTTGGTGCAAAAACTTTTCTTGACGACTTTATTTTTGGTTCTTTTTCCTTTATATGTTTGTTTGCTATTTGAATCATCTTCATCATTTCTTTTATTTTTCTTATGAGGACATTTGTTAGAAAAATAAGAAATACCATCACAATTAAAACAAATCAATGGAATCTTACATTTATATCTATCATCGGTTCCCTTTTTAAATCTTCTGACAAAGTTGGTCACTTCATCATCTTCCGAGATGTCGTTGATGCTGCTATATTATTTTTCTTTTTTCTTTCCCTTTTGCTTTGATATTTTGGATGTTTTGAATGTTGTTTCTTTTATACCTGGATTTTCATGTTCAGTTCTCATTTCATAGGTTGTGAAGATTCCATGTAGTTCATCAATGCTTATTGAGTCTAGATCTACTCTTTATTCAACTGTTGAGATCTTAGGATCAAATCTCATTGGAAGAGATCTTAGTACATTTTGAACAATTATAGATTCTTCAATTTCTTCTCCCAATCCTATGATTGAATTCATTGTTTCATCAACTCGTAAGAAGTAAGTTGCAATATTCTCATCTTCCTTCATCTTTAGTTGTTTGAATTGACCTTTGTAAGTTTGAAGCTTTGTTGCTTTGACTTTTGAATCTCCTTCATAAATATTTTGAAGTTTGTCCCAAATCTCTTTAGCAGAGCTACAATGTATAACATTGGTATATACTAAATCAAAAAAACCATTCAGAAGTGCATTTGTGGCTTTTGAATTATTTAGACTGAGTTTATTTCCATTAGCATTTGTTGGCGAAATTGTTGGTTCTTTGTATCCATCTACAACTAATTTCCAAACTTCAAATGCATGTGCCTGCACATATGTTTTCATCCTTCTCCTCCATAATCCATACTTTTGTCCATCAAATTGTGGTATTCCATTTTTATACATATTGTTTCTCTCCATGATCTACCTTTCAATGGTTAAATTGATTTTTGAAGGAACATGCTCTGATACCAATTGTTGGATTATTGAGATGGGGGTGAATCGGTAATAGATATTTTTAATCCTTTTAACCACAGTATGTAAATGTTATTTATCTTAATGATAGATATATCATTATCATCCAATAAGTGCAAAGTAAATGAACAATCATAGACATACACAGTACACCAATATTTTTTTACGTGGAAACCCAATGCGGGAGAAAACCACAGAATGTTTTTTCTTATTTATCTTTAAGAATTACATTCATTGGAAGCACCAACTTCCTTTGTTTTCCAACTGCAAATGGAAGGAGGCTCTAACCCCCTATTTTCAGGCTACAACCTGAGGGAAGCTCCAATTCCCAAATTCTCTAGCTACAACCAGATGGATGCTACAACCCCCTATGTTCACTGGATTCAACCAGAAGGTGGATACAGCCACCTATTCTTGTCTCATCCAACCACCCTGAAATATAAGTAGAATGATGGAACCATTGTCACACTGTCACTGTGAGATATACTACTGTAAACATGTATCAATCTCTGCTACTGACCTATAATCAACCTATGCCATTGTCTTATAACCAACCTATGCATGTGCCTTGCATGTACCAACAAAACTAAATACACCAACAACATGTACCAATACTCTCCTCAATATATCAGATTTGATAACATAGATCTCATACCCAAAATCACAAGAATATCATTCAAACCATGTGCCAACAATGCACATCAATCATGTACATCAACCATGTACATCAACACTATAAAACTATAACCAACAAAATGTACCAATCATGTATCAACAACAAACCAAACTATGCCTCAACAAGATGTATCAATATCACCATGTACTTCAGGTATGTTTCGCATCTATGTACTGAATCATATACTTCTACCATATACCAATAACATACACCAAGATAACCAACAAGATACCTCTAGTAATGCACCACGCTCTCCATAAATCAAATACCATAAATATTCACATCAACCATGTGCCACAACCTCATTGTTATACAACTTCTATTTGTACCAATAACTTTAGCAACACACCTCAAACATGAACCAATACTAAAATTCAGTAGATCTGCCTCAGATCAACTCTACAACAAGCCATAAACTTCCAAGAGGGCATCCAACAGATTTACAAAGAAAATATTCAACCAGATTCATAGATTCAACACTACACATATGAAAACCATACCTTTTTCTTCTTATAGCATTCTGCTGCCATGAATCTACTGCCGCGATTTTTTTGCCGCACTTTTTTTGCGGCGGTTTTTTTGTCGTGATTTTCTACCTCACTTTTTATGCCACATTTTTTCTACCACGATTTTTTTGCCGCAATTTTTATGCCGCACTTTTCTCGGCACGATTTTTCTGCTGCAGTTTTTATGCCACACTTTTTCTACCGCACTTTTCTCTATCAATAATACTTGCCTAAATAACATTTCACAAAATATATATTCAATTATATTCAATAGGTGTTAATGGGAGAGCATTTCTCTCTTATTTATACTTCCATGTATCTTCCTCAAGGGGTTACCTTCTAACCAAATAAACCCACTTTCCTTCTTTTAGGGCTAACCCACTTCTAACCACTTGTCCACTTCTAACTCACTTTGCTACAAATAGTAAATTCTCCACTTCTAGTTGCAACTAAATTATTTTTAATTATTTACTTATTGAAACAACTTAACCCATGACTAACTCCTAGTTTCACCCACTTGACTAGTAAACTTCTTTTAGGAGATTCTAGAATTAATATGACTTCTTTGACCTTCTAGATAACTCATGAGGGTTCTACACTTCACTAGGCCATAACTCTCTAACCGTGAGGAGTTATGTGACGTTCCACATATCACCGAAAATGACATGACATGTAATATCCATATAGAATAATATTACATGAAATATATATTAAACTTCATACCATTATACATCTATCAAACCGAAGTCCCTTAATCATACTATTGGGGCTACCAAAATTTGCTACCAGACTTGCTTCAAAGGTTGACATCAATGAAAACCAACCCAATTAATAAACATAGTTAGGGTTTGAGAATGAGGGGTGTAAATCCTCTTACTTCCTCAAACAAACCCTTTCAACATCAATGAACTTTAAGAAAAAGATGATGGAGACTAGAGTGGGGGTGTAAATAATCTTACTTCCCACTTAGCTCCTAGCACAACAATCCTTAACTTGAAAAAAATGATAGCATAATAGTAAAATACCATACCAAAACCAAGAAAGATACTAAGATAATCCACCCTAAAAACTAGAAAGAATGCATCCAAGGCTAGCGCCTCACTCCTCCATAAACAATTCACAAGAGATATCCATAAACAAGTGCACAAGAGACAAATATGCCAAGTGTAGCAAAAATTCTAGATCCAAGTCCTTTCACAAGAGGGAGAGTTATGTTCAAATGAGATATTATGATCTCTTATTTATACAAAATGTCACTAAGGTAACTTGTTCATATATTAAGGGGTAAACTAGAAGACTATGGGTCAAAAACCATAATCTTTCCCCCTTAAACAAATTAATATTAAACAATTCATTTAAAATTCACTTTTGCATAAGTAAAACCCTAATTTACATGGATGTCTCCCCTTTAGGGGACATTTTTCCACTTGGAAGAAGTCATTAGTGTTGGAGAATCATTGGTAGGCCTCCAAAGGCCATATGTCAAGAATATAGGAAATATCCTCGTGGTGAAGACCTCCTCCTCCTCAAAACGTCCATGTTTCAATGAGTGGCTACATCACCACCAAGCCCTAACCCCCTAGATGATGTCATTCCAAAAAAGGAGATGTTTTTCCTCTCCTAGGAAAAGCGTTTGGCATGTGGGGGCTAGGATACACCATCCAAGTCATATTCAAGTCCTTTCAAGTTTGATCTTCTTCATCCAACATGTGGGCCCTTGGCATCCAACCTGTGGGCTTGCAGCTCCATGGAAGCCCAAGCTAGGTTTGTTCTCCCAAAATTGTTCACCAACTAGGTTCTGCAAAGACAAATGAGCATGCCCTCCAAGGATCTCAATTCATAACATCATGATAATTGAATCCAATCAATAAATGAGCCACCTAATCATGTGCATCAAAGATCACTATATCAAACAATTAATTTTTCAAAGACACTATGTGACTTGTCAAGATTGAATATGGGAGGGTTGATGAGGTTTCATATTGGGTAGATCTTGCCCTAGGTCAAGAAGAGTTTCCAAGATATCCCTCTCTAAGCCATGTAAAGTGGTTGAATTGGTTGGGGTCAAGACTCAATGGGCATAGGGCTCATGTCATATAAGGGGTTGTAGTGTCTCATTCATGGGTGCCTTTGTAGAGGGTGTGTGGTACCTTCGTCCGCAATGCACTTTTTCCAAGCCCATTAATTTTCATTCTTTTATTATTTCATAATTTTGAGGAGAGGTCAAAGATCACTGCCCTGATGTGGTGACCGAATAATAGCAATGTCACCCACAAACATCTAGTGGAAATGAGAAGGTTGGATTGTTATGAGACCCCCTTTCTCTCAGCCATGCAACTGAGATCCATTACCCTAGTTTGGTGACCAGATGATGGCAATTTCATACCAATAGATATCCATGGACTTGATAGGTCAGCTCGTGATGAGACCTCCTATCCTTCAACTAACCTTTTAAGCATTATTTATTATATTGTGGGTCCCCTTTACTCAAAGATAAGAGTTTCACTACTTTCTTGGGTGATCCCTGGGTGAAGCATCTCGAAGGTTCATACAAGGATTTTATATTTTACCCAACATCAATCCCCCTGGGCCTTCAACCCCTTCTTCCCATAGAATGAGGGACAACCCCTTCTCAGGTCAATACACCCTAAAATCCCAAGAGATAAGGAAATTGAGGGGAGTAATGATGGAAAGTGGTAAGTATGGTCAAGAATGATACGATGGCTCTTTAAAGGAGTTCCTAGTAGAAAACCCATTCCCAAGGAAGACCACTTACTAGGGCATAATGTCAACCACCAAGGTGAAGCAGGGCAAAAGGAATAATGTCCAAGCATATATTATGAAATCTAGAGCAATCTAAGATACAACATACTCAATTGGCTTAAATATTGAAATGATGATCACCATAATACTGACTTGTACCTCATGGAGCAAGGCTCACAACCTTTCGAAAGCCAGCTTATGTGGTGGATGCCATCTGGAAATATGTGACCATCTGTGGTGGTGATAGTGGTTTCCAACTGTGCAAAAGGGTATTGTTGGTCATGTAGTCTCTTGACACTCCATATCTGCAACCTGAGGGCCTCGAGACAGAATCTCCTTAGTTATCCACAAAATGGGGATAACACGGCCCATCCAGGATCAACGTTGAAAACTGGTCTCTGATACCACTTTGTAACATACCTAGCCACCCAAGTTGGGCCACGTCACATAACAATACGTATTATTATGACTCTGATACAAAAATTCAACGTACCTAACCTCTAGCTAAGTGACATTACATGTGGAATACACATAAAAATGAACCTTCTGCTAACTAAGGTAATTCATTTACTGTTGGTCGATTTCATGTATCTTACAACTACAAACTAGAAAAAAATTAGCTATTGTCTATAACAATAAAAAAAATGCATCTAAAGCATGCTAATAGTCAATATGAAATGCAACTAAACCACTCATTGCAACAACATATAAGTCATTATCATTTACATAGAGTTCACGCACAATATTAACACATGTAAATAACTCAACAACAAGATAAAAACATTTATCTTTAAACAAGAATCATGCAACCAGCTGCTTCGGATAGACCTTCCACCCAACCATAGACTAATTGTTCCAAATCTCAATAGTGAGTCACCCTCAAGTTGAGGCTAGTAATCCATAAAATAGGGTGGTCTCTCACAATCCACTCACAACTCATAAATCTCACAGCAATTCCAAACCTCCAACTTTCTCTTTTCCTCACAACTTGCACTACCCAAGGAATGCACCCCCTTCACTCCTCACAGTCCCTTGGGCTATACCATTCATTTATCAGGGTTGCTAGTGAATTTGGTTGGCTAGGAATCACTTAGCTGGGAAATCAAGAAACTCTCAGATACTTCATAACTTCTCATAACCCAACTAATATTCCTTACAGTTATCCATATTTTTATACTAGCTCTCTTCCCCATGACTTGCCCAACCCAAGGAATGCACCATTCGTTTATCATGGATAACCCAAGGGATGTTCCATCCATTTATCAGGGTTAACCCAAGGAATGTTCCATTCATTTATCAGGGTCTCTTTGGCACAAGTAGCTAGGAATCTCTCAGTTGGTAACTCAAGGGAACTTGCTACTAGGAAAACTATCAAAAAGCCAACAACGAACACTTGTTGTTTTAGTGAAACTCACACATGAGTTCACTCTTCAGGCTTGAAAAACTGGCTCTTCAGTTCTCCGGCTCTAATTCACCCCTGTTACTCTCTAGAATTCACCCTCCATATTTGCACCAGCTCCAAGCTCTCTTTCTTTCTCTCTCCCCCCTTGCACAAACTTCACTGACTAAAACTTGCTCCCCCAACCCATAAAAATTTCCTTTATTGTGGCTTGCCTTTTTTGAATCGCACTCTTACCCAAGTTGATTGTACTCAACCCCCATGTGCCCAATAACTCTAAGATGTGACCACTCACACCCACCGTCTTACATGTATTCAATGATTGTCTTTGGGAATACTCAATCAGAAGGATGTGACCACTTGCACCCACCCTCTTACATGTATTCAATGATTGGATTTGGGAACACTCAATTAAAAATCAGAAGGTTCATATACAATTATCAAGTTTGGGAAAATGGGTTGAATTGATATACATGGGTAATTCCCCCCTTTGACCCCTCTCATCCATTATCCTATACACTTCCCCCTCTTGTGTATTAATTTAGACCCCATATTTTGTCCATATCCCCATAGCATATCGCATAACATTTTTATTATTAAAACATTGAAATACAATTCACATATTACATCACTTGGCCATAGCCACATATTATATCCACATAAGCATTAATTAAACTGGGGATTATAATGGGGATGTTACAATGTACTTGATGAATATTGTCTAAAATTATTAATTGGGTTACAAAAGACTTATTCCCTACCCCCCCTACTATTATAATATTCCTTTATATTCTTGAAGAAGGGGGATGCAAAAACCTCCCCTAAAAAAGCAAGTGAGCTAGAAGATATGTCTTCCTATGGATCCAGAGTGTTGGGTGGGCCTTGTTCCGCTAAGGAAATAGCAATGGTATGTGTTGGAATAGGGATGGGAATGGTTTACTTTCCTCCATCCTCATGATGTGATTTATGGATTCCTCATCTTTCAATGTTTGGAGAAATATAGGGCATTAGTTGGGAGGTAGATAGAATAATCAATAAGTGTACTTGAGTCCTGCTCTAGGAACAATGATTTACCTACCCTATTGATGTTGGGTTTATATGGGTCACACCCTCCCCCCTATTCTTATTTGAGGGGAATACTCAATCAACCAAAGATCTATTCCTTCCTCTTGCACCGAACCAACCAACCTTTCTCTACAATACCTATTTCAAATCTATGTGTGATTAAAGTGAATAGCATTATAAGTTCCCCTACAAAGGAGACAAACACAAATCATCGATCTATCTAAGAAAAAAATCACGTTGAAAAATTTGATCCAATTGATCTATATTGATACCCCGTGTATTGGAAATATTATTTCCTAACCTTTCCTAGGTATGACCTACCTTCTTTCCTTTCCTTCCTTAGGTCAATCTATCGATCAATCCTAGCTAGCCACAAGTCATTGATTGGATTTCCAACCTAGCCCTATTGTTATGTAAGGGTTGTTAGGTGAATCAATCACTGCATTGTTCAAGCCATCCCTCGATACATCGATCCTTTCTCATTCTTTTGGGTGGTTGTTTTTAACCTTACCTTCTTTCAAGCCAAACTGGGTAGGTGGATTATTGGGTCCATCTTACTTTATATGCCAACCTAGATCGGCCTATGCTGCTCAACAATTTTTTGGACAAGTTTGTGTTATTTTTTATGGATGATATCTTAATCTATTCTAAGAGAAGGGAAGAGCATTAAGAGAACCTCATGTTAGTGCTTCAAGTGCTGAGAGAACACAAGCTATATGCAAAGTTTAGTAAGTGTGATGTTTTCCTAAAACATGTCCATTACTTAGGCCA
The DNA here is from genome assembly GCA_009831015.1 of Picea engelmannii. Lineage (NCBI taxonomy): Eukaryota > Viridiplantae > Streptophyta > Pinopsida > Pinales > Pinaceae > Picea > Picea engelmannii. The sequence goes on along the minus strand of ML776747.1, from coordinate 55,578 downwards.
TGTCATCAGTGAGGAAGGAGTGGCAGTTGATCCTGACAAGATCAAATCCATTATGGATTGGCCTACCCCAAAAGATGTAACTAATATCAGATCCTTTATGGGCCTAGCAAGGTACTATAGAAGGTTCATAAAGGGGTTTTTCAATATTGGTTATCCAATCAACTCCCTTCATAAAAAGGGAATAAAATTTGTTTGGACAGCCGAGTGTGAAGAGAGTTTTCAGTAGCTAAAACATTTATTGACCAATGCACTTGTGCTAAAGATTGAAAACCCAGACAAGGATTTCCTTGTGTGCATATTTGCCTACAAAGAAAAACTTAGAGGAGTCCTCGTGCAAGAAGGGCATGTAATATTTTATAAATCCATGAAATGCATTATGAGATCCATGAATTAGAATTAGTTGTCATGGTGCATGCCTTAAAAATGTGAAGATATGACCTCCTAAGAAAAAAAATTGTGTTCATGACAGACCATAGTGGACTAAGGTATTTGTTTGACCTGCAAAAACTAAATGCTAGACAAGCTAGATGGATGGCTCTCGTTAGTGAATTTGATTTTGAAATCAAACACATCAAGGGAAAATAAAATAGAGTGGTTGATGCCCTCAGTAGAAGCATGAAATTGATTCACTTGGCAGTTATAAGCACCTGTGAATCAGACATCAAGACAAGAGTCAAGAGTGCACAAGAAACAGATGAATTTTTCAAAAATGTAAAGACATATCGAGAACAAGAACCCACATGACTGAAATATGATGGATATCAATTGTTGAATGATGGCTTGTTAACCTTCAAAGTTTGGTTGTATATCCCAAATTGTGATGATTTGAAGAGGTTCATCATGGATGAACTACATAAACGACCATATATTGGTCATCCTGGTTGTCAGAAAATGATCACATCCATTAAGAAAATGTTTTATTGGCCATTAATGAAAAATGACATAGTTGGTTATTTTAAATGTTTGGAATGATAACAGGTTAAGGTGGAACATAAGCATCCAACATGAATGTTATATGCCCTACCTATTCCTAGGTGGAAATGGGAAACCATCTCCATGGATTTTATCACAGGATTACCTAAATCATCCAAACAAAATGATGCCATTATGGTAGTTGTGGACAAGTTGAGCAAGGTTGCTCACTTTATCCTGGTAAAGTCCACTTGCAAGGCAATATATATTGCCAATATTTTTATAAAATAAATATTTAGGCTACATGGGATGCCTAGGGAAATCATATCTGATAGAGATACAAAATTCACCTCGGAATTTTGGAAATCTTTGTTTGTTGGTTTTGGAACTAAATATTTATTTAGTACAACTTATCACCCTCAAATTGATGGGCATACAGAGAGAGTAAACCAAGTATTGGAATACATGTTAAGGATGTATGTGATGCATCAGCCCAAGAAATGGGAAGAATACCTACCATTGGTAGAATTTTCGTACAACAATGGCTATCATGAATCCTTGAAAATGAGTCATGTTGAGGCTCTTTATGGTAGAAAATGCAACGTTCCAAAGAGATGGAACAACCCAATGGACAGAATAACACTTGGGCCAGACATGCTAAAGGAGTTGGAACAAAAATTAGCTCAAATAAAGAAAAATATAAAAGTGGCCCACGACAGGAAGAAGAGCTATACAGACAACAAAAGGACTCATAAAGAGTTCAAAGTAGGGGATCATATGTATCTCCAAATTAGACCCAGAAGAATTTCCTTGAGGATGGGAACTTGTGCCAAGCTGGCATCTCAGTTTTATGGGCCCTTTGAAATTTTGGACAGAGTGGGACCTGTAGCCTATAGACTAGAACTTCCTCCCACAATGAAAGCGCATAATGTTTTCCATGTTTCGTTATGGAAGAAATATGTACATGATTCTAATCATATAATTGAATAGTTTGTGGTCCAGGTGGAACCAAAGGGAGAATTCCTACCAGCTACACAATGCATATTAGATAGGAAAGAAATCCCACTCATGAATAGAACCATTGCACATGTCAACGTGCAGTGGAAACACTTTGGTCTAGATGAAGCTACCTGGAAACTAGAGAATGCCATGAAACATGCATACCCTTTTTTGTTCACTGTTGTATATAGATTTTTTGTGGCAGATAGAACACCGAGGTGATGTTACTTTAAGGGGGAGGGGATTGTAACACCCCTATTTCCCCCAATATGTAATTATAACTATTATCAAGACCGAAAATATAGACAAGCCTGCTATGTGATTATTGAAAGACAATGGACCTTTGATAAATTATGTAATGCAAATATTTGGTTTTTAATGAAATGGCCTCATGTTGAACTACTGCTAAAGGGATGACCTTCACAGGTTACGATGTCATGAGAGGAATGGTGCAAGAGGAAATATATTACTAGTTGAAGTGACCCTGCTAGGAAATACCCTGCCAATTTAAAACAATGCATACCTTGAAATTTTCTCAGCCCCAGAGATTTGATTACCAATCAGGTTGGTAGTTGGGTAGTCTCCTTCAAGAATCAATGAATGATGGGAAGAAGTCCCCATTGGGAATCTTTTGACACAACCCACGAGGTCTTGGAGAAAATTACATGAAAAATAAAGGGACATAGGATAGTAAGAGGAGGGGGGAGACAGAAAGACACATGGTTGGGGGAATCCTGAGCACTAGGGCAGGGAAGGAGAAACCCTCTGGTGTGAGGAAAAGTGAAGTGCAGAAGTAATATATGCTCCCTGTTGAAAAACCAATTATCCTCTTGTGGCATCATATCCTAGCTTGGGGGTGGATGGATGTAGCAGTGCATAGTGAAACCTTGCCTATGGTTGGGTGGAGAGCGACACACCCTTCAGTAGTCACCAACATCTTTAAAAAAATTGTAGATAAGTAAATTTTATATATAATTTGTGTGTTGAAAGGAAAATACACAAGCTTGCATGGTCTGTACGATAGCCTCTGTCTTTAGAAAATAGTTGTCAGTATTTTATCTTTAGAAATATTGGGTGATGAATGTGTATATTTGTTTGAGTATGTAAATAACTCAAATATATGTTATATAATAAATTGAAATACTACCCAAAATCCTTTCTTATTATAAGTGTCACTGTGGCTATGTGTGTGTGTGTGTGTGTGTGTGTGTGTGTGTGTGTGTGTGCACTTGTGTGTCTCCACGTTTGGATCCCTGCAACAAAGGACTCCTTGTGGGATAAGACGAAACAGAATAAGATGAAATGGGATAAGACGAAATGGAATTCCTTGGAACCAGGCGAGAGTTCTCAAAAACTCAGAAGTCTTCGAAAAGTATTGGAGAAAACCCTCGTGAAAATTTGGCTAAGTTCTAGACTGGACTGTTAAGCTTGAGAAAAACCCTTGTTTTGTCTTAGAGGAATCGTGATTGTCGATTTTGCATGGTGGTTAGATCTAGACCCTTTATCGTTGTAGGGGAAATATTAAATCTCGATCATTGATCTAGTGAGATAATATATCCCCATTGTCCATTGAAGGGTGTCATTCGAAGCAATTCGCGAAGATGGGCTCCGATGAGGAAAATCTAAAGGGAGGTATGGATCATTAATCGAAGCAAGGGTGAGATTTGATCTCTGTCATCGATCCGGTGAGATAAAATAATCCTAGCCATTCTTCATAGGACGACATTCAGAGTAAGTTGTGAACCTAGAGGAGATATACTCCGAAGGAAGAACTCCGAGGGATGATCAGGATCGTAGATCAACGAACGAAAGATCAGATCCTCGCCATTGGTTTTGATCTATAAACTTGTGATTTGAGAAGGACCATATGCCCAATGATGACATGGCCAATTGAAATTGGTCCACGTGGCATAGAGAGGTTAGCCCACGTGTCACGAGGGCATTGTACCACGTGTCAATTAGAATCAATTTTTTAGGCACGACCTTGTGTTGGATTATGAGTGCCATGTGTCACGACCAAGTGGTAGGGCCATGTGTCAGGACAGGTGGAAACCAACGTGTACAAAGGTGGACAAACACTAATTTAAAATTTGTATGCCAAGCCAAGTATGAACCTCTTTGGTTCTGTACCTGAGAACAGGTGTCTTAATTCTTGTCGTTATATCTCCATGAAAAGATCCTGACCATTCATCACAAGATACTAATCGGAGTGAGTTACGGAGTTACACTCCAACTAAGGAACTTCGAGGAAATATATGATTCATTAATCGGAGAGGGTCGTGATGAAACGAAAACCGTTGATTTGTCACAGGCTCTACAAGACTCTCCGACAAGATAAACTTCAATAAAATATCTAAGTCGTTGATTGGAGGGTGGTCGTGATGAATGATAACCGTCGATTTGTCATGGGCCCTACCATTCCCCTTGGTGTGTATGGGAAAATGAGAATGACGTCAGGGTGACTAAGGTGATATTTTGGTAGTTATAATGTCATGCATAGGAATGGTGTCAACACCTAAATGGGTAAGTCGAGTACATTCGTGACGACATGTACACCATGTCAAGTCCACATGGAGGTCCACATGTTGAACGATGGTTATGCCACATTTCATGGTCATTTGGTATAGTGAGGAGGTGGTCATGACATGATATGAGTGCCACGTGTGTCTCCAGCATGTCCCGAAGGACAACAGTTTTCGACACCTAGTTTGTCAAAAGAACTGTTGAGAACCGTCGATCTCATCAGGGATGTGGAAATAGCAAGAATTGGTCTGTTGAAGTATCTTCGACAAAATGTGAATGGTTAGAAAGGTTGTGTGTTAGCCAAGAATGTCGATGACGATAAAGGCATCAGAGACATAATGAGAGCCATTAGATGAGTGGCTTGAGGACCGTTAGATCAAAAACGTCAGATAGGAGGGGTGTTATCCCACACACAAGCTTGTATCACCGACACATTTAGAGTCGTAGGATGATCGACCCAAGGACGGTTGGATCTGACGTAGTCATGGTACAAGATCATTGTCGAAAATTTTAGTGTTGGAATGTTGAGACTCCATGGGAGTAAAATTATGAAGAGAAGTAAAAATGATTGGGCGCATGAACTTAACATGCCCGGTGGAAGATGCTACATAGGATGACATGAGTATTAAGAGGCCACATGGCAGTAAGGTGGCCTTGAACCATTGGAGGCCTGAGAACTTCAGGAGACCATAACTTTCGATCCAGAATTTGGTTTGGGGCATGATGATAGTCATTGAAAAGCTCTTGAGGGGAATATGACAATGGTGCCCCTCAAGAAGAGGTATTGGAATGATTGAGAAAAAACAAAACTTTAACACCCCATCCCTTAAAAGGGTACTTAGGGGGTTGGGTGTGTTACAAAAAACACATGATATTGGATGATATACAATTTTTTATTTCGATGATAATAAAAAATAATCATTCAAATTAAATAATTCTAGTTTGTTGGTAACCACTTTAATTCTAGTTTGTTGGTAATCACTTTGTGGTTAAATGTAAAGTAAAAATGTTTTTCTAATCTACAATGTTTTATTTTTAGTTTTATTATTTCAATTATTTAATATATTTATTTAGATAAATTTAATAGTTTTATTTTTTGGATTTTTTTGGCAATTATCATTTCAATTTTGTTATGTAATTGTTGTTGAAATTGCAATTTTTCATTACTTAAATTGTATTTTTAAATGCATAAATAAATTTAACATCCCCCAAAACTCTTATTAGTCCCTTCTGAGAGCAGTGCAGAGACTATAGCGATGATTCAGTGCCTTAACTTATATTAATTCATCATTAACTTTTATTTTATCCAAAGTTTTTTTTTATAATTTGGATTTTCAGATTTAATTAAAACAAATATTCCTATTTATCGGCATTTCTATTGGCTATTAAAATGAAATCATTATTGCTGACACGACTGTGTAGCTCTGGGGACTCAAGATGAATATATGTTATTTAATTAGATTCTTCTTTGATATTTGGTCCTAATGTGACGGGTAATAAATTTCCATCACATATGTTGTGCAGTCGAGGATGGTTCAATGCAGTCGAGGTTACAGAGAAATGCATTCGATGCAGGGTGAAAAGGTAGTTTTGAGGTGGTGTTGCATGTAGCCATGTGATGGTCTGCGTGCAAGGACTGTTTTTGGTCGTGAATAGATCTGGAATATCATTTGATGTAAGATTTGTTCATTTTATACTAGAATAATATTTAAAACCTTTTATGTAGCAGATGGTCAAATATTAGAAATTGATGTTATACCTATCCATCCTCCCCTTGTTCAACTATCGTTGAGTCAGCAGCGTTCATAAGAGTCGCAATCAGTGTCGAATGAGTCCTTCCCCTTCCCGTGCCTACCCCTCAGTCAACAGGAGGTCATGGGTTCTATCCCCCATGGCTCGTCAAACATGAGGAAGTCGTTGCCAATCGTGATCTATTATTCAACACTCTCAACAAGTTCCATTCGGCTCTGGGAACCAAATTCATGTAAGTTTTTCATTTGGGTTGGAAGTGTCGTTGGGTCGGGCTTTGTCCAATCTACAACTTGCGCTATAATATTTTGGCGCCACTGCCAGGGAAGTTTTTGAATCCTCTTTGGAATCCTAACGACACTTTGGCAAGATATCCCAAATCCTTTCCCTTAGCTTTCCCGACAAATCCACCCAAGGGACATTCCCTTTCCACCCTTCTTGATGAGCTTATGAAGCTCGTATGGTGACTCCACCTTCCCATAACCCACTTTTCCTTATCCTTTTACATCCTTTGATGATCTCATATTGAAACTCATCTGGCGACTCCACCTTCCCATAACCCTTCCTTTCCTAAACCTTTTCCCCCATGGGAGTTTCAATCCTTATAAGATCTACTAAACAAGGCCTCCTCTCAAGTCTCTCGTTGCTAAAACCCTTTTCCACGGTACCCTTACATTTTCCCCAATGTCTCTCCCTTGGGAAAAATACCTCTACAAACCTCTCAACATGGTCAACATCCAAGTATACCCTAATATAATTCCCAAATAAATCAACAAATGGTTTCCAAAGTTCCTAGGAAACAATGTGATAATTTTTTAGGATCATATTTACACCATGGGCTAAGATATGGACAATGCAAGGATTGAGCATGAATATGTGGCCATGAGGTTGTTTGCCTCATCATTGACTGAATAATCCCTTGATTGGTTCAAAGCACTCCCTAAAAATCATATCATATCCTACGAATCTTTTGCCAAATTATTCAAAGACAGATGGTTGACAAAGGCAGATGGTGGGACACTTGGGGCTCAATTTAATCAGATAAAGAAAAGGGAGTATGAAATAGTAAAATAATTCATTACCATATTTGACAAGTTATACAACCAGATTCCAACAGATTACAGTCCTACGACATCATCAGATCGTTTCCTTTACGTCAATGCGTTTGAATGGAAATTTCGATTCATTCTCAAAGACAAAAATCCCACATCATGGACAAAAGCTAAACTGTTCAGTATTGACATTGAAGAGGACCTCCTTGATTCAAAGATGGAACCTTTTCAGAACCTTTGTACCAAAGCAGAAGAAAGAATAAAGGTTTCCAACAACAGTGTTCTCGATCTGATTGCTCTCATGACTCAGAAGATAGACCAAATGAATACTTAGTTTGTCCAAGTGAAAAAACAACTTATGAACCACATGATTACAGTAGAAATAAATCAATATGCTCCCAGATCTCAGTTTACCAGATAGAAGAGACATACCACAGGCTGGAAACCAAGGCCTCGGCAAGAGGTGAAGGCCCCAGATACTTTAAAACCAGTTAGGACAGTCGACATAGAGGCTTGGTGCCTCCCGTGCCAAGAAATCCACAAAGAAAATGAATTCACCTGACGAGATGAATATTCTCCTTACATGATTTGCAATTTCGAAAAGGAACAAGTTACCCAAGAGTAGATCAATGAAGACAGAAGACAATGAGAAAGAGAAGGGATCATTCAGGCCTTGAATAATTTGACAGATGATCAGAAGAAGGAACTGAGAAGGAAGCAATATTTAAACTACACTAGAAGAAATGAATTTTTAGTCCCTCCACCTCTGATCTTACAAGTGCTAACTGAAAAGTAATATCCTCTCATCATTTTGAACACTATGTATATTGATCAGCCAAGGGACAAGTATTCTCCCTTCTACATTTCATTAGGCATGAATGGCCTCCATTTGAACAACTGCGTGCTCGATTCTGGGGCCTCAACAAATGCCATATCATTGAAGGTGATGAAAAAACTTGTTTTGAATACAACCCAACCTTATGGAAATGTATGAGGTATTGATTCTATAAGGGTCAAGGTTCTTGGGGTGTGTGAGGACATTGAGGTTTTTTTGATTTATTTCCCACATATCAGTATCCTCATGGACATAGTGGTAATTGATGTTCCAGATGCTTGGGAAATGCTCTTGTCCAAGAGCTAGTTTGTTTCTCTTGGGGGTTTTATTAGCATGGACCTTACCCATGCACACATTCCCATGGGAGATGGTACATTCCAAATATTATACAATTGGGAAAAGGATGGTAGACATGTAATGGATCTTGATGGCCTTGATTATGTCAGTGAATGTGATTATGATGTTCCTACACAGTCTATTGAGTATGATCCATATGAGCTACCCTTCATGTAGGAAGACTCCATGGATGTAGTTTTCCCATGGACAGACGAATACAAAGAGAAAATTTCCAAATACCATGGGAAGGATCTAAGGTCTATCCAAATTTTGAAGAAAGAAGATAAGAAACATGAAGAAAAGGTCGAAGAGATAGTCCGCATGGAGCCTCCACGTTTTGATTATACACCTTTCATTGATTTTGTTGAAATAAGTCTTTTTCTCATCTGGGAAAATATAAAGGGAAATCCTATGTATGACCAGCGAGATAAAAAATCATGGCTTGATCCTTACATCACCAAGAAGAAATTTGATAAGAGAGGTATTATCTGGCATCATTAGATGGGAGAAAGATGTCATTATCGGTGGATGGATCTATTCTCCAAACATACATTCAAGTCACATGACTTCTTTAGGGCCCATGCCCCAGGTAAGTCTGTACATGTCTACCAGGAGATGGTGTGATTCTCATGCACTCTACGGTGAGCACATGTCCCCAAGTAGGAGCCAGATGTTATCCCCATTTTGTGGATAACTAAGGAGATTATGTCTCGAAGCCCTTAGGTTTCATATATGGAGTGTCGAGAGACCACATGACTATCAATACCATTTTTTACATATGGAAACCCCTCTGACCACCACAGATGGTCACAAATTTCTAGATGGCATCCACCACATAAACTGGCTTCTGAAATATAGTGGGCCTTGCTCCATGAGGTACAACTCAGTATTATGGTGAGCATCATTTCAATATTTAAGACAGTTGAGTATGTTGTATCTTATATTTCTCTAGATTTCATGATATATGCTTGGACATTATGCCTTTTTCCTTGCTTCACCTTGGTGGTTGACATTCTTCCCTAGTAAGTGGTCTTCCTTAGGGATGGGTTTCCTACTAGGAACTCCCTTAAAGAGCCATTGTATCGTTCCCGAACATACTTACCACCTTCCATCATTATTCCCCTCCATTTCCTTATCTCTTGGGATTTTAGGGTGTATTGACCCAAGAAGGGGTTGTCCCTCATTCTATGGGAAGAAGGGATCGAAGGTCCAAAGTCATTGTGTTAGGTAAAAGATAAAATTATTATAGGAAACTTCCAGATGCTTTGCCCAAGGATCACCCAAGAAAGCAGTGAAACACCTATCTTTGAGTAAAGGGGACCCACAATATAATAAATAATTCTAAAAAGGTTGGTTGAAGGATAGGAGGTYTCATCACAAGTCAACTTATCACGTCCATGAATATCTAGTGGTATGACATTGCCATCATCTGGTCACCAAACCAGGGTATTGGCTCTCAATTGCATGGCCGAGAGAAAGGGGGTATCATCAAGAGCCATCCTTCTCATTTCCACCAGGTTCTTGTGGGTGACATTGCAATTATCTGGTCACCACAAAAGGGCATTGACCTTAAACCTATCCTTAAAATTCTGAAATAATAAAAGAATGGAAATTAATGGGCTTTGAAAAAGTGTATTGTGGACGAAGGTACCACACACCCTCTACAAAGGCACCCATGAAAGAGACACTACAACCCCTTGTATTTCATGATCCTTATGCCCATTGAGTCTTGACCCCAACCACCTCATCCACTTTACATGGCTTGGAGAGTGTAACACCCTGTTTTCCCCAGTTTGTAAAAAAATAACTGGGCTGGCCAAGAACTATGGAAAACTCATGAATGTGAATATGTGATGTAAATGGACCTTGAGGAAGAGGTCAATGAATGTGAATAACATTTTGAATTTATTGCAGGACTGCTGAGAGGGGATGTGCAGAAAAAGAGACCATGATGGCGATGGAAAGCACCTGGAAAGGTGGAGTTAACTTCCACCGAGAATTAACACCGTATTTGGACTCCACTAGCCCAGAGAACCAAAAGCGGCTCGCTATCCTTGAATTTAATGTCTCGCAGCCTGGTAGGCGGATGGCTTAGTGAGGGATGGGATGGTGAACCACCCATCTGTAGAGTCATCAGGCTTGATCAGCGCGAGGGGAATCGTGCCACACGCAACCTCGCAAGAGGATAAGGCGTGAGGTAGAAGTGATTTCGAGGGGGCAGATGCAAGGGGAACTTTGGCATTACGCAGAGTGAGTGATAGCAGAGAGGCATGATTGCAACCTTCGCTCCTGGTCACTGATAGACAGAAAGACGCAGTCTCCCAGCATCATGGTCTCAGCTCGGGGGTGGCTAGTGGTAAATCTGCTAGGAGTCGCTAAGCCTACGGTTGGGTGGAAACGAGCACCCCTCTTAGCAGTTACTTAACCCTGGTGTTATTTCTGATAAGTGTTTTGCCTCTGGCACCTTGAAATATGTGTATTTTGATAACTATGCTCATAAGCTGCAGAACTGTGAATGTTTTCATTATAATAATGATTATATGATGTTTGATCAGTACTAGTAGTTGTATATTCTTATAACAGAAAAACCACGCATGGCTTATGTTGATAAATGAATTTAATTATGCTTAAGTTGAACCAAGTCATACTTCCAGCCCATTTTCGGGAAGTTATTTCCCCTTATCTGTCTCCAGGGATGCCCCGGAATAGATCTCTTCACAGAGATTCCCTCCTTGGGAAGGTTTACCAAGAACCTGGAAAAAGGGACTTGAATGGGCAAGTCTTAATAACCCTGTACGAGGAGGAATGACCCTCTTAAAATTTCGAGGTAGCAGCGTAGGGATAAGCAACGAATCGACGGATGAGATCCCATCAGAAGGCCCAGGGTCATTCACAACCGTTAGATTGACGAAATAAATAAGGGCATTACATACCTTGCCCCTTTTCCCTCTATCTTTGTGAATAACGAGGAAATCGGGATCGTAGACCCCCAAGGTCCATGAGAACATTTGGATTGTTGATCTTTCCACATCCATGAAGTAGTGGAGGAATGCGCGAGGTGGGACAGATCTGAGTTGTTAGATCGTAGCTAGAAAAACCCGACAACCATTGGATCTGTTAAGAGATGCATGGGGGGTTAAACCTTCATGAACAGTAGAGGTAAAATCCCGACGAGAAGGTTGACACATCGGGATATCGGTACTCGGGATATCAAGGTTCTCGAGGTCAAGAACGTCGGGGCATTTCAAGTCCCAAAACAACGAAATGATCTGGACCGTCCATTTGTGTAGACACATGGAGAAAATCGAGAGCCTGTCGGTATATCAGCTACCGGGGTTTTGAGTTGACAGAGAATTTTGGTCATCGGGGTATCAAAAACTCCAAAATCACGATATTGGATCAAGGTCGTCCATCAGCTGGGACACGTGGTGGAGATCCAGAACATCGGGGAAGTCCCGATAGTAAAGTCAATAGGTGCATCGGGGTTCGGCATTTCACGAGTCTTGAGGAAAAGACTTTCGGAGCATCAGAAGTCACGAAATCACGAGAGATGATCAGGACCGTCCATATTGAGGTGGACGCGTGGAGGAGATCAGAGCATTCGGGAGGTTTCCCAAAAATAAAGTCGTCCATCGACATTTTGGGAGTCGAAAAATCAGGAATCCCATGGAAAAGAAGTCCTTGCAATTCGAAATCGCGAAGTCCGAAATCCCAACAAGGAGGGGGAAATCTCCATTGTGGGGGCCAGCTGTCAGCATAGCGGAGAATCGGGATTCGAGAGATCGGCAGTCCCGAGAACAAATGCATTTTGTCATTTGAAACCCTGAAGTCCCGATAGAAATCAGGGACCGTTGGTTTCATGGGCGATCACAGTCGTTGATAACACTAAAGGAAAAAAAAGGGATTATTAACTGACGTCATGTCGGGAATCGAAGGATCGTGAGTCCTGAGGACAAATGATTCTCGGCATCGAAAAGTCTGAAACCCCGATAAGAAGTGTGACTGCGGTCATAGAGGGGAACGTCATGTGGACCAAAG